>CM017574.2:26934283-27401068 GCA_007844105.2 Rhamnella rubrinervis | reverse complement strand
TTTGTGTTGAACTCTTTTTGGTTTTATTTAACTTGATACAAATAAGAAGAGAATACTCCTATTTATATTACTTTAAGGATCATTCTAGACTCCAATTAAATATTACACACTTTAAATTTTCTCAAAATATCTACCACCTTCTATACTCTTCTACCAACTATTACATTAATTATATCTACCACCTTCTACACCTTTCTATCAACTACCATATTAATTAATTATTTAGATTATTCTAGACTAAGATTATTTTATAAATTGGACTCACTAAATGGACTCATAAATTATATAACCCAATATATATTTAACTCAATGCTTGATTAAATCAAAATGAAGTTTATTTCACAACAGTTCTTTGAACCATGGCCATAATATGTTCTCTCTCTCTCTTTTTTTTTTTTTTTCTCGTTTTTCTCTCCGTCAAATCAATTACAATTTCCATGAAAAATGAAAAAAAAAATGCAATTTTTCTTTTTGTGTGTGTCTCCAATCCACACCATATTGAACCTTCTCAGCAACCTTATGTATACAGTTACAAATTCGTAAACTCTACATTTTAAGGAATATACAGTTATGAAGATATAATACTCATATGTGTCCAAGATACAAGTATGCATATGTATATTGGCTAGTTACATATGTTCTGTATGTTCTTGGTCATTCCTTAAACTGTGTATTGTAACTTTGCTTTGTACTCATAAACCATTTGTTTATAATCTTGAACTAACACTCTCATCAGCAATTATTTTGCTGCTTTATTTGGGGAAAAAAATATAAATATCAATGATTTCCATTATGCATACATTTGTGTTCATGTTGATGAACTAATTGGTTTATTGCATTGCAATTTATTCAGGAAAGACGATAAAGTTCATCAGAGAAAACCTATGGAACCAGTGACATTCAATGATATAAAGGACATTACTATTCGAAGATCAAAGCTGGCTAAATGGTTTATGACAGCATACTTTGAGAATGTTATAGTTGACTGCTTTGTGAGGATTAGAGTCCTGAAGTGTGCTACTGGCTATGGACTTGTCATGGTCAAGAGTGTTACTACTGTCTTGGACCTCACGGAGCAATACATGGCAGTGGGTAAAGCTACACTTAAGTATCTAGAATGTGTCTCAGGCAATGGAAGTCTTATTCACAACATACAGTTGTATGAGGTTTCAGATTCAGCTCCAGATGAAAAGGAGTTTGAATTGTGGGTTAGAGATGTGGATGTGAGAATTAGTGATCTAAAAGACAAGCTAACCTATTCTTAATAGGTTTTTTAATTTATCCAATTTCTAATAGGATTCAATCTCCATTCAAGTCTATATATAACTCACATCCAGAGAAGAAACATATATATTCACAGATTTGAGAGCTGTGATCCAAATTATTAATATTTTTAATGAATTCATAATACCTTTTTATTATCTAGCATTCCAGATTAAAAGTGTAAGGGAATTTTTTTTGGATTGTATAATCTTAGTGATTATATTATGAGAGTGAAAGAAACAATTGATTGTGTAATCAAACATTAAAAATAGTACAGCAGTTTCAATTGAAGCTAAAGAGGACGCATGTATAGTTTTGTGTTTGATTTTTTCTATTAATTTTATTCTCAAATCTCAGCAGTGGTATAAGGCTAACAATCGATTTTAGGCACCATCATCTTCATTCTGTTTTCTTGGTGATCTGAAGTAAGGTTTAGCTTCACGGAAAAGGACGTATAGAATTCCTTTGTCGTGTGTTGGAGTCGCCATTTTTTGGTTTGCGAAAGAGCTGGGCGACGTCGTGAGTCGCTGGTTTGCCAAGGTCGCGTTGGAGGCGTCCTGAGTCTGGTTGGCTGAGATCGTGAAGAAGCATCTTTGAGCTGTTGTATTCGCGTTTAATTTAGCGAAGGAAGAAGTTCGTGCAAAAAAGCTTCGACGCTGTCTTCTTCGTTCGCGTTCGTGGTTGCACAGAGTCGGTGAACACAAGTCATGCTCAAATTCTTCGTTCGTGTCCATGGTTGCAGAGTCAACACAAGTCACGCTCATCATCGTTAGTTTTTTTGGTAAAATCGGGACTTGGATATTGGGCTTTGATTAAAGCATACAAGTTGGGCCTTGTTTTGACTAAAGCATATTTGGGCTTGAGATAAAAGGGTATTTTGTAAAGAATTATCTTCAGTATGGCTTCATCAAAAATTAATTTAGAGGCTTTCAATGGAAAGTGTGATTTTCTTTTATCGAAGAAAAAGATGAGAGCCATTTTTGTTCAACTAAAGGCGGCTAAAGCATTGATGGATCATATTTAATAAATTTTCAAGAACATCAAAAGAAAGATATGGATGAAATTGCCTACAACACAATTATTCTTTATTTTGCAGATAATGTGCTAAGAAAGGTTGAAAATGCAAAATCTGCTTTAGAACTTTGGGCCATATTAGACAAACTATTTAAGGTAAAATATATTCCTAATAAACTTTATTTGTTTGAACAATTTTTTGGCTTCAAGATGAACCTTGCTAAAGATCTGGAAGATAATTTAGATGAATTTAATAAGCTTGTATTGAATCTTACAAACTGTAATGAGAACTTTTTTGATGAACAAAAAGCTGTTATTTAATTAAACTCATTGCCTGAGAATTATAGGGAAATTAAAAATGCTATAAAGTATGGAAAAGATACTTTAGCCTCTGATATTGTTATTAATTCCTCGAAGTTAAAGGATATGGAGTTGAAGATTGAGAGGGTAATAATTCTCAAGTAGAAGGCCTTGTTACAAGAGGTAGAAATCCTAATAGAGGTTGGAATAATAACAAAGGTAAAAGTAAAGACAGATATAATAGTAAATCAAGGTCTAAATCGAGACCATAGGGAAGAAGGTGTTACTGCTGCCAAAGAGAAGGCCATTATATTAAAGATTGTTTTAAAAGGAAGAAAGAATTAAAAGAAAAAGATGTGGTAGATGGGGATGCTACTGTAGTTAGTGAAGACAATGAAGATAGTGAAGTACTTGCTATTACTAAACAACAAAATAGTCAAGATTGGATACTTAACTCGGGATGTACTTACCATATGTGTCCAAAGAGAGACTTGTTTCAATCTTATAAGGAAATTGATGGTGGACAAGTTTTTGTTAGGTAATGACATGACATGTCTTGTCATTGGTATTGACAGTATCTCCATTAAAATGGCAGATGGAGTTACAAAAACTCTAACTAATTTAAGATATGTTCCAGAAATAAAGAGGAACCTAATTTCTTTAGGTGTTTGATGAGTCGAGATATTCTTGCAAAACAGAGAATGAGACTATGAAAGTCTTGAAGGGAGTGCTTGTTGTTATGAAAGGTGTTAGATGAAATGACTTGTATGTGTTACAAGGTAAAACGGTGACTGGAAACAATTTTGTAATTTCTGATTCTTTAAGCTTGCTTGACAAACAAGACTTCTTTGGTAAAAGTTCTATTAGCAAAATTAATTTATGTGAACATTGTATTCTGGGTAAACTTCACCGTCTTAGTTTTAACATTGGTACTTATAAATCTGTTTCTGTTCTTGATTATATTCATGCTAATTTGTGGGGACCAACAAGGGTTTCAACTCATGGAGGAAATAGATATATATATATATATATATATTTATCTATTGTTGATGATAAATCCAGAAAGGTTTTGGTTTATTTGTTGAAGTATAAGGATGAAGCTTTTACTAAACTCAAGCAGTGAAAATTACTAGTTGAAAATCAAATTGGTAAAAGTGTAAAGGCGTTAAGAACAGATAATAGTTTAGAATTATGCAATAATAAATTTGATTTATTTTGCAAGAATCATGGAATTCTTAGACACAAGACAGTTAAGAATACTCCTCAGTAAAATGGAGTTGTTGAGAGGATGAATAGAACATTTTTAAACAAAGTTAGATGCATATTAATAAGCTCTGGCTTGCCTAAATTATTCTGGGGTGAAGCAATGATGACTGCTTCTTATTTGGTGAATAGGTGTCCCTCTATTGCAATAAATTTTAAAACTCCAAAGGAAGTTTGGAGTGGTAAACCTGTTAACTATTCAAGGTTGAACGTTTTTTGTTGTTTTGCTTATTCACATCAAGATGAGGATAAATTGGAACCAAGATCTATTAAATATGTTTTGCTTGGTTACCTTGAAGGTGTTAAAGGTTACAGACTTTGCGTTGGAGAATCAAAAGGTTTTAAAGTAATCATTAGTAAGGATGTTATCTTTAATGAAAATAATATGTCTTGCTTAAGTGAAAGTAATAAAGAAACTAATAATTCTACATCAAAGAAAGATTCTGTTTTTTTTGAAAGTTCTCAGTTTGAGGTGAAGCCTCAAGAGGAATTTCATGAACTGGAAGTTAATAATGGTGAGGAACATGAACAAAATGAAATAAAAACAGAATCTGAAAATATATCCCAAGTTCAAGATGAAGTGGATGTAGCACTTGAAGTTGAGGAAAATCCACTGTAAAATTACCAACTTGCTAGAGACAGACCAAGATGGCAAGTAAAACTGTCAACTCGGTATGGTTATGCAGATTATATTGCTTATGCCTTACTTTATTTTTAAGACTTGGTGAATAATAAGCCAAAAACATATCAAGAGGCTATAAATAGTAAGCATGCCAATGAGTGGCATAATGTAATGGTTGAAGAAATGCAATTGCTACATAAGAATCAAACTTGAAAGTTGGTTTCTAAACCAGAAGATCAAAGGGTAGTAGCATGCCAATGGATCTTCAAAGTTAAAGAGGAAGCTTCTAAATATGAAAAAGTAAGATGATAAGGTTGGTTGCAAAAGGCTTCACACAAATAGAAGGGATTGATTACAATGAGATTTCTCTCCTATAGTTATATATATAACAATAAGAGTAATCTTGTCTCTAGAGCAACTTGATTTGAAGATAACTTTTCTACATGATGAATTAAATGAGAAAATCTTTATGGAGTAGCCTGAGGGCTTTGCAGTTAAAGGAGAACAAAAACTGGTTTGTTTGCTGAAAAAGCTCCTTTATGGTTTGAAGCAGTCTCCACGTCATTAGTATAAAAGATTTGATACATTTGTTGTAAGTGTTGACTTCAAGAAAAGTAACTTTGATAGTTGTTTATATTATAAAGGTGATGACATCAAAGAAATAATTTATCTACTATTGTATGTAGATGATATGCTTCTTGTAGGAGCAAGTTTTAAGGGTAGACAAGAGATAAAGAAGATTCTAAAATTAGAATTTAATATGAAGGACTTGGGTCAAGCAAGGAAAATTCTTGGGATAAATATACAAAGAGATAGAAGTAAGTTCAAACTTTTTTTAAACCGAGGTAGATATATAAAGAAGGTTTTGAACAAATTCTTAATGGACAAGGCTAAGTCAGCAAGTATTCCTCTTAGAAGTCATTACAAATTATTATCAAACCAGTGTCCATCAACTAAAGCGGATAAGGAAGATATGAGTAGATTCCTTATTTAGATGCTGTGGGGTCAGTCATGTATACCATGATATGTACAAGGCTAGACATAACACATGCTATTAGTGTTTTAAGTAGGTTTATGGCCAACCTAGGGAGAGAGCATTGTAATGCACTCAAGTGGTTATTAAGATATCTTGGAGGAACAGTTGATGATGGCTTAGTTTTCAAAAGCTGCAAGGAAGGAGTTGTGTTGAAAGGATATATGGATTTAGACTATGCAGGTGACAAAGATGGAAGGAGGTCAACTACTGCTTATGTTTTCACACTTTATGATAATTGTGTTAGTTGGAAATCTCAGTTGTAACATGTAGTAGCTCTTTCATCAATAGAGGCAAAATATATGGCTACTGGTGAAGCGATAAAAAAAGGCTATTTGTTATAACAAAATGTAGTGGTTTATTCTGATAGTCAAAGTACAATCCACCTTTGTAAGAATCCAGTATTTCATGAGAGGTCAAAGTATATAAGTGTTGAATACCACTTTATTAGAGATATAATATCTCAAGAAGTTATTAAGCTAGAGAAGATACCAACTGAATACAATCCTGCAGATATGGGGACTAAAGTGTATCAAAGCTTTAAGGAATTACGATCTCTAGTGACAATTTAGGGCTGGTGATGGGTTGCTCCAATTTCTTTTTACTTCGGGGGCTAATTTAGCTTTGATGGGTTCGCGCCAATTTGTTTTTACTTTGTGGGCTTACAATGATTCATTGGCAACGGGCCATTTTATGTTTTCACCACGAACATATAATGTTGCAAACTCTGTGTATTAATTTTTATTTGCAACTAGCTAAGCGTGTTGTTAATAATATAAAACATATAAAGTTTTTTGCAATAGTGTTATGCAGTTGTAATATATTACAATTAGCAATACCTGTTTACATACTGTTGCAAAATCACAATTTACTTAACCAGCGGCAACGTACATATGGCGACTGTTGCGGTAAATCATTTTTAACAACAGACAATTAATAAATGTTGCTAATTAGATGTTGCAAAAAGTGATTTTTCTTGTAGTTGGTGTTATTGGACAGAAGAAAAAAGGAAAATTTTGGTTACGGTTAATTGTATCTTATGGTTGGAGCAGTGAAATGCAGTTTTTGAGTTGTGGAAAATTTTCCATTTTTACATTTGTCTTCTAGGTATGAAACTACCATGATAGACTTGGGAGCAATTGGTTGCTATGCATTGTCCTCGACTGCCAAGCTACGCAAAGACACTGTCTTTTAGAGTACAGTTGAAGTTAATTCTATTTATCTGTAAAGTGTTTATGAGTTCTATTCAGTTAGTTCTGCAATGGTTGTCTTCCTTATTTATTTTATTTTATTTTATTTTTGCTCATTATTTGCAGGGCATGTTCCTTGCTGTATGATTAGAATTTTTGTTACTGGTGAAACCTCCTTCTTTGGCTTCCAACTAATATGAAGAAAAAGAAAAGAGAATAGGTTAGATTAAAGAACAGTAGAAGAGAACTGTACATGAATTGCGAATTGATTGATGTAACAAGGTGGTTGGGAATTTCAATTTTGGCTTTGGTAAGGTCTTGGACTACTAGGACGACAATATTTTTTTCTTTTTACAATTCCAAAATAACATAAATTACAAGCTTGTTATCCTCAAGTAAGTATAAGAAAATCAAATTTTGATTTATTTAACATTTAGCTTTACGTATTTGACATTATACACCGTAATCATGGTTTGAGTATGTTTTCTTGGAGATGGCTTAAAGGTTTTTGGGTCTTTTTGTTAATTCTGATTTCATATATGAATAGGACAGGTAACATGTTACTTTGAAAAATTAGTTTTTGAGATAACTTAGAGATTAGTAGTCTTTAAATGCCTTTTCCATTATCTATGTATTGAAGTTATTGTCATTATGTCTGTGGTTTGTTTCTTTGGCTGAGGGGCGTATATATTGTACATGTCAAAGTAGGGTTCAATTCTAAATGTCCACTTTGGGTGTGTAAACAAGTCCGTCCATATCTATATTAGTTTTGAAAGAACTATTTTAGGTATTTATGATTTATGATTGCGATTTATTTTTCCTTCCAAGTTGTGATCATTATCAACTATTTTTTTAGCCTTTTATTTTTCTTTTATTTATTTCAAGGATCCTATGGAGTTTCCATTTTGTGTAACCGCCATTGTTCGCCTACTTTTCAGTTCCTTTTAGAGTTTTAGAATAATAAGGAGTCAACTCAGAACAAAGACAGTGAGGTAAAAAGGAAAGTGAGGAAAAAAGATTATAGCTCGACTTTCTGCATGCATGATTCAATTTGGTACATCAACACCCTTACTGTCAACTCTACTAAATTTTGATTATTAAGGGCTTGTCTAATAATACAACTGTTTTTTATTTTTAATTTTAATTTTTTCCTCTTAAATTATGTATAATTTGGTTAGTTTAGAGGTCAGTTTGAGTTTGTTAAATATTAGTTAGACTAAAAATGTAAAGGAAAATGAAAAACACAAAACTAAAAATAAAAACACTTTCAAAGTATTTTCATTTTTAGTTTTTATTTTCATATTTTTACTTAATAAAGTAGTCTAACTAATATTTAACAAACTCTAACTAATCTTTAAACTAACCAAATTACACATAATTCAAGAGAAAAAAACTAAAAACAAAAACAAAAAACAGTTGTGTTATTAAAAACAACCTAATTGTCACGTGTACACAAGAGTAAAACTGAAATTTACAAAATAAATTATATTATTCCTCAAAATTTTGACACTAATATCCCTAAGCTATGTATAAAGTTGTAAATTTATCCTCTAAATTATGCACAAAATTCTCAATTATCGCCTCCAATTCCAGGTCAGTCACAGTGAGCTTCTTTATTTTTGGTCTTCTTGTTGATATATGTATATATATAATTCTTAATTTTTGGGTTCGAACTTCTTTTGGGTTTTTTTTTCAATTTAAAATTCCCTCTAGGTATTTTTCAATTCAATTTCGTTTTAGGTATTTTAATCAGAGCTCTTATGCTGGGAATTTTTCAAAACCCTAAAATTCATGCTCTGCTGCTACTTCTGTGTCATCACTCTAAACCAGAGTCCATATATGATATACCCATCACCACTAGTCTACTACCTGTAACCACTATAACGACTCCCTTTAGAATTGTTTCATAAAAAATCCTTTTTTGATGAAATTTTGTAGTCGTCAAAATGTTATGCACGAATATATGTATATATGTATGTCTGTTTCTGTTTAACAAAGATTGGTTTTTGGATTTGGCCAAATGTATTTGGGAATTGAGTAGTGCTTTAGTAAGGTTCATATACAATATGCTTGCTTAGCTTGTATTCATATTCATTATCAATATTCATTTGTCAGAATGTACTAGTACTACATAAGACCTACTTGTCTAGGATATTAGTTTACTTTTTATTCCAAGCAATAGATATAGTTTATATGTGTATACTGATAAAGAACTCGATAATCTTCTCAGGATTCTAGAAGTATGGCAACTAAAAGAGCAAAAAGGAATCGTGAATAAACGTAGACAATAAAATGAACACCATGATTGAAGACCGAATATCAGAATTGCCTGATGCTGTCATATATCAAATTTTCTCATTCCTTCTCACCATTTATCTCGTCCAAATGAGTCTTCTTTCCAAGCGCTGGAGATGGATATTGGCTTCGATCCCCTTTATAAGTTGGAGTGTATACAAGAATGATTTTACTTTCTTCAAGAAGTTAAAGAAGCGAGAGTTCTTAAGAATTGTGAGCAACAGTTTGAGATGTAGGAATCTACACATGCAAGTTCCAGATTCATCAATAACAAGTTTTATGTTTCTGATGGACTATGATTTAACAAGTAAAGATCGTAGACGATTAGATGATTGGTTAAGTTTTGCCGTCCAAGGTAAAGTTATCAAGAAGTTATTTCCCACGGTCCCAGGCTATTGTTTACCTGAGTTCGTTCTTATGCAAGTTCATTGACTATCCTTGAGATGAGTTTTTTGAAGTTGGAGGCCCCTTCTGTTTCAATATTTCCTTCTTTGAAACTTCTCTCTTTGATACATGTAGAATCTGATGCCAAGTCACTCCAACATCTTATTTCTGGGTGCCCTGTTATTGAGGATTTGGATTTAAGGGGTCTATCAACATATTTAGATTTTGATGTTAGTAAATCACTTAAAAATCTGACGATACAGCCTGAATCAGGTTCTGCGAGCTTCACTAAACAGTGGTTAGAAAGCCTAGTTTCAGGACTTCCCCTCTTTGAGAAATTTAATTGCTCTGTCAACAGTGCTAAGCTTCATAATGTTAGCATCCATAGTAATAGTCTGAAATCTTTATTTATTAGATCAGATTTACGTCATCCAGATTTCACTAAGGTTTCAATTAGAACACCAAATTTAATTCGCTTAGACTTGCTATGCTTGCTTCAGTCGGTAGTGTCGATTGAGGCTCCCATTATGTTGGAAGCCTATTTGTTACTTAACTGCTATTATCCGGGGAAAGCTTCATATGATAATGTTATGCAATTCCTTTCAAATTTCAGCGGCGTAAAGAAGCTGGAGTGTGGTATATAATGACTGGATAAAGGTATTTATAATTGGTATTTATTCGATCATCTGTTTCAATAATGCTATGTAAAATCTCAGTAAAAGGTTATAAATGAATGATGCAAGTTACTTATTAGTTGCAGTTAACATTTTGTAGGATCTCCGTTTCCTGGAAAGTAAAAAAAATACATACTCTCCTTCCTTGCCTAATCTGAAGCATCTAGATGCGACTATATACAATGTGCGGCGGGGGAGTACTTAAGTCGAGACTTCCAAAATAAAAGTTAAGAATTGACTTTGAAAGGTTTAATTTGTGTGGTTTGCTATACTTTGCTTTGTGTTAGTAGATTGTTAGTGCGTATGATATTGATGACCAGATTTTATTATTGTTATTTTAATTTTAAATTTTGGTTAAGCTCACTTATTATAATTAGTTGTTTATAATATTGTTGCTATTGCAAATTAGATTGTGATACTAATGTCTTATTTACCTTCAAGCGTGTTCAGTGCCCTTTTCACTCTCTAATTAGTCTCTATTATTTTTATTATTATTATTATTATTTTGAAATCAGGATTGTCATTTTTAGTTAATCATGAGAGGGGTGATTTTAATATGGTGCATATTTATTAGCTGAAAGTATTCTCTCTGTTGTAGAATACATAGAAAAGAAAATGTGATTTATTCTAAAGGGGACAGAAGCACTTCCAAACAAGTTGTAGGCTTTTAGCAATGACATCCGAAATTTCAATTGAAAAAAAATAGTGATGTCCGAAAAAAGAGATGAAAAGTTATAATAATAATTAAAGTTCCTTATGACAATTTCAGTTCATATCAGTAAATTATTTGATTATAATCTGCTAAGTTATATTGGCAGTACATTCCACCCAAGGAAAAATGACAATCCATTTATAATTTAATTTATTTAACACTACAGAAAAAATGTTTATATATGTGACAAAAATCATCCATTACAGGGTTGATACTATAGAATAGACACAAATTCTTCTTCTGTGATGAGCTCTTTTTTTTTTTTTTTTAATAACCTATGCTAATTTGGATGTGACAACTGTTCCATTGTCACTAAATCTAAATCTTTTTGCTACAAGGATATCTGTCACAATAGAATCTAACATTTATGACTAAATCTACCATTTTTGTCACAAATTGCATATTACAATTCGGTTAAACTTCACTTTCTTTGACAATATAGGTTTCAATGATAACTAATACTCTTGACACTAAATAATTTCGTGTCAAATTATATTGTCACATTAAATATGTGTAAAAAAAGTACTTGTCATTATATAAGACAGTAATATTGTCTGTGTTGTCACTATATTATTATGACAGATATTTGTTTGTCACATAAATCATTTGCAATAATATTTGTTTATCACTACATTACATTATACCTTATTTAAGAGCTAGGAGCATTCTGTTTATGCCTTCCAATTGTAGAAACAGTTGCAAATTACTCCCACTCTGATATACTATTTTTATTTTTGTTTAATCACCAATGATTCACAAAATGTTAAAAAATACATGAGTTTGAGTTACTCAAGTAAAAAAATACTTTTGAAATACCATGTTTAAGGTAAAAATCTACTTTGGTGGTAGTTTACGACTTTTTGTATAGTTTAGGGACTGATCTTTTTTTCGAGTGATCAAACAACGAAATAATTTTTTGAATATTGATATCGTTTATTTGAAGGGTTCAGGTACTGAACCAAACGACATCGCTTTTATCCGAAATAATTATCCTAGGTTTTTTTTTTTTTTTTTGTTGTGTCTTTTGTGATCATATTTACTTTATGGTATAAAACAACATTAACAACGACGACGACGACGAAGAATTACCACTATTATCAAAAGCTGTTAGGAAGTGGTCCAACTAGGTATATCAAGGTAACAGTAGTAGTTTCAACAATAAACACGAATTTTAACTAATTTTTGGCATTGATTGGTTGAAGGTTGGGGGGATTTAAACCATTATGTGCTTGTGCGCACTTGCATGCACGCACGCGCGCGCGCAGACACACACACGTATCTCACATATGTTTTATGTTATATCCAATAGAAATATGTCACTCCATTCGTCTGGCAATAAAAATTTGTATCTTCTCAGGTTCGACAGAAAATTGAAGAACACATATGATCACTTACTTTTCAGAAGGTCCTTCTCATACCTCAGTTGTTTTAATTTTCAATATGACACTTTTTTTTGGCTAATTGGTCAATCCTATTAAAAGTACGACTTTTACTTGCTTTAAGTGCATATCTCATGGTTTTCTTAGCTTATTATTAAGCAGCTTGATATCTCATCACTTTTGTTTAAAACTTAGAGAAACAATAATTTGGAATTCAAACAAGTAACGAATGTCTCTTGAGTTGTATTATTATCAGATTATCTCATATATGGTTGTCTTGCTTGTCTTTCCACCATGCAGAAGTCCTCTTCTAAGTGTGTATGCTGACATGTCTGTAACATGCAAGGTAAGGCCATTTATTGTTATACCCATAGTTATTATAATTGTTATGTTCACTTTACTTTTAGCCTCCACAGTGCCAATATGCACACAGACATACTACTTGCATCAATATTTGTGTATTTCAAATATCACCAATGTACACTGGTAAGGATGTATGTTGATTTTGAAGACCTTAAGGACATTATAACAGTGTCTCCTAGCTGTAAAGAAATGGAAATATGAAAAAGCACTTAATAAGGGATTTGAGAGACTACTTGTGTTCTTATGGACCCACTATAATCAAATGCATGAAAAAATTATGAGTCCTTTGAAGCGGCACAATGTCCATTAGAATATGTTATTATATTGAAGGATACCTGTAAACCTGAATCCATAAAAGTTTCTTCATTTTAGTGAAAGGATAAACGTTCGTTCATCAGTAAATTATGTTATTTTACCTCCAACGTATATCAACATATATGGGAGACATGTTAAATCCTTTCATGTTTGTTTGCATTTTTATCTTTATATTCTGCAGTGGTTTATGAATCATCCTTTATTGCAGGAATATTACAATCCAAACCAGTCTATGTTGGAGTTGGTTTTTGCACCAGCAGAAGAATGGATTTCCTGTAGCGATACTGAAATTTTTGATGCTACGATGAAGGAACTTGCAAAACTCTTTCCTAATGAAATATCTGCAGACCAGAGCAAAGCAAAGATTTTAAAATATCATGTCATCAAAACGCCAAGGTTCAACTTAATAGTCTTTAATTATTTCTTTTGATTTACTTTAAGCAACTTATGTAAAAGAATTTTTAAAAACCATTTTGCTAGTAATCCATTGAGGGATAAAAAAAGGGATTATTTCTCTTGCGTCTTTATCAAGTCATTAACTCCTCTTATAGAAACTCTAACATACTGTCTTATAGTTAATTATTTTAATTGTTTACATGAAATGGACATTACTGGTTTTAATGCAAAGCTCTCATAGTGGTTGCATTGCGTCAAAATCCCTGTGAAGACTTGGACTTGCATGGGAGTATTTTTGAGTTACTCCATTTTCCTTCTGAATTCAAATTTGTTATCATTTCGGGTCTGTCTATAAAACTGTCCCTGATTGTGAACCTTGCCGTCCCTTGCAAAAATCTCCAATAGAGGGTTTTTATTTGGCTGGTGGTTACACAAAACAGAAATATTTGGCTTCAATGGAAGGTGCAGTTCTATCAGGAAAGCTCTGTGCGCAGGCTATTGTGAAGGTTAGCTCATTCATGACTCAAAAATTTTTGTGTTGTATAGAAAGAAGACATGGATATCTTTCCATAGATAATTTAATGTCATGATTATAGAAATATGAAACATAAAAGAAGCAATATAATTTCTGTGATATGCTGTTAGTTTCCAGCTCATGCATTGAAAATATACAGCATTACGAATCACTAATTGCACGGGAGCAAAGAAGGTTGGCCGAGGCAGTCATTCGTTGATAACAATCCTTGGATCAGAGTCAAAGTTTGCAGCTACTGAAAAGTATAATCTGGTGATACATTTGCGCTTCAAGATGTCTGTCTTTCATCAAATTAGGTACTCATGCACCCTTAAAGCCATATATGTGAAGTAACAAACTTGTTAAGCACTTTGATGGTGCATCTCTTAAAAATGAAAGCATGCTCATCCTTGATTTGCCTGTGTAATTAGTTTATCTGTCCGTAATTGTAAATAATCTGTTTCTTAAACATCTCTCCAAAGTCCAGTCCTGCTTGGCAGAAAGATGATACACCTTTTCTTTTTCTTTGAACATTGGATGAGAGCCAGATATGAAAGGGCAACATAGTTGGAAAGGGAGGAGATATAAATGGGAGGTATTTGTAGAACAGAAACTGTTTTTTTCTTAAATTTCTAGCTTTGGATCAGGTTTTCATTTAACATGCTGAATTTTTAAGACCCAGGGTTTTAATATATGTACTAAATATCATTCTCTCACTGATAACTAGAGACATCCAACATACTAGAGTAACATCACAATGCATAGCATTCTCAAATAAATATCAAATCCTAAACCGAATCATAGAGTGTCACATTACAGAATTATAAAATCTACCAAGTAATAGGGATAACTATGGTACTTGTTAGGACATCTGCCAAATCCTCTTCTATTTGTCATGTCACCAAGGAGTACCTGAAAATCATTAAAAATTAAAAAAAGAAAAGGAAAAAGAAATTTTTTTCACAATGTGTATATTCCCATAGTATGATGTAGTTACAAATAATCTTCACTTCAAACTAAAATAAATCATAAAATGTTATAAGTAGCGACTTCTAAAGCTCCAAACATAAATTGCAATCATTATCTAAATTTTAAATAATTTAGAGCTAATATGTATAGCAAATGACTTGGATACAAATTAAATTTTTATTTTAGTTTTTTATATTTGTAAAGTTAAGGAGGGATAATTAGTCATTGGCCTTGCTCAAACTAGGATCTGGAGTTAGTCACTAGAGGCACATTACCATCTAGCCACAGAAGGTCATTACCATATGGTTTTGTAGGACTAGTTACTAATATAATTAATTACTTGTGAAAAAGCTAATTCAAATTTAACGTTTCTCCACGTAACAAACACAACCAAAAAAGAAGAAGAAATACCTTGAAGTCTTCAGCTGGGTTCATCAGCATGCAGCATAGATAAATTTTCCCACAAAACTTCGCCAAAAGCAGTTCGGCCTTCTTTGAGAGAGGGTGACATGTCCAATAATGAATCCAACAACTATTCCAAATCCATATCCCACTACTACTGGTTTCCAAGTAAAACCATCTTCAGATTCTACTTCTTTGTCATGGTGAACAATGGGTGAATCCACCTTTTCACAATTTCTTGACAATGGAGAGCCACACAATCTTGGATTCTCCTCAAAAGATGAACTTGAAAAAGTGTCAAATTGTCTTTCTCGTGGTATTGAATGAGTGAGTTGATTCTGGGAGAGGTTTAAATACTCGAGGAATGTGAGATCTGTCAACTGTTGAGGGGTTCTACTAAAGAGCTTGTTTTTAGAAAGATCCAAAGATTCAAGCTAACTTATATTTCCAAGGTGTAGTGGGATTGAACGGTTAAAACTATTGCTGGAGAAGTTGAGAACCACTGAAGCCTGCATATTACCTATATGCTACTTGGAATTTCTCCGTCGAATCTATTAGTTGAGAGGTCAATACATGTAAAGGTTGTTAGAAGCCTCACCAATTCCATTTCTAATCTTTCTAATCCCTTATCGATCACAGTCATTGATGAAATATAGTATTTGAACGGATACTTATCTAATACCATATATCTCACTTGATCCTTATTTTCATAAGTAGCGTGTGCCATGCCAATCCAATTTGTAAAGTATTCTGATGGTAAACTTCCACTGAAATTATTAAAAGATAGATTCATAATATGCAAGCTTGGAAAGCCCCAAAACTTACGAGGTTGCCATGTAGGACCATAAAATTTATTCTATTGCAACACAAGAACTTGTAGCTCAGGCAAACTTTGTAACCAAGAAGGGAATGTGTCACTTATTTGGTTCTGTCCGAGATTTAGAACTTGAAGCTTACTGCAATTGATCAGGAATTGGGGAACCTTCTCTTGTAACGCGTTGTGACTAAGCTCCAATTTTGTCAGATGGAGCATGCTTCCATTTGTAAATATCTGGGGCAGACTCCCATGAAAGTTTTTCCCTTGCAGATTCAGTATATCTAGAGAAGTAAGAAAGTTACCCAACCATTGCGGAATGGTTCTGCTAAAGTGGTTCTTAGACTTGTTAAGGACTTTAAGATAAGTCCAGTTACGAAATGATGGATGAATTTTTCCTGTCAAATTATTGTTTGATATGCCAAAGAAAGATACGAACAATGGTGGAACATTAAGTGATCCTTGCAACATGTTGCCACTCAAGTCTAGAAAGTCCAGTTTCTTCTTTGCTATGCCCCAGAACCATTTTGGTATTTGGCCTTCAATTCTGTTGTCGGAAAGATCAAGATGCTCTAATTGATCTTGGGTTTTAAAGGAAATTTGGATATTCACTTAAGTTGCATGAAGTCAAATGTAAGGTTTTGAACTTTGGAAGTTCTGATATTGTGTTTAATTTTGTGAAAGATAGATTATTATATGAAACATCTAAATATTTCAACTGTGTGAGGTTTCCAAGTGAAGAGGATACTTCACCACTAAATTGAGCAGAAGAAAGACACATAGCAACTAGTTTTGCAAGGTTACCGAATGTAGATGGAAGCTTATGACTGTTGAAGTGGTTGAATGAGAGGTAAAGGATGCGGAGATTGGAAATGTTCCAAATTGATGAAGGAAGAGGTTCTACAAAATTACATTGCCAGATAGAAAAAGCACTCAAGGACTCAAGGTGGCCGATTGATTCTGGTAATTTCCCTGAAAAATTTGTCATGTCAAGATTCAACATCATGAGAGAACTAGAATTTTGAAATTGTGGAAAAAAAACCAGAGAGAAGATGGGTTACAAGGTACATAAATGACTTCTAACTCGGGCAACTGAAAGATTTTCTCTGGAAATTGCCATTTAAACCACATCCACCAAGTGAGTGTGATGTCAAAGAAGACAAATTTGTCAGGGATTTAGGTACTGATGATGAAAGGTCAACTTTTTTTTTTGGTAATAAGGATTGCATTAGCGCAAAAAAGAAACCAGAAAAGGCTGGTTACACAGCAGCATTAGCCTGCTCAGCATAAATCAAGTTCAAAATACAAGAAGGAATAGTTTCCAAAGAGTACTCATCACAGATCAAAGCACTATTACTAGACAGACTCTTCTTAGCTATAGCATCTGCCACCATACTGCTTCTTCTACTTTTCCACATCACCTTCCAGCCTTGTCTTTGAAAACAGCTCCGGGTCTTACATATAGGATAATACACATACCAGTTCGAGGGATCCTCTTTTGCGTTGACAACTTTTTCAATGTCTTTTGTATCCGTTTCCCATTCAATCTTTCACCATGCACACGTCTCTGCATATTCAGCCGCCCAATAAAGAGCTTCGGCTTCAGCCACAAAGGAGGACTCACACTTCAAAAGCTTAGAAGCAAGGTATAAGGGATGACCATGGTCATTCCTGACTACCATAGCAGAAGCAGCTCGGCCATCCACGAACTTAGCATCCACATTGATTTTGATGTAGCCTTGCTGAGGAGGACTCCAACCTTGAGAGCTCGACGCCACCTGAGAGTTTTCCTAGGATGTCTTCTGAGCTGCTGCCAAAAAATCCTCCACCGATGCGTTAAAAGAACTGATAACCTTATACGAGTTGGTGGGCCCTTCAAAAAAGGACATACAACGAACTTTCCAGATTTAGTAGAAAAGAGAGGCATTAAGCACCACGAACTCCTCTCATTGCAAACCTTCAACCAACATATCTCCCGAAGGGTTAAAACAGGAATTTAATAATTCAAATAGAGTGTCCCCCTCTCAATAATCTAATCTGCACCCCTAGCGACTACCGAAAGCTAGGATTCTGCTGAGCTGGCATTTTTTAAAAATATGTATGCTGGATTCAATTTCAACTCCACAAAAATGAAAAGAGCTGTCCCCCATTCCAATTTTCTTCACCACCGCTTCCTTGGTGGGCAAGGTATTTGCTAGCATCCTCCAGCAGTGTAACTTTAGTCTCTCATGCACTTTCGATTTCCAAATCTGCGACCATATGGGGTTAAATACCTCCCCAACAAAAGCAAAAGTCCGGCAACCGCTCATACTTAAACTGTATCCAGTGTTCACCTTCATTGTCCCTGCTTTGAAAGAAACCCGCCGGTATAAGATCTGCCACTTTAATGTCTAAACGGAACCTTAAGAATCTATGGGCCACCACTGATCGGCAATTCACCGACAAAGCATGCAAACCACCTATTTGATGACCAATCTTCAAAGCAACCCCCTGGTGTATAAATTTTGGAGGGAGACCATGCACTTGGATATAAAAAGTAGATGTGTTAAATTCTATATCCTGTAGATTTTCCTCAGTGGACCATTCCTTCAAGATTAAATGCGTACTATCCATCGACCATGGCCTTCTTTCAAAAATCCTTTCCTTATCTTCCTTCAGATTAAAGCAGAACTTAAACACATTATTTTCCAACTTCACCACTTGGATCTACCCTTTTAGCTGCCAGAATTTTTTTATAATGTCCATAAATGTCCATAATTGTGAAACGACGAAACTTCCGAGTTGAAAGAAGCTTCCCCACCACAATTTTCTCCATCCATCGAATCGATTCTGCATCTTGAGCTTCTAAACTAAGAGAGCTCAACGCTTCTCTCAGATTCAACGCTGATAATGCAGAGTCCATACGGAACTAGTACCAGAAAAAGAAAGGAAAATCAGCACCGACCAGTAGCAACCAAGAGCTCAGGGAAGGTAAAGTCGACACTGACCACAAGCTCAGTCCGATACCTGGCCTCACATTCTGAGAGAGAATATTATTTGGGAGAGATTTAGAGAATCTCGTTCGACTTACTTTGACAGAGAGCCCACTAGTTGAAATAAAGTCCCCTTGGTTTAGGTAAAGTCCCTTTAAATTTGTAATGTTTTGGATAATCCTTCTGAAGTCCACTCTTTCAAGATAAAAAAGCTAGTTTCATCATAATTCTTAAAAGAAAAGAGACCAAGGTAAACCAAATTGGTCAGGTAAGAGATTTCAGATGGGACTTTCTGACAGGACCGTATCCAGGATGGGTCCCGCCTCGGGAAAATCCTACCAAAATTTTATATAAATTTCAGAAGAACCTCCCTAAAACTTGGTCTAACCCAGTTTTATACCTGCAAATAAAATCATTTCAAAATATACATCCAGTGGTCACAACAAATACCACTGGATTTCCCACAACAGATTAACCAGCTACCATAATAAATTTTAAAATAGGAAGAAATTTAATATACAGTACACCTTGGTACCAACATGGGATATTATCAGAGCAATCTAATTAATTTTTCAAAAGTAGTAATAAAAAATAAAATGCGCCAGTTGAATTCAAAAGAAGCTGAAAAGTTTATTACAAAAATAACAAAAAACTCTTGAGCGTTGTAATATAGGGGCGGTGATGCCTTGCGTGGAGATTGACCACGGTCATTGAAAATCTCTGAAAAATTAAAAAATATAAAAGCAATAATGAGGTAAGCTCGATTGAGTGGACCCATTACTACAAAGTAAATAATTCATGCGACAATGTGAATAAATTATATTAAATAATTTAATAACCTCATAGTACTTTTAACACTAATGGAATAACAATATAAGAAAATCTCTGGTTTGAAGAATTATACGCCAAGATACAATCCAAAATCATAGGGGAAGGGGGAAAAACCGTCATACTACCCTTGGCGTCCCAAGGCGTAGCAGAGATGGATGGGGAGAGGGAAACTGTCATACTACCCTTGGCGTCCCAAGGCGTAGCAGAGATGGATCATCGTCCGGCCTGCGTGTAGCGTAGACAAGCGAGGGACGGAATATATATGATCATCGTCCATCCTACGCGGGAGGGCGGAATACAAATCATCAACAAGGAAATCACTATGTCCAGGTGAATATAAGGCGTATACTAACAGAAGGAAATATAACACAACCATGTCCACAGCATAAAACATATTTAATGGTCAAACTCAATATTTTTATGTAATCATACCAATATAATTTCTCCAAAATCACATTTAATATAAAGATATAATTTTAAAAGTAAGATTTAATCCACTCACTAATTATCACTGCTAATCCGCAGGTGAAACTGCTCCAGTATCCGTTTTAGTCACAGATCCTACGTAATAACCAAATATACCATTTATTAATTCTCAAATTTAAATCAATAATATTTTGTTTACACAATCTCACCCCAGCACTCCCTTTCTCATATTTGGGTACTTTCTAATTTATCACACCTTTAGTATTGTATACATGAATAGTACCGTATACATGAATAGTACCGTATACATGAATAGTTCCTTATACGTGAATTGTACCGATATCAGATCTGAACTTCAATTTAGCTTCTACTTGATACTGAATACCTTAATTCAATCAAATTTGAGTTCTCTCATGTCCAATTGATACAATTTCCAAAATACATCAAACCCACTAAAATGGAATTTTTCTCAATCTTAACCAAAATTGGCGATTATATATCAAATCGAAGCCGAGACAAGAATCAAGAATTTACCTTCAATTGGACCGGGTGATAACCGACGTGGCGAATTTGGCGGAAAGTTTGGGTTCGAGGAGAATTTTATAATTTCTGCAAAATCAAGCATTTTAAGGAAAGCGAGCTCGAATCGCATTGAGGAGGTGAAAGCGATGGAAAAGCACCTACCTTTCATAAAAACTCACGGAATCCGGCGAATGGAGGAGAGAAACTTACGGAATTTACTCCGATCCGGTGGCTACCGCAATTTTCGGAAGAAGGGTCGGTTATGGTAGAGTTCGACGTGGCGATTCTAATGGTGGTAGTGGCGAAGTCTGGTGATGCACGGTGAAGGCGTAGCATCAATTTGTTTCCAACGGTGCTTAGAGAGAGAAAATAGGAGAGAGAGAGAGAGAGATTAGGGTGAAGGCTCGGGGAAGAAGAAGAGAAAAGGAAAAAAAATTTAATTATTTAATTTTGAAATATTTACAATTTTGCCACTATCTTCTCTTGACCATAACTTTCAAACCGTAACTCCGAATCAACTGTGCCACTAGTCCACGAACTCGTATCGATAAGCTCTACGCAACGGTATCAAAATCAAAATAAAAAAATAACACGTGGCAAAAGTCAATTTTAATTCCTACCAAATCGGATAAAATAGTCAAAAATAAAATAAATAAAAAAAATACGGGTTGTTACACTTTCCCACATAACTTAAGAGTAGGAGAGTATAAGATTGGTTAACCTTGAAAACTCGCCAAATTCAGAGAGAATCTTGGAGAAACTAAAGCTGTTAAAGGCAAGATTGACCTTTTGAAGTTGATGCAAATTAAACATGCTGCTATTGGAACGCAAAGGTCCCTGAAGTTAGCTGTGAGACAAGTACAAGCCTACTTAGTACTTGACCAGTTTTCATGTCGCATGCAATGCCATCCCAAAAACAGTAATCGTTTTCCTCCTTCCAAAACTTCATCTTCGGATAGGAGTCTGGGCGAACATCATTTTAATGATGAGTTGAATTGATGGAGCATCGAAAATAATAAGAACTGGAGTTGGGGTTTCTGAAATGACAACTCTTGTTTGAATTGCAACAAAGTAGTGATCACACGACATCGTTTTGAATTGATAACTTTCGAATTGCAACAAATCTTTTCCGGTCATGTTTGTGTATTTGAAAATCTCTGACACTAAACAGAGAAGGACGACAGATGAGATGGAAGCATTTAATGTGAATGTGACTACTCGCTCATCTGTGGAGTGCTTAGAAGAAACAAACCAAGATGGAAAGGAGAGTTCGCAGGTGCAAGAGGTTCTTGGGAACACAAAGTTGGCAAATCAGAACTATTTTAATAGTATTTATGCCATGTGCCCAGAAATAGACTCCCTCTACTACACTGTCAAGGATATGGATGTGGGAGGTCGATATGATTTTCAGAAGCTAGTGGTGGAAAAGACAAGGTCATACCAGTGTGATCTATTTAAGTTGAGACTATGGGCTAGCAAGGGAGCAAAAGTAATAGCTTCTGCAGAGACTCATAGGAGGCGATAGTTTTGTGAGCTAGATCTTTATGGTCTGGAGGAAGATATGGCAGAGTGGCTCAACCTTAGGCCGGGTAGGGTAAACAATGCAAATGGGTTTGGCAGGCCCAAGTTTGTCAGCTTGCAAAGGAAAAAAAAGGAGGCATTATGGACCCGGAGGGTTCCTATAGAGAGGAAATGTTGGGCCTCTAGGAAGGAAACATGCTTTTGGAAGGTTCCGGAAGACCGAGTGAGGATGGGCTTGAAGAGTTAATATCTATCTCACGACCTAATGGTTTATATGTGGATTTAACTAAGTATAACATAGGTGCGCCCGAGACAATAGAAGTTGTGGAAGGGAGTGACATTCCAAGCACAGAAAATGTGGAAGAGGAGTTGCAGTCGACTCCACTAGCTTTAGATAGGTTCAAGCTAGGCAATGGTATGCCTAGATACTTCATGAGAGCCATACAGAGGCGACAGCGGTGGAAAGCAGTGGACTTTGTACAAAATGGCGAAACCTCAAAAGGGAAGGCTTCCAGTTCCAGAATGATCCTTCCTGAAGAGCCAAGGGATTGGTTTTTTCAAAGGCTGAGGAGGTGGGCCTAAACAAGCCCCTCCCTCTTCCATGACTATCTTGGCATGGAATTGTAGAGGCTCGGGTAGGAAGGAGACATGCTTGTGCTTAAGGGGTTGTTAAAGAAGCGGAAGCCAACTTGTCTCTTCTTAGTCGAAACGAAAAGCAGTACCCTGGGTATGGAAAAACTGCACAGGAAATTGTGTTTTGATAACATAGAAGTGATGGAGGCAAGTGGTAAAGCAGGCAATTTGGTGCTTATGTGGAATAAAGAAGCGAAGGTTGACTGTATTGATAAGGATGCAAACTCGATAGCCTTCGTGGTGTCTGACATTAATGGTTCTGTGTGCTGGAAGGGGTATGCGTGTTATGGTCCAACTAGGCACTCAGACAAGAGGAAGTATTGGGACATGATGGAATAGAATACGCAGGAGGAACATCTTCTTTTACTCTTCGAAGATTTGAATGAAGTAGTGGACAGTTCAGAAAAGTTGGGGAGTAGGAGTATTCTTGGGAAAACTTCGTTTCTGAAGGACTTTCTACATAACAATGGAGCAATTGACTTGGGATTCTGTAGGAGGAAGTTTACTTGGATGAACAAGCAAGATAATCTTATAAAGGAACGTCTAGATAGAGTTGTCGCTGACTTAGGATGGATCCATCTATTTCCAGCTTTCTCCGTGATGAACCTAAGGATTTCAGAATCAGACCATGCACCGATTTTGATAACAACGGTTGCTAAAGAGATTTCTCCCCCTCGTCTGTTCAGGTTTCTGGAAGCATGGACTATGGATGAAGATAGCGTACGTGTTGTTGATAATGCTTGGAGGTCGAATATGTTGGACGGGGCAGAATATAGTAAGATTAATAGCAAGCTGGCCAATGCTGCCGAGGCTTTAAAAAAGTGGAACAGAACGCACTTTGGACAAGTTCACAAGGCCATTGATAGGTTGGAGGAAGACTTACGGTCTCTACAACAAAGGGAAGACATTCTTGGCATTAACTCTAGCTATAGACGGGGGGAAATCATTTAGGAACTTCGAGAGTTGAGAAAATAGGGAAGAATCTTTCTACAGACAAAAATGGAGAGAGTTGTGGTTAGATCAAGGGGACAGGAACATAAAATTTTTTCATGTTTCTACTTTAATCAGAAGGAAACGTAATAGAATTGAGGCTATAAAGTTGGGAGGTCTTTGGATTACTAATAGACTGAGTATAGGGAACTATTTCATTAAAGAATTTGAAGAGCTATATAAGTCAAATATACCCCACCTTCCGAAAGATCTACAGGAGCTGATATCGCCTTCCATTTTAGAGATGGATAATGAGGATTTAATGGCTATCCCCTCCAGAAAGGAAATTAGGCAAACGGTATGGGAAATGAATCCTCTTAAGAGGCTAGGACTGGATGGATGGGTTTTTGGGGAGTTTCTACATAAAATATTGGAGTACTGTTGGTGAACAAGTTATAAATTTCGTCTAAGAGTGGTTCGTGAAAGGGAAAATTTCGACCTTGGTGAATAGAACTTTCATTGTTTTAGTTTCGAAGGTCATAGGAGCATCAACCTTTAATCAATATAGGCCTATTAGCCTTTGCAACGTGACCTATAAAATTGTCTCTAAGATTATTACAACCAGACTTGGAAAGCACTTAGGAGCTATGATTGCTCCTAACTAGGGAGCCTTCATAAAAGGTTGTTGGATAGCTGAGAACTCCATGGTAGTACAAAAGCTAGTCCATAAAGTTAAAAAGCACAAAGGGAAGAAAGGTCTCATGTTAGTCAAGCTGGACCTTAAAAAAGCTTATAACCGCCTCGAATGGAGTTTTCTAGATGTGGTCCTCGGAGTATGGGGTTTCTCAAACAAATTTCATCAACTAATCTTCAGCTGTGTTAGCACTGTCAAATATCAGATCCTGCTTAATGGTAGTATCTGTGGCGAAGTAAATCCAACCAGAGGACTTCGACAGGGAGACCCATTGTCTCCTTACCTCTTTATCTTATGCTCTAAGGTCCTGTCAAGATTACTTCAAGTTCAAGAAAGGGCAGGGGTTCTCAATGGGATCAAAATCAGCAGATTTGCGCCTTCAGTTTCCCACCTGATGTATAGGGATGACATTCTTTTGGCCTGCAGAGGGAATGAAAGCAACGCTAAAGCTTTGATGATAACTTTGACCAAGTACAGTGCGTGGGCTGGGAAGCAAATGAGTGTTGAGAAGTCAAACATCTTCTTTTCACCAGGTATTAATTTCCAGGTGAAGCGGAAAATTAAGGAAATTGTGGGTTTCAAGGAAATGGGGCCTGGAGCGGTCTACCTTGGCAATTCTCTCATCCGCAAAGAAGGTTGGCAAAGTCAGCTATTGTCGAGAGCTGGAAAGACCACCCTCATTCGGTCGGTGGCGCAGGCCATTCCTCTCTACTCTATGTTGACATTCAAATGGCCTAGTTCCTCTTGTCAGGCTTTGGAGTAATCGTTTTCCTCCTTCCAAAACTTCATCTTCGGATAGGAGTCTGGGCGAATATCATTTTAATGATGAGTTGAATTAATGGAGCATCGAAAATAATAAGAACTGAAGTTGGGGTTTCTGAAATGACAACTCTTGTTTGAATTGCAACAAAGTAGTGATCACACGACATCGCTTTGAATTGATAACATAGGTCAAGATTTGTGAACCGGAAAAGATTCCAAATTGAAGAAGGAAGAGGCCATACAAAATTACACTCACGTAGAGACAATCAACTCAAGCAATTAAGGTTTCCAATTGAGTTTGGCAATTTTCCTGAAAAATTTATGAAGTCAAGAGCAACCTCCCTTAAAGAATTTGATAATTGAAATTCTGGAAGAAACCTAGTGAGGTGATAGTTACATGGTAAATTGATGACTTCTAATTTGGAAAGCTGAAAGATATTCTCTGGGAACTTTCCATTTAAGCTACATCCTCCAAGATTGAGAGTTGTCATGGAAGATAAATTTGCCAAGGATTCAGGTAAGAATGATGAAATGTCAACTTGGTGTAGATGAATATGCCTTAAATCTGTCATGTTTTGGATAAGGTTTGCGAACTCTACTTTTTCGAGATGTAAAAGACTAGATGCATCATAATTAAGGAAAGAAGAGAGATCAAGGGAGGCCAAATGGGTAAGAAATGAGATTTCATATGGGATATGACCAGAAAACATGGAGAAAGAGAGGTTGAGATGGGTTAACTTGGAAAGCTGGCAAAATTCGGAGGGGATGATGCTGAAGCTGAAGTTGTTAAAGGAAAAGTTGATCCCTCGTAGTCCATGCAACTTCAAGAGGCTGCTAGTTATGCATGCAATATAATTGACATAGCGTTCAAAGTCAAAAAATTTCTCTCTCGCAATGAGAGCCCGGGGGTTTTGACTGAGGTTCTCTGCCCAGCAAACAACCTTTCCATTTCTTTCTTAGGCCGCTGTTTTTGTGGCTGCCATCTTTACAATTTTTTAGAGGTTCATTAAGAATGGATCCAGGTCTATCGTCAGCACTGAATCTGAGAGAAGCTCTGAATGCTCTAAATCTAAAGTCCCAGGAAACAGAGATAGTACAATGGATGGAGAAAATCTTGGCGGGGAAACTTCTTACTACTCGAAATGTTCGCAAATTCACAATCATTGACATTATTAAGAAGTCTTGGCAGCTAAAGGGACGAACCCAGGTAGAGAAACTGGAAGACAACATTTTTAAGTTTTGTTTTACCTTGAAAGAAGATAAAGAAAGGATCTTTGACAAAAGATCATGGTCAATGGACGGGATTCACCTCATTCTAAAAGAATGGTCAGCTAAGGAAACTTTACAGGATATAGATTTTCAGACATCTACTTTTTACATACAGGTACACGGGCTTCCTCCAAAGCTTCTCCATCAAGGCGTTGCCTGGAAAATAGGACACCAGATGGGGGGGTTTACATGCAAATTCGATTAATAGCAGAGCAGTGGCAACACACAAATTCCTGAGATTCCGTTTAGATATAAAAGTGGAGGATCCACTACCAGCAGGTTTTTTTCATAACAGAGCCGATGGAAATGAAAAATGGGTACAGTTCAAATTCGAAAGGTTGCCAGATTTTTGCTTCCATTGTGGACGATTGACTCATGTGGCAGGGAAATGCACATATACAGAGCCAGCCACTATAAAGATGTCGAATGGGATGGTAGCCCGGCTGTATGGACCGTGGCTCCAGGTGGGAGCTACCGGCGAGAAAACTTTCGTGAACCTGAACATTACTGACAACCAACGGAGATGGGTGACAGACGAGACAGAAACTTTTAATGCAGATGGGACAAGCCAGGGAAATGTTGCGTGTTTGGAAAATTCGCCAAATGAAAATGAAGAGGGAGAAAGTACACAGTCACAACCTACTCTTGGGAACACAAACCAGGATTACTTTACAAGGCTTTGTGCTATGTGTCCGGAGATAGACTCTCTCCATTACACCTTAAATGACCTAGGCGCATGAGACCGTTTTGATTTTTCAAATCTTGTGGTTGAAAAGGCTAGGACAAACCATGGAGATCTTGGTAAGCTAAATGCTTGGGCTAGGCAAGGTGCAGAGATGATAGCTTCTGCGGAACTGCAAAGTAGACGGCAGATTAGGGAGATAAACCTGCATGGTATGGGGGAAGAGCTGGCAGACTGGTTAAATCTTGGGTCGGGTAGGATTCTCAATGCAGTTGGGTTAGGGAGGCCCAAGCCTATTAGGCTTAACAGTAAAAAAAAGGAGGCTTTTGGGTACCTGAAAGGATCATTTAGAGAAGGATTGGTGGGCCTGAGTAAAGAGAGCCCAGAAGAGGAAAATTTTAATAGCCCAGTAACTGAGCAGTTTAGACGGGAGGGTAATACGCGACTAGATGGGCTGATTGTGGATTTAACCGATTATGGCCCAGGGGAGGTAGGGACTAGTTTGGACGTCCCCAGAATAGAAGAAGTGGAACTTCAGCTCTAGTCAACTAACATATCAGCTCTTGGCTTTAAAAACGGAAGAGGCGTGCCCAGGTATTTCACTCGTTCTTCGCAAAGAAGACAAAGTTGGAAGACAGTGAGGAGTGCTCAAGAAGGTGAAAGTTCCAGAGGAGAAGCATCTAGTTCTTTTAGGAACCTCAGTGAAGGGAATGGAAGGTCGGTTCTTCCAATGGCCGAGGAGGCGGGCCTCAACAAGCCCCCCCACTCCTATGACCATTATGGCATGGAACTGTAGGGGCACTGGAAGAAAGGAGACGGTCCATGAATTGAAGGGATTAATAAGGAAGTGGAGACCGTTATGTCTCTTCCTAGCGGAAACAAAAAGCAAAACACCAAGTATGGAAAAACTTGGTAGACAATTATCTTTTAATAGAATAGAAGTTGTAGAGTGTTGTGGTCAAGCAGGAGGACTAGTTCTTATGTGGTCAAAAGATGTGAAGATCGAAATTATTGAAAAAGATCCGAACTGTATAGTCTTTGCAGTTGCTGATGCTGCTGGTACTACGTCTTGGAAGGGTTTTGCTAGCTACGGTCCAAATACTTATACAGATAAGAAGAAGTTTTAGGAGAAGATGGAATTGATCATTCAAGAGGAACGACTACCATGGATGATGTTTGGAGACTTAAATGAAATTGTGGACAATTCAGAGAAATGGGGAGGACGAAGTATAGTGGGGAAAAAGCTTTTCCTGAAAAATTTTATTGCTAATACAGGCGGAGTTGATATGGGTTTCTTGGGGAGGAAGTTTACTTGGTTGAACAGACGGGAGAAACTCATAAAGGAACGGATTGATAGAGCAATTACGGATACGGGTTGGACTCATTTGTATCCAGATTATTATGTTTTGAATCTTGGAATTTCCGAGTCAGACCATGCACCAATCCTTATCACTACGAAACCTAGAGAAATCTCTCCTCCTTGCCCTTTTAGGTTTTTGGAAGCATGGACAATGGATGAGGATAGTATTCGAGTGGTTGAACAGGCATGGAGTTTAAATAAGGTGAACGGGGCAGAATATAGAAAGATATGTTACAAATTAGCTAATACTGCTAAGGCTCTCAAAGCCTGGAACAGGGAACATTTTGGGCAGGTTCACAATACGATCGACAAGCTGGAAGAGGAGCTGAGAATGCTCCAACAAGAGGAAGATCGTTGAATGTTAACTTCGGAAATAGGCAATGGATTGGTGAGGAACTTATGGCGAGATGCCGCCAAGAGTCAATCTACAGGCAAAAATCAAAAGAATTGTGGTTATCTCAAGGAGATAAAAATACAAAGTTTTTTCATGCCTCTACCCTTATCAGAAGGAAACGAAATAGAATAGAAGTAATTAAAGTAGGTGGATTGTGGCTTAATGATAGAGCAAGTATAGGGAAGTATTTTTTGGAAGAATTTGAGAAATTTTACTCTTCGAATATTCCCTATCTTCCTAGAGATCTACAATATTTAATTACTTAGGATATTTCAGTGAGGGAAAATGAAGAACTGATGGCAATCCAATCGAGAGAGGTCATCTGGGATATCCATCCTCTGAAAAGTCCGGGGCCGGATGGTTTCACTGGAGGGTTTTATAGGAAATACTGGTGCCCAGTGGGTGATCAGGTTATTAGCTATGTCCAGGAGTGTTTTATAAAAGGTCATATGCCAGCCCTGATGAACAGAACGAATGTAGTCCTTATTCCAAAAGTCACAGGCGCTTCAAATTTCAGCCAGTTTAGGCCCATAAGCCTTTGTAACGTGACATATAAAATCGTATCCAAGATTATTACTACCAGACTTGGGAAAATAATGGATAGATTGATTGCTCCAAATCATGGGGCATTTTTAAAGGGAAGATGGATTGCAGAGAACTCTTTGGTTGCACAAGAGTTGGTGCACAATGTGAAGAAACACAGAGGGAAAAAAGGGCTGATGCTAGTCAAGCTTGATCTTAAAAAAGCGTACGATCGGCTGGAATGGAGTTTCTTGGACGTAGTGTTAGGTGCTTGGGGTTTTTCGAACAAACTTCGAAGGTTGATATTCAGCTGTGTTAGCTTAGTTAAATACTACATCCTTCTTAATGGCAGTGTCTGCGGGGAGGTTCAACCAACAAGAGGATTGAGGCAAGGAGATCTTCTATCTTCCTACCTCTTCATTATGTGCGCTGAGGTCTTGTCAAGACTTCTTCAACATCAAGAGGGGATAGGGACTCTCAATGGGGTTAAAATTAGTCGTCATGCATCCCCAATTTCTCATTTGCTATATCACGGGCGACATCTTATTGGCTGGTAGGGCTAATAAAGGAAAGCATAAACTTCGTTGAAGACAGCGTTATCTAAATCTTGTCGCGTGGTGGGTCGTGGTGGCGTTGAGAAATCCAATATTTTTTTCTCACCGGGTACCAATTATCAGACGAAGCGGAAGATCAAGGATATGTTGGGGTACAAAGAAATGAGGAAAGGAACTGTATATCTTGGGACTTCTCTCATTTTTAGCCGTAAGCGTTCTCAGGAATTTCATAAGATCTCTAAAAGAGTTCAACACCAGATGGAAGGGTGGCAGAGCCAGCTCCTGTCAAGTGCAGGAAAAACCATGCTCATTAGATCTGTTGCCCAAGCCATTCCTATATATTCCATGTCGACATTCAAGTGGCCAAGTGCTTCATGCCAAGAGTTGGATTCGATGACTAGGAGGTTCTGGTGGGGAGTGAAGAGCGGGAATAACAGATTCCTAGCGTTGAAAGCATGGATTGATTTATATTCTCCGAAAGAAGCTGGAGGTCTAGGATTCTGGAGATTTCAGGATATCAATTTGGCGATGCTAGCTAAATCTGGATGGAACTTAGCTACTGACAAGGACTGCCTTTGGGTTAAATTGTTCAAGGCTAAGTATCTTAATAACTCTTCTTTTTTCGATTGTGGGTGAAAGAAAGGTGGTTCTATGGTTTGGAGGGGCATACTTTCAACAATGCCCATCCTTTGAAGCGTTTCCTGTTATAAGATTGGCGATGGCTGTTCTATTAATCCGTGGAGGGATCCTTGGATCCCTTGACTTCCTAATGCGGTCCCAAAAATAAAGGACAGTATTAATGAAGCAAATTGAAAGAAGGTTGTTGATCTTGTTTTGGAGTCGAAGGAGTGGAATCAGGAATTGATCGCATGTATATGTGATCAAGAGTCAGTAGAGGCAATCTTGAAAATAGATTGGCCAAGTACATCTAGTAAGGATAAACTTTTTTGGATGGGGAATGCTTCTGGTCGTTTTTCAGTGAAGAGTTGCTATATGCAAATCACAAAAGCTAGAATTGGAGAGGATTTTAATCCCATTTGGAGGCAACTTTGGAAGAGCAAGTTACATGAACGTGTGAAACTTCATGTTTGGAGGATCCTTACTACTCTCCCTACCAGGCTGACTATAGCGGAGGGCAGGGATGGGGACCTTTCTTGTCAATTTTGTGGAGCGGTGAGACTAGCTTATATATTTTCAAAAATTGTCAATTAGGCGGGCTTTTAGCGTTTGGGAGCCAATGGGGATCTGGATGGATGTGGAAAGGGGATAATATATTTGAGCTAATTAACTACTGTCTTAATCCAACACTGAAATTCGGAAGGAATGGGATGTGGCGAGTTTCTTATTTTTAGCGCATCTCTTTCTACACAATTTGGAGAGGCGATGTTTGCACTTTTTAAGGGGAGATAAATTGGTTCAAGTATATTGGGCATTTTAATGTAGCGGTGGAGGAGTTCACGGCGGTAGATCATAAAACCTTCAAGACATTTCTCCCACGGTGTCTTCTAGCTCTGTTAAATGGTGCCTTCCACAACAAGGTTTAGTTAAAGTAAATGTGGATCTGCTTTTGACACGGGCCAAGCAGCTGTCGCGATGGTGGTAAGGAATGACCAAGGGTACCTGCTGTATTTGGCGTCAAACTATTGAAATGTGTGTCCTCTTTTGTGGCTGAAGTGGAAGCTTTGAGATGGGCGTCTTATGTAGAGGCATTGTCAATTCAAAGGAGGACCCACATCTTGGTATGCTTATCACTCAATCTGTAGTATTCAAAAAGTTTTGAAAGACAAGGCGGGAGGTGAAATGGAAGCGGGAATAACAACTTGGCAGCAAATGCTGCTGCAAAGCTGGCCCTTTCTACAAATCGTGTTTTACTTTTGATGAATTTTAGTTAGGTTTAATTCCTTCTAGTATTTTGGATATTATTACTGCTGAGCAGGCTGCTGTTCTTGTGTAAACCTTTTCCCGGGTTGACTGTTTTGTGCTAATGCAATGTTTATTTTCTACCAAAAAAAAAAAAAAAAACTTCAAGAGGCTGCTGTTTGAATGCAAAGGCCTTGAAGCCAACTATTGGCCAAGTCAAGCCTACTACTTTTGTTTGATTGTTGCACGTAACTCCATCCATGAACAACAATCCGTTTCTTTCTTCCAAAATTTCATCTTCGGATAAGATCCATAAACAACAGCATTATAGTAAGGATCAGCAGAGCGGGGACATTTGAAATAATAAGAATTGAAGTTGGGTTTAATTAATGCAAACTCTGCTTAATTTTGGAACGAAGCGGTGGTCTGCTCAGGGAGGCATGATGTAATTAGTGAAGAGGAAGTGGTAGAGACATTGGAATACTTGAAGCATGAAACATAGCTGCAACGAAAAGAGACCAAGAATAGTAATATGATCAAGTAAAACATGGAGGTGTAGGGATTTTGGAACTGTTGCTCGTAACTTGATAGAGAGTACATGCATGTACGTGAGCGGGTGTGAGAAACTATTGAATGTACAAAGCGTATGAAATGAGGAAGCAGAATATAAGATATTTTGCGATGTAAGGAATCCGAAGTTATATTCACCAAAGTTGTGATTGTGATTGTGGATTAAATAGTAGTGAAGAAAAGAGAAAGTGAATTGTTGATCTTAAATTGTCGTGTAGAATGTGAATTATTGATTTCTAATTAGAGAAGGCTTCATATGTTTCGTCTTTATTTACGTTGACCCATTGACTTGGATTGCCGTGTACAAGGGAGGGTGGTGGTGGCGGCAGCATGCATGTGGAAGAGCATGATTGATAATTTTGATTAGGGAAATTATGAGGGTTTTGGTCTTATATATTTATCACCACGTACTAAATATTAACTTAAACTAATTTTGATTAGGGAAATTAGGAGGTTTATGTTCTTTTCGAAATGTTATTTGAGGAAAATTATGGAATTGTAATCAATTCAATATGAAACCATGCATATGCAATGAAGAAGAAATTAACCAACATTATTATTCTTGAATATCTATAAAATATCTTAACTATTGGGTCCAAAAATCATCACACTGATAATATTGTCAGTCAAGCAAGTTCCTGCAGTTCGCTTTATTCACCCTTCCTTTACGTCTAATAGCGTGTAGTTTAGGTTAGAGACTTTGAGATGGAGCTATAAATTAGTTCTGTCAAGCAGGCAGTCTACTGCTTGTTCGATTGATAGCACCTGTAAATTACATTAATTCTTCCATTAATTTTGTGAGGTTTGTCTTTTTGATATATTTGGGTAGTTTGGATTAATATACTGTGAACTTAATTTGAAAGAGCGTAAATGCATTAATGCACTCTGAACTTTGCATTAGTGGACCCTTTTTTCACAGACGTCTGGACGGTTTTGGCTTTTTGCAACACTGTGGAAGTTTGATTATGTATTTTACTTTTTTTTGAAAAAATCCCCCAAGACCCATGAGATTTTGTATAAATATATTTATTCGCCATTATTTTTAAAAATTTTCAAAGACTACCAATAAGTCTTAAAACTTCCAAAAGTTGAATTTTGAGCCAATTGACTATTGAAATGTCCATTATACCCTTTAAAAAGTCAAATTTAAATAATTATTCTTTACCATTAAATTTAAATAACCCAAATTCAATAATAAAAATATTAATTACAAAAATAATAATTGACAATTCAAATCCGTCCTCAAATCGTTCCAACTAAAAAAAAAAAAAAAAACGCAGTTGGAACACTCTAATCCAGTTCAAGTCCAACAAATGACTACACTCTAGAACTAGTCCTACAAAATCACAAATAGTTCCAAACAAAATCTAGCCAACCAAATCATATCTTAGAAAATCATAAAAACCCACCAAAACTCATATAAGAAACTAAATAAATGTCACATGTTGAATTTCTATTGGACTATATATGTTTCTGCACTTAAAATAAAAGAAAAATACATAAATTTTATATTTAAATGACAGAGACAAAATTAACTAGCCCTTGACTGTTAAGTTTAACAAAATAAATTAATTAATAATAAATTTTGGATAGTTTTCAAAGTCCATGTAATTAACACAAACGTGAAGAGATATTTATGATATTTGTCTTTTTTTTTTTCTGGGATCATAATACTTCAAAATCCTTACAGCAATAGTCCAAATTATAAATACTGGTAATATTTTAGTTTTGGCATGGCGCATGCAAGAGTACTCAGTGAAAAGTTTAAAATTTAAATACTAAAAGTTGAAAATAATAATAATAATAATAATTAGGATCGATCTCTCTCGACATACAGTGTGGCAGTTAAAATTGTTATGGAAAATATATTGAAAGGGGAAGGTGTAAAAACATGAAAATTTATTTGTAAAAAAATTACTTTTACTTTTAATCAATCTTTTTCTTTTGTCTGTTGACACTGAAGGTGGATCACGATAGTGTTGTGTTGGTTTTGGTCTCCGTTACTGATATTCCTTTTGTGCATAAACTCTTAAGGCCAGATTTGATATGCAGGATCGAATAGAATTATGGGATAGAATTAATTTTTTAATCCTACAAAATTATAAATTTATTATTCTGTATTTGGTCTCCACCAATAAATTTTTTAATATATATATTGTTATAATATATTTTTTTATTAAATTTATATATAACATGTTTACCTTTAAATAATATATAATAGTTCTTTAGGTATAGTTTTGTTTTTCTTTTTGGTGAATAATATATATAGTTACATAATAAAAAAAAAAATAAATCTTATAACCACAGATTCGAAGAACAAATAGAAGTACATGGGCAACAACAAAAAATTTGAAAAAAAAAGTAGAAAAAATTATAATTTTCTACGTCAAAGCTAACAACCCAGTCATGATTCAATATCCTAATCATGTCAAATTAACAACCTAATTAATAAATACGAAATTTAACATACCAATCTCCAAATTGTCAATCTAAACCCTATCAAATCAACAAATCAAATGCCGGCTGTAGCATGGCGCTGCCGGAGAAGAGGAAGAAGGCAACAGGTGTGGCTAGCGTGAGCGGGACTAAGCGGACGGCGCCGGCGCTGGATTTAAGAGATGATGCTGAAGTCTAAGAGAAAGGAAGACAACGCCGTGTCCTTGCTGTGGCTACGTCGCTGCAACACCATCACCTCCTCCGTCTGAACCACCAAGCAAGAAACCTCGGCTCTCAGAATCAATGTCTGCGTTGAACAAGACAAACAAGAGGGTTTGGTTTGCGGATCCCATTGCAACGTTTCTGGGTCCAATTGACGCATTTGATGCTCCGATTGCCTTTGACATTGAGATTGGAGATCGGTCAAACGGTGCCCGGAGGATCAAATGCGTCAATCGGATCGGGGAACGTTGCAATTGGATCCGTAAACCGAGTCCTCTTCTTTGTCTTCCTCGACTACGAGAACCGATGTTTCATGCTTGGTGGTTCAGACACAGCAAGGACACGGCGTTGTCTGGTAGGCCATTCTTGATTTTGTTATGGCGACTAGACCATCAGTATCACATGTGTGTTCGTGACTGATATATATATATGGGGAAGAGTATCATTACACAAATTAAAGTATGTCGTGGGCAATATATATATGTATATATATTAGAAAACTTAATTATATAAAATATTCTATTCCTAAAAGAATTCAATCACGAATGGATCAGTAATGTCTCCTGTAGTACAACTAGAATTACAAACAACAGTAAACATAAATCCTAATAAAATTAGAATTGCAAAGAATATTAAATATAAATCCTAACAGAATTAGAATTGCAACACTTTAATAAATTAATTATTTAAAGAAAGAAAAAATACAATCGAAGCCTTAATCACGATTATCTATTTGATATATTGTACAATCGGAGCTTTGGATATACTAATTATGTGTGTTTACATAACGGCTTCTTGATTTTCTTCTTCCCACTCTCACTCTCACCGTAACCGTTATGTAACTTTGCATACGTAAATTAATGCATATTGTTAATTTTGTATATCACATATATATATATATATTATACTATTATATATTATATAATAATAGTATATAATAGTAGTGTTGTTAGTAATTAGCTCTAAAAATCGGATTACTTGCTCAGTTTCCAATTGATAAAGGGATTGAACCACTGAGATGGTTTCTATACAAATAAAGCACCATGAGAAACCTAAGTTGTCCTACTTCTTTAGGGATGGATCTAGAAATTTTGTTCTCATAAAGAGATAAAAAAGTTAAGCTGCTTAGGTTGCCAACGGACAAAGGGATTGAATTTGTAAGATTGTTACGGCTTACCCAAAGCTTCTCAACAGATCCCAACATGCCTATTTCAAATGGAATATTTCCAGAGAGTTGATTCTGACTCTAGTTATGGTGGGTGAGTCTAGAAAGGCTACTGATTTGAGAAGGTATACTTCCGTAAAGTGAGTTGATAGACAAACCAGAGGAGACTAAGTTGGGAAACAAAGAGAAGTTGAAGTATTGGAGTGTGCCTTTCAGATTACTGCTAGTAAGATTAATCACAGTGACACTCCCAAACTCAGTACAAACAATCCCAATCCACTGGCAGCGGCTACCATGACAATAATTAGTAGAAGGTGAAGTGGAATTGTAAGAAAGGAAGCTACTTCCAATAGGAAACAAGAGAATGAGAAAAAGTGGAGATTGTTGGAAATTGATATGCGTAGTAAGGGTCCCATGGCTACTAACTCGGATGGTTTGCACTTGATTCTATTGTACGTGGCTGGCTTCAATAGCCTATTTTTGCGAGTGGTTTTATTTTTTTAAAAAAAATTAATCTTAAAGAATCTGAATTAATTATCTACTTGTTTAAATTATAATAGAAGCTCATTAAACAATTAATATATATATATATATATATATATGATTGAATTAATTTCTCCCTAAACTAAAATGACCCAGTGAAAAATAATTCTTGGAGCAGTTAAAGCAATTTGCAAACTAAATAATGCGTCTAATTAAACAACTACTGAAGATTTATTTTTTTAGTTGCTTATATAGTACGTAAAAGCTGCTATATTAAATATTTATCTTACTTTGTAGTTTTTAATTTATATATGGCTGCGAATTTACATAGAGCTATCATAAACTGTAAATTGTTTTTTCCTTTTTTGTTATGATCATGGTGTTGTAATCAATCCATACACTTGCTAACCTAGTTGAAGAATTTAAAAGGAAACTTTATTCAGGAACTTTTGGACACAGGTACTAATAGTATTTTGCACTCATATTTTGCTTCACTGCACTATATTTGAATTGAAAGAATAGGAGAGAAGAGAAATCAAAAGAAAGAAAATAATAGCCTTTATAATAATTGTTATTTGGATAATTATTAATGAAAATGAATAGAAAGTAAAAATATAATTAACGTAGTTGATATTGTTTACAAAAATAATGTTTATATAAAACATCCACATCAAAGTCAATAAGATTAATTTTGGAATAATAAAAAATTCACAAAAATACTTTTCCTTTCCCTTATTTTTCTCTCAATTTTGAATGGAAATGGGTGGAAATGAAATAACTTTTTTTTTTTTTTGATAAAGAGTGGAAATGAAATAACTTAATTACAAAACAGGCACACACCCTTTCCATTTTCTTTCTTCCCCTTTCATTTCCATTTATTTCATCCAAACAAATAATTAAATCATTTTCTTTTATTTCTCTCTTATTTCATCAATTCAAACATAACAGTCAGTGCGAGTATAGGAGTGATACATGAATAAATGCATGGTCATCCAACCTAGAATAGAATAGGTATTTGCCTGTTTAAGTCCAACTCGCTCTAACATCCAAGAAGTTGACACAGTGACATTTCTGGTCAATACTGATCTTTAACAAACTTAAGGTTTAAAGTATCCTCAAAATATTCAAAGTTAAATCAAACACAGAACAAAAGAGCAAGTAAAAGCAAAAAAGGTCTTTGTTTGTTGAAAATCATGCACGGATAAAGCATCATCGGCCGAGTATGCTGTTAGAAGTTCCCTGCATTGTTAAAAAAAAAGCCAAAGTGAGAACAGAGTAACAACAAGGAAACCATGTACGTGCAGTAAGAACATCTAGGAGCAGAGCACAAACCAAGTTGCTGAAATCACTCTACATAGCGCAGTCCAGGAAGTGAATTTGAGGCATGACCCATATCATAAAATTCCAGAAGAGCAGAGCACAAACCAAGTTGCTGAAATCACTCTACATAGCGCAGTCCAGGAAGTGAATTTGAAGCATGACCCATATCATAAAATTCCAGAAGAGCAGAGCACAAACCAAGTTGCTGAAATCACTCTACATAGCGCAGTCCAGGAAGTGAATTTGAAGCATGACCCATATCATAAAATTCCAGAAGAGCAGAGCACAAACCAAGTTGCTGAAATCACTCTCCATAACGCAGTCCAGGAAGTGAGTTTGAAGCATGACCCATATAATAAAATTCCAGAAGAGCAGATAACATGTTGCTGAAATCACAACTCTTAATCAGGTAGTCCAGGAAGTCAGTTTGAAGCCTGAAACAAATTAAAGGAAAATACAGATCTGAAATCATCTTCACAAATTGAGTTGGTAAAAAATATAGATTTTAAATTTCAGATTTCAGATTATATTCTCCATATCTTGTTTTTTCTCTTTCAGTTCTCAGGTTACAGATATAAAGCAGCAATATGTCTTAAAATCCACACTAGCTCAGCTGTACAAATACGGACTGGAAAGCATTTCTAGGTGTCAATTTTTTATTATTATCCTTTATTAGTTCATAGTTACTATTCATTACTCTGCTGTATGTGGTATTCTAGTGTGTGTTTCTACAGTGCGATTGTAGGTAGACAATGAAAATGTTGTCTAAGGTGGAAAAAATGGCTCTGACGGTGAATGTTGTCTCAATTAAACTACAGCAACTTTTATAATTCAAACTCCACAACTGATAAATTATTACAAAAACATGCTTCTAAAAAAGGCATTAAAAAGGCTCTAAGGAGAAGGCGAGCCCAATTAGCAACTCATCAAACTCTACCAATATTTGTGATTAAATGTTGTTCATCCTAAAGAATTGCAGTTTGCTAGTTTTCTTAATGAAAACATTTCAGCTCATCGGCCGGCCAACATGTGCTCAAAAAAACTATCTAGCCAGTCATAAATTTAGACCCAGGCTTAATAGAATACTTCATATTCGAGATCTAATATATGAAATTAGAAAGATTTGGCAAAAGAATGTAGTAGAAGCATACTAAGAAAGATATAATCATGTACCAGTAATGGTGATCTCATGCCTCTGATGATTATATAAACTATTGGACAACGAATTGGAAGCCGACAAATCTAAAAACAAAAGAATCACAATGCGAAAATCAAAATCAAAACCTAACCTGTGACTTAACTTTGAAAATCAAAATCAAGAAAGTAATATAATCAGCCAGTTATTTCGAAAATCAAAATCAAGAAAATCGTAAAATCAAGGTAAAACTCAGAATCCACCAGTTATTTTGAAAATCAAAATAAACAAAATCATAACAACGCGCAAATCAAAAATCAAAGTCTATAATTTACCGAAAAAAAAAATCAAAGTCTACTCGATGACTTACTTTGAAAATCAAAATAATCGTAAAATTAAAGTAATACCCAGAATCAACCAGTTATTATGAAGATCAAAATCAAGAAAATTGTAAAAATCAAATAAAACACAGAATTAACCAGCAAATCAATAAAGAAACCCCTAATATTGGGTATTTTAAGAATCAAGATATAAGAATTACCAGGAAATTTCTAATGGCTGCTAAATTTGAAGACATAATAAATTAAACTTCCTTTGTTGGAGACAGAATGATAAACGGATACGGAAGTCCTGTCGGAGATCGGTCGAACGGCGACCGGAGAATCAAATGCGTCAATTGGACCGAGATACGTCGCAATGGGATCCGCAAACCGAACCCTCTTCTTTGTCTTTTTCAGCGTAGACATTGACTCCGCGAACCGAAGTTTCTTGCTTGGTGGTTCAGACGGAGGAGGTGATGGTGATGCAGCGACGTAGCCACAGCAAGGACACGGCGTTGTCTGGTAGGCCATTCTTGATTTCCCTCTTCTCCCTCTCACTCCCACCGTAGCTTTGCCTTCCCTTCTATTAAATAAACTAAATATTTATTTATGTACTATTCACCACCCAAGTAATAATTTACTTATATATATTCTTTCTTTTTTTGGTTAAGAATTTACTTATATATATATATATATATATTTTTTTTGTAAATCTTTACTTATATATATTCATCACTTATATATATTCACTATGTATAGCATGTATATTAATAATGTTATATAATATCAATTATTTAATAATTATTAAATAAATCAACATCATTCCTCAACAACAATTTACTTTTCCACATAATTCTAACCGTATATCACATCTACAATATTAATTATTTAATTATTATTAGATAAACCAAGATCCTTCCTCGACAACATTTTTGTTTTCCATAATTTCAATGCATATACTTTTCAATTACAAGTGAAATTATAAAGAAAAGCTAAATATCAAAGTTTATCATAATTAATTTGAGAGAAAAAACCCAAGAAAATATTTTAAGTTGGCTCCAGCTGACGCATTTGATTCTAGACTTAGCTTCCCAAGAAGCACACGTTGTTGTACATATTCATTTTCTTCATGTGTATATTGTTTGGTTGCTGTCAATTTCATTCTTGAGGAAGCCAAATCTAGAAACTAATGCGTCAGCGAAGCACATTAATATTCTTGGCTTTAATTAATTAATAAATACGTGTATGGGTTATTCATGAAGCATGAATACATGAATATTTGTATCTAAAATTAGAAATTCAATCACTCAAAAATCAAGTATACAAGGCCATGAGAATGAACGTACCCATGATCGTGACTGATTCTCATCACCATAGCTCAATGAAATATTTGACTTATATATATATATATATATATATGGGGAAGAATATAACTACACGAACTAAAGTATGTCGTGTCAATATATATATATACATATATATATATATATATATATCATAAAACTTAATTTAATTCTATTCCTAAAAGACTTCAATCGAATGGATCATTAATGCCTCCTCTAGTACAACTAGAATTACAAACAACAGTTTTTTATCAAAAAAAAATAATAGAGTTACAAACAACAGTAAACATAACTCCTAATAAAATTAGAATTGCAAACAATATTAAATATAAATCCTAAGAGCATCTTCAATGGTATTCTTTAAAATAAAACGTATAATTTGTATAATAAAGAGCATCTTTATTAATATTTGAAGATAAAGAGTAAAAAATTTTATTTAAATCCAATAGACTCTTTATATTTTTGTTCTTCATTTTGATTTTTTCTATAAACATTAATGACCAGATTCCCCTTCCACCATAAGGTTGAAATAAAAATATTATAAAAATTAATTAATAGAGCACATAAAAATAAAAATATTATAAAAATTAATTAATAGAGCACATAGAAACTTGAGTATTAATTAAAATCTAAATAAAAAGTGAATTTGGCTCTCTAGATGTGGAAGTCGATTAATTTCTAATTTATTTTAAATATAAAAAGTCTATTGGATTCTAATTTTACATAATAACTCTTTAAAATAAAGAATTTTAATAATATCTGAGGCTTGGAGATCTTTCAACGAGTTAGAAATGAAGCCTTAATCACGATTATCTATTTGATATATTGCACAATCGAAGCTTTGGATATATTAATTATGTGTTTTACATAACGGTTTTTATTTTCTTCTTCCCTCTCACTCTCATCAAACCGTAACTTTGCCTACGTAAATTAATGCATATTATTAATTTTGTATATCACATACATATAATTATATTTTATATCACATATATATATATTAATATTATATAATTTTAATTATTTAATAATTACTATAATTTTCCATAATTTCAAAGGCATATACTTTTCAATTACAAATAAAAATAACAACATTGAAACTAAATATCAAATTTTATCTTAATTAATTTGAGAGTTCAAAAGCCAAAAAAAGAAAAAAATTAATTAAGATCCGCAAGCACATCATTTTGTTGTATGTATTCATCTTCTTCAAGTATACACTATACATGATTTGGTTGCTGTCTGATTCTATATTCTTGAGGATGTCAAACTTAAAAAAATAATGTTTCCATGAAGCAAAACTAATATAGAAAATAGACTCACTAATATAGAAAATATTTTAAGTTGGCTCCAGCTGACGCATTTGATTCTAGACTTAGCTTCCCAAGAAGCACACGTTGTTGTACATATTCATTTTCTTCATGTGTATATTGTTTGGTTGCTGTCAATTTCATTCTTGAGGAAGCCAAATCTAGAAACTAATGCGTCAGCGAAGCACATTAATATTCTTGGCTTTAATTAATTAATAAATACGTGTATGGGTTATTCATGAAGCATGAATACATGAATATTTGTATCTAAAATTAGAAATTCAATCACTCAAAAATCAAGTATACAAGGCCATGAGAATGAACGTACCCATGATCGTGACTGATTCTCATCACCATAGCTCAATGAAATATTTGACTTATATATATATATATATATATATGGGGAAGAATATAATTACACGAACTAAAGTATGTCGTGTCAGTATATATATATATATATATATATTATAAAACTTAATTTAATTCTATTCCTAAAAGACTTCAATCGAATGGATCATTAATGCCTCCTCTAGTACAGCTAGAATTACAAACAACAGTTTATTATCAAAAAATATATATATAGAATTACAAACAACAGTAAACATAACTCCTAATAAAATTAGAATTGCAAACAATATTAAATATAAATCATAACAGAGTTAGAAATCGAAGCCTTAATCACGATTATCTATTTGATATATTGCACAATCAAAGCTTTGGATATATTAATTATGTGTTTTACATAACGGTTTTTGATTTTCTTCTTCCCACTCTCACTCTCATCGAAACCGTAACTTTGCCTACGTAAATTAATGCATATTATTAATTTTGTATATCACATACATATAATTATATTTTATATCACATATATATATATATATTAATATTATATTATTATATATTATATATCACACCAACATATATTAATATTATATAATTTTAATTATTTAATAATTACTATAATTTTCCATAATTTCAAAGGCATATACTTTTCAATTACAAATAAAAATAACAACGCGAAACTAAATATCAAATTTTATCTTAATTAATTTGAGAGTTCAAAAGCCAAAAAGAAAAAATTAATTAAGATCCGCAAGCACATCATTTTGTTGTATGTATTCATCTTCTTCAAGTATACACTATACATGATTTGGTTGCTGTCTGATTCTATATTCTTGAGGATGTCAAACTTAAAAAAATAATGTTTCCATGAAGCAAAACTAATATAGAAAATAGACTCACTAACAATCAATACCATTGTCCATCGGCTATTCATCAAGCATGTATAATACATGAAATTTTATATCTAAATTAAAAATTCAATCACGCAAAAACGAAGAAAACAAGTCCATGAGAACCGAACACATGTTTGTGAATCTGATAGACGAAGAAATTATTTGATATATATGTAGTATATGTATATATATATGGAGAAGAATATAATTATTAAACAAGGATGGGAATAAGAAGAAGAATAGCATAATACTTCTTGGTACGGCACTGTTTGCTGTTATTCTGCCGAGTATTATTGCTATTCTTCTTCTTCTTCCCAATCTCACTGTTTGATGTTAATCTCATTCTCATTCTCATTCTCACCGTATCAATGCTTTGGTATTATAAAACCCAACATTCTTTTTCAAGTTTTTAATGAGGAAGAAATAAAGAAAAAAGATAACAAAATGTTGGAGTGAGACTGAGAACATACAAAATATCCTCCGTGTCCTTGCATGCTTGCGCCAATATTATAAAACCCAAAGTTCTTCTTCGATGATGCGGACGAGGCTATGAGAACCATTCTTGCTGTCTGTGAGAAGTATTAATGCTATTCTTCTTCTTCTTGCCAGTCGATTCTCCAGTACCTTTATTTGGTTGGTATTATATATATGGAAGGGTTATTGGGTTAGGACTATAAATATGGAATTATACACAATTCTATTCCAAATAGAATTCAATCACGAATAGAACATTAATGTCTCCTCTAGTACAACTAGAATTACAAACAATATTAAACATAAATCCTAATAGAAATAGAATTACAAAACAATATTAAACATAAATCCCAATAGAATTAGAATTGCAAAACACTTTAATTAATTAATTATTTCAAGAAAGAAAATATACAATCGAAGCCTTAATCACAATTATTTATTTGATATATTCTATAATTGAAGCTTTGGATATATTAATTATGTGTCCTTACTCGCTCTCATTGAACACAATAGTTTATATATATATATATAGACACACATATATATAATATACATTTTTTTTAATATAAAATTACAAAATCTTTCTTCAATTATGTAATACGTCTTTCAACTGGGGTTATACAAGTAACCCATTCATTCTCGGTTGCTTACTTCAAAAGTAACCGTCTAATACATTTAAATTTCCTAATCTAAGAATTGTATAAAATTATAAAACTATATCTATATATTACACCTTTCAATTAGGCTATTCTTCTTCTTTTTCTTTTTTTTTCTTCTCACTACAAAAAAAAATTTAAATTAGTCACAAAAATGCTATTTACAAATATATATATATATATATTTTTTTCATTACTAAAACATATGATGTTGACACGAAAAAAATATTATAACTAATAGAGATATATGTACTGCAATTAGTTATAAATTAGTTATAAATAGGCCTTTTCTACTAAAACATCATACAAAAACACCATAATTCACTTTTGGCAGCAACTTTCCCACTAGAATGATGCTTACGTGGAATAAAAAATCTTTATCAGTTATAAGAACCAATTATAACTTTACACGTAAAAAAAAAATTTTTGTTCACATTATCTTTTCGCTAAAGTCAACAATCTTCCAGAGATCACCAAATAAAATATGGCTAAGCACTCCGTGCAACAAAACTGGTCTGATCTTCCAAGAGAACTCTTAGAGTTGATCTTCAGAAGGCTTGCTGTTATCGACACCCTTCGCGTTAAAGCTGTTTGCCCGGAACTGTGTGGCTTATGTTTCGCGGTAACCGCAAACAAGTCAAAAGTATTGTAACCAAAAGAACGAATTTTATCAATATAATTAGATTTATCTCTTTTAATAACAGTGGGAGTAACATTGTATTCTTCTCTTTTTATCCGTTTATTTTTTTGTTCTATATTTTTTTAATTAATCTATTGAAATCAATCTTTTTTTTAGGGGACATTCATTAAAATAGATACCATATTATATATATATATATATAATCGTTATTTTCGTACTTGAAGTCTACTTTTTATTTTTCCCCTTATTTTCTAATTAATTCCATTATATATACAGTTTATTCGCGAATGAATTTACATGCAAACATACTTGATTCATGATGATAGCATGTTAAAGAAGTAAAATAAACATTATCTATGTATAAACAAGGTGCTAAATGTTGACAAAGCATACTTTTTCTTGTGCGACAAGAAAATTTTAATAACCTCAAAAATTAAAGGGATAACCTAAAAAATTTGCATGTTTAAGTTCAAATACGCCCATGAAGTTGAATTTAGACGTCTTCACAGGTTGAAATAGAACAAGCAACAAGATTCGTAAACAGAGAGAGCCCTCTAAATTAATTTCTCAAGCCTATGCACAGTTCAACCGTGGTAGATATTGGATACCCTGTGTTCGACCGCGGTAGACATTCGACACAAAGAGGTCAACTGCGGTCAACATTAGATACATTGACTTCGATTACGGTCGACAGGGTACTCTGAGTTCAATCGTGGTTGACAAGGGTACCTCGAGTTCAACCGCGGGTGACATTGGATATTCTGAGTTCCACCGTGATCAATAGGGTACCTTGAGTTCAACCGTGGTTGACACTGGGTACCATGAGTTCGACTACAATTAGGTACCCCAAGTTCAACTGCGGTCAACATTGGGTACTTCGAGTTTGATTGCAGTTGACATTGGATGACCCACGTTTGACAATGATCGACAGATTTCTATTTTTCCTTCATTTTACTACTTAATTTTTCAATTTAATTTATTCTAAAATTGTGTTGTTCTGCGCGGAACAGAACCAAAAAAGATTGTGCGTCTATCCTTTCTACTTTAAACGTATTTAGGGGTACGGTACTGTTCTGCAGTTGTGTTTTTCATTTTACAAATGTAAAAAATGTATAAAATATGCATAAAACGGTTGCTATTTTGTAGGGATAGTTTTTGAAAAAAATTAAATACAATCTGAAAAGTCTATAAACTTTTAAGATAAGTATGATATAAACTTGTAATAACATTAAAATTGTTTTTGAATAATGTTTATCGGCCATATTATTTAATTCTTGAAAATACAAAATACACTTTGGTACTTTAATTGTACAAAAGAATTTTTAAAAATTCTTTTGTAAATCATCACTGAACGGACCCTAAACCACCAGTTTTTCATCTTTATATATAAGACACAAAAAGGATAAACCACAGTTTTTAATCTTTATACATAATTCCAAAATATAATCTATGTTTCTTCCATCTACTTTCTTGTAAAACACAAAATAGTAAAATTGAAGGGTCTACTATGGTACAACTGAGCATAATCTTTCAAACAAATAATGTGTAAGGTGTATATCATTGAAACTTAGTACATTTATATATGCTACAATGTTTGTACATATTTCTCACTCTATATCGATCGGTCTTCGAATTAAACGAATTAGCTTCCACTTTGCTTGCTTGCATTGCCCCTGTTCTTGCATTCTCTTTAAGATTCCTTGCAATTCTCTCCTTTTCTTCTCTCGAGCTTTTGCAGCAAAAGCTGCCCTTTCTATCTCAAGGTTAGCGGCCATCTTCTTTCTCTTGGCATCACGTTCTGATTGGCGGCGAAGCTGCTCCTGCTTAACCTTCAAAAGGTGGTCAAATAGTTTTCTGGCTTTCTCATCCTTGAGTATATCGTAGGACGATTTGAGCTTTTGGAAGTTGGAATGGGCATTCGGATCGTGCGGCCTCTTGTCCGGGTGTAACTCCAAGGCTTTTGCTTTATATGCCCTTGATATCTCTTTCTCTGTAATCTCTGCACCTTCCTCCCCAGACGGTAACCCAAGAATGCTATAGTGATCTACATCCATGTCCATAGCTTATGCTACCAACTAAAAGAAGTTGGACTTGCTCTGTAAATTTGTCAAACGGGCTGTGGACATTAAAAGTTCATCTAAAGGCACAGATAACAAACACCAAAGAAACTAGGAATAGATAACTTAAGCATAAAGCAATAACTTAGGCAATAGATCTCTATGTAATTGTGTTGATCTTTATATTATTTGGTTAAGATTGTGTTAGAAATAAATACCTGTTAGTGTTAGATGGCTGGCTGGAGCGTCCCACAAACCTGACAATAACAAAACCGCCTTTAAAGGAAGATTTGAATACCCTAGGACCAATAGTGAACCATTGGAAGACCAAAGGCCATTATTATATAGAGATAAATCTTACTCACCTTGATAGTGTAACCGATGTGGGACTTTTCTACTAATACATAGTAGAAAATAATAAAGCTCAAAAGACTAAATTCCACTAGCTATAATTCAATGTGGTAGTAAATATGACTGCTTAACCAAACTATAACACTACCTACTTATTGGGATTGAATAATGCATATGGGTACCATAAAGAAAACAATAAAATATTGTTGAAGAAAAGAAAAATTAAGTACTTAGAAATTTGAAAAACAAATTAAATTTATGTAACGAGCATCGGTAGAGACCTATGAATTAATATAGGCAGCTGATGATCAGTATTATTAACTTTGATTAATGATCTATATCATTGGGGGATCCTCTTCCTTATACATTTAAAACAGTTTCATAGGCTTTGGCAGAATAGTAGACATTAACTTTTTATACTATAGTTTACATCTAAATATATATACACACAAATATTAGTGATATTGCAATTTTCAGTGCCAGCTGGATTTGTCTATCTAATTGATTCATATGTTCCATGCATTATTTTCTATTTTTTGAAATTCTAATCCATCTTTCATTATTTAAAACTAAGAAGAAATTTCTTCTTTGTTTGCCTCAAAGAAAACCGTATTGACTAAAGTAGGAGCATAAACAATAGTTTCACTATTTCTTCTATTAAATGTTTAGTGTTAGAGGTGTATTATATTAGTAAAGATAATACACTGTACCTAGACAATATGCATGAATGACTAATATTGCTTCTAAAAGTTACACTATACTTTCAGGATTTTTCCTCTTTTTTTTTTGTTTTGTTTTTTTTTAAAAAAATAAAAAACGCAAAACTCACTCCCTTTCATCGGCCAACAGGATTCTCTCGTCATTTAACTGCCAATTCCTAGACTGATGAACCAACAAATAAAATAAAAAATGAGAATATACTAGCCAAATAAAGTTATGAGCTATTATACCATGTCCGGCAAAGAAAGATTATAATGTCCGGTAAATATTATTACACCATGTTCACACTACTAAAAAAGTGGTTTTTAAGATATTCAAAAGCCAATGTCGTTTTTTTTTTACGATATTTTTTAAACTGCCTCAAAATATTTATGGCATTTTTAGGAATGACTTATAAATTTTATGGCACATAAAAAGGATAGTTAGATACATGTTTTAAATTGTTTTTGAGTCATTATGATTAATATTGTATTTATTGTTACATTATTTTTTTAAATGCCATTTTTCAATATCGTAAGTAAATTTTGTAAAATACAGCATTTTTAAATACCATGAATTTTTGGACATAATTATAATTAAATACTATATTTATTAAATACAATTTTGTAACTACAAATTTTTTTCCATATAACTATTCATATTTGCATAAATATACTACTAGAATTACATTAAATATCTTCTAAGCATCATAAAATCTTAAACTTAAATGAAATTATTTTATTATTAATAAAAATTTAAATTCTTATGTACAATGGTACACTTACAAAAGTATTAAATAATATTCCTAAATGCTTAGCCTGAATGAATTTAACATTGAAATTATACTGTTGAAATCCAACACTGCCAACTTTAACAAAGTTGTATTTTGGAAATCCTCTTTTGAGTATAGAAAAATATAATTCCTTGTCTCTAAATTGTCAAGCTACAAATTCAAAACCATCGATCAGGTACAATCCATCCAAAGTTCCGAAAGTCTCCTTGAGAAGTCTTTGTGCTTCTTCTCTCCTCCTAGACAATCAAACAAAGAAAAAAAAAATTTAAGAAAAAAGTCAGAAGGAACTACATACTCATGACTCATGAGTTCCAACTACAATCTATATACTATCAATAGGTTGTTTAGGATCTAGTAAAGAATGAAAGAGAGCATTATAGAAAAAAATAAAAATAAATAAATTAAAGAAGAAGAAGAAAGAAACATAACTGATAAAATAAATACATACATTTTAGGTACTATTCATACACCATGAATTTTCTTGCTCTCCTGTATGGCCTTTAAAGATGAGCATGAAGAATGAACGTTGGCCAAACGAACCTCGTTCAGTCTCATGCCAATGCTCACCATATCACGGTAAATGAAAGTGTTTGATAAGAGAAATTTTGTTAAGCATATGCAACAAGAATGGAATTCCAGATCACTAGATCCCGTGATGTGTTTCATCTAACACATGTTGCATGCAACAAAGCTCACCAAACAAACTAATACATACTAAGTAAAACAGCTTGAACAATGATCTTAAATTTGCAACACTAGTCGTGTATATGTTTTCCATTAAGAATAACTTGCATAAGCACACATGCATAAATAAAAAATTGGACGGTAAACTATCGAAGTGCTCTAATCAACATGTTTGGGAAACAAGTTTTTTGTGTTAAGTTCCTTTCCAGATACCCAAAGAGTTTATAGTCATTTCTACTAAGTGAATTAATAAAATTGTTATTCTATGTCTATTAAACTTAAAAAATTATATGTTGATTAACATATACATTCTAAAAGTGATTTAAGACCAATCAATATTAAAAAAGAAAAAGAAAAAGAAAAAAATAATAGAACAGAAGAAAGAGAAAACTTACATGCCAAATATTACAAAATTGATAGTATGCAAATAACGCCTAAAATATTGGCGGTGTGATACTTCAGAATAGTTCAGCTAAAGATAGCATTATATTGTCACATTTCTACATCTGGATTTTGTTGTAACTAAGCATAGAGCAGTTCTCATCTTAAAAATAACTTGTAAAGGCAAATAAAATTATCCTAAATAATCATTGTGTAAAATTTAGCAAAAAATAAATACTACTGGAAATCAAACATACTAAAAGGAACAAAAGTTATTAAACAATGCACTTATATTAATTTACCCGGCACATAAATTGACTTGTGAGGTTTAAATTGGGTACCTTACATTGAAAATGATCCACTAATCTAGGTTGTTTTTGTGATATCAGTGGGGTGTATTTGGAATCGTATCAGCTCTTCGATGGGCTCTCCCGTTGATTTCTTGCCTTTTGTGAATTCTTTTTTATCACATACTTTTCCAGGCAAATATGAGCTTGTATCAATTTTACCATCTCCTCTCCCCCTAAGCTCGGTGGGACCATAGACCAAGTCAATATGGTTGCACTGAGTTTGTACTTGCTCATACTCTAATATGCTTTCTTCATAGCTGAGCAAGGGGTCAAGCCCTCTAAACTTTCTTCAACGACTTTTTGCATTTTTGCTGATGATAGCTGATGCTCCACTTCGTAAATTCTCCTTCCAATACATTCCTAGTTTAGTAATATCTGTCGTAATAGATTTGCCTCTTCCGAGGAGAGAGAGACCGTCTTTTGAATCATATTGGCAGTTCTTCAAGAGTAGGGCTCTTGACAGGCTGGTCTTTCATATGGGTATCCTTGTTTTTGGGATTGGGCAGGTCTCCATTTGGCTCCTCAACGTAACTGATTATGTTAATGCTTATAGCGAGACTATTATCGGCTTTCAATTACAAGGCAATAGCATAACACCTTCTTGACTCGTATTAATTGCCTATAACCTCCCCTATGCCATGTGGGGTTTTAAATTTCATAGAGAGATGGTATGTGGACGTCACAACCTTCATAATATTCAATGTGTCTCTGTGATGACTTGAGTGGGTGGGTACGGGAGGCACCGACAGCTACCTGGTGTCCAATTCCACATTGCCTGGGTAGTTAAAGAAGGTTTAAAAGGAAAGAGGGTTCCTTCCATAATAACTGAGTCTTTTCAGAACATTTGACTAAGGCGTTTGTAAGGGTATTAAAGTCTATACCTAGCTAAAAGTGTGCTGATGAGGACATTTGGCCCCTAAGGGGGTGGATTGTAACGACTTGAGTGGGCGGGTACGGGAGGGGTTATTATAGGAAACTTATTTGATGAAATATCTCTTCTCTCCAACGATTTCTTTGGATTAGATTGATGATTTTGTATGATAATATGGATTGTGTGTGCTGAAAAATTTTGATCTAGAATGGGTTTCTATGGAATTGATGAAATACGTATGAATTTCAAGGAAAGTTTCAATTTTACACATTTGCACACTAAACCCTATTTCTCTTTATGGCCGATCCTTTTGTACGTAACAAGATTGAATTTTTGTTCAAGTTAGATCATTTAACCGAGGCCTTTTCAGAGTGTTTGGCTAAGGGGTTCATAAAAACTTCAAAGTTAAGCATGCTCCAGTGGGACTAGTACCAGGATGGGTGACATTCTAGGAAGCCAAATAAAATTTAATACCATTTGACATGCGGTGGCTAAATTAGGGACAATATTGGTTAGAAAGGGACCAGGGAGCAGTAGGGAACATTACAAGGTCTCGAGGATAGCATTATATGTATACGGGGTATTGATAACCAAGAAGTTAGACGTAACTGTGGATTGGTTTGGGTTGTTGCCAACAGTGATGAGAAGCTCGATGCTACCCTCATGCTGCACTTTCTCTCTAGCAAACCCGTAAAGAGGGGTGTTAACCTCTTTTAATCTGCCTTGAGAGATCCCCATTTAGTCATAAGAGGATTTGAAGATAACATCAATTGAAGGGTGTTAACCTCTTGTAATTTGCTTGAGAGATCCCCATTTGGTCGTAAGCGAATTTAAAGATAACATCAATTGAACTTCCATTATCTAGGACACGGTGAATGGTGTGATTGGCCACCTTTAAATTAATCACTAACACATCATCATGCAGGTGTATGCCATGGGTGGCTTCTGCCTCGTTGAAGGTAATTGGCTAGGTGGTCTAACTCGAAGTGCTTTTGGGGGTTGAGGTGGCATGCATGACTTCAGCATACGGGTAACCTCTCCTAGCTCTTCTGGTATAGTTCTTCCTGGCTCTTTTAGATTCTCCCGCATGGCTGAGTACACCGAGGATAGTTTTTATTTCTCAGGGAATAAGCAGAGCTAGGGGACCTAGTTGGGTAGGCTGGTTATTATGTCGTCGTTGATGTTGTTGGGCCTGCCTTGTTGGCCTAGCCACGTACTTTCTTAGCTACCCTCGTCGAATTAACCCCTCAATTTCTTCTTTCAGCTTGAAGCATTCCTCTGTATCATACCCATGCTCACAATCATACCCGCAATATTTCCACCAATTTCTCTTTCCAGTAGGCTCGTTGAGGGGTTGTGGTCTTCTTAAAAAGTTATGGTTATAAATCTGATATAGTATATCTCTTCTGATTGTATTTAAAGGTGTGTATCTCTCATAAGCGCTCTGAGTCACTGGCAATCATAACGACCTCCTTTGGTATTGGAAGCAAGTTGCTTGCGAAGTGCAAATTTAGGTGCTCTGTCTTGCTGAATGGTTGGCATTGTAAAGGTCAAACATTCAGCAATAACATGTTTCTGGACTTCTTTTATTAAAGTAGACAACTTCTTGGGCTAGTGTTTGGCCATGTCATACTTAAAAGCTCCAGGTTGCAGCCCTACTATCATCGCATGAACAGCTACCTGGTCAAAGAAATTCTCCACTTGCATAGCTTCATCATTGAATCGCTTAGGATACTGGTCTAAAAGTTCATCTTCCCTCTATTTAACCGACATCAAGTGACCAGACGGCTTTTCCATTGGTTTTGTGCCCAGGAAATATTTTTTGAAGATATGAGTGAGCTGGAGAATGCGGTGATTGAGTAAGGCTCTAATCTGTGATGCCATGCTTGTACAGAGCCTGATAGAGTCAATAGAAGTGCACGACAACTGGAAAATTTGGTCACCTCCATAAAGTCCATCTAGGTTTTAAATGAATCAACATGATCTCTTAGGTCTCCGTGTTCGTTATAACTGGGTATATTAGGCATTTTGAATTCAGGTGGAAACGGTGCTGCCATAATCTCATGACTAAATGGGCAGGTGGTACATCTCCTGGTTTTCCTGCCTTTACCCTAGACTTCCTTTAGCAAGTCACTCAAAATCTCCTACCTCAATTCTTCTTTCATCTGTCCAACGTTAGGCTTTTTTACATGCGAAACTCAGGTAGCTTGTCTCCCTGCTTCTGGTTTTTCAGTTTTATAGGTCCTTAGCACGTCTCTTAGGGTCCTCTTCCTCCTTTAGCAGGTTGAGATATGAGCTTGAGGCTTCCTGGTCCAGGCTTCTGCTAGCAGCCTTCCTATTGCGATGATCGCGGAGGTCTTCTTGGGGTCTCATGCTGCCAGCTCTCCTTCTCTTCCAGGATCATCTCCTGTCTCTCTGTTTAGGCTCCTTACGATTAGAAGGTTCTTCGACTATAGCTTTCCCACGAGCTTGTCGCTTAGTAAAAGAACGGACGGACTTCAGGACTCACCCTGGCTCCACAGTGTGCTTGGTTATCGCTTCACAGGAAAACCTCTTTGCCACTCTATCATTAAACTTTCTAAAGGGCTCGAGCAAGCTGTCTGCCCTTTGTGGTACGTGAGGTAGTTTTCCCTCATGCGGATTGCCATCCTCCCTAGTCTTCTTTGCAGGCTATCTAATGGAATCCATTTGTTTAGTTTACTCCTCAGCTGGTTCCATTTCTGTATTTTCTCCAGATGCAGCAATTGATGATATCTACAAGGAATGCTGGGGGTTCGATGGCGAAGGCTCATAAATTGTCAGGGAAGGTCGCCTAGAGGTATTCGGCCTTCAAGAGGTGGACGCATTGGTTGTCCTACCTTTGCTCCCTTCCCCTAGGATTTCTAGTCCTACTCATAGAGATTCTTCCATAAGGGATTATGTTGGTTTTGTCATTGTTATATCTTAAAGCGTCTTACTTTTTATTATGTGTGGAGAATACAAATATTTGGACTTAAGACTAAAAACACTTCCACTAAGCTTGCTGAATGGTGGTTGGAAGCATTAATGGCTTTGTTTGTATTGGAAACTTCCCACCAACTTCCTCTTTTATATAGGCCAGGCGGGTGGGATGATACCATGAAGGAATTCTTCACTTGGATGGGCTCCCTTGGGCTTTGGTTGATGATGGCCTGAATTCACTACCTATAACAATCGATATCATAAAATTCCAGCAGAGCAAATACCAAGTTGCTGAAATCACTACTCTTAATCAGGTAGTTCAAGAAGTTAGTTTGAAGCATGGCTCATATCATAGAATTCCAAAAGCCTAAAACAAATCAAAGGAAAATACATATATGAAATCAGCTTAACAAATTGAGTTGGTCAAAAAATATATTTTAAATTTCAAATTTCAGATTATATTCTCCATATGTTGTTTTTGCTCCTTCATACTACAAAAAATTTGACCTACTATGACAAAATTCGTTGTGTCAAAAATCAATTTGTCAGAAAAAGCATACATTCAGTTTGATGTTGATCCTTACTACAAAGGATAAAATAGTGTCAAATTGATTTTTACCATAACACTCTGTCATAGAAAGCATAATTTTTTTGGAAGGAAACTTTCCCGCCAAATTTTGATGGTAATGTGTGATAAAATTTTATAAATTATCACTAAAAAATTTAGAATGTTTGGTCAAAATTATGTTACAATATTTGTGACAATTAATTTTTGATACTATTTATATTTTAATTATATTATACTTACTCAAAAAATAAAGGAATATATATTAATTTTTTTTCTTATTTATTTGCCTTTAAACGACGTCATTTTATGATGAATAAATCAAAACACAAAGAAACCCACACCCAAATTTCACTTAGTGTCTTCCTCATCTATCTCTTTAGTGTATTGCCTTTCAGAAAGTACTCTACTCCCTCTCTACCATCAGTCAATTATTCTCTTTGTCTTCGGCCACCTTTTCCAACTTGGCAACCTTTACGACCTTCTAAGTGACCTCCCTAGCAACCTGAACATCTGCTGAAGATCCTATCTCAGAAGGGCCAATAACCAGTTCATTCCTTGCCTACGGTGCATCCTGACTACCTGCCTCAACTTGTGTTGACTCATCCATTTGAGCAGGGGCAAGCTGCTCACCTTTTTGGGCTTCCTCAGCAGCTAGTTGGTCCAGTTCGATCATGTTGCAGCATGGAAATTTTCAGGCAACGGCTCTCCTCATGATGCTGTAACCTATCATGACGTTGTCGTTCCCCTCTTTCTTTAGCTCAGCAAATAACTCTTGGATGGATTTTTACAGCTACTTCATCTCCTTCTCATTAATTTTTATGTGAGCTTTTACGCCTTGGTATTTCTCATCAACCTGCGAAAGGCCTCGCTCTACAATATCTACCCTGGTCCCAACGGCAAGCCTCTCATTTTTTTCTATGTTGGAAGACTACTCTAACGTCTTGTACTTTCCCTTAAGAACTTGAAGAGATTTTTTAAAAGGTGACTGTTCATCCTTCATGCTCTTCAGCTGTTGGGCAGTCATTATAGCTTGGTAGACCACCTGCAGGGGACATAACTCAAAGAGAAATAGAAGAAGTAGTGGGTAAGTTGGTAAGAGAAAGATAGTCAAGGCCACTAACCTGGAGAGATGCATTTATGGCACCCAAGCTTGTCTTGTCAATGTTTTACCTGTCCACTTGAGCCCTTAACTGAGAATTAAGGGCTGAATTACTAGCAAACATTAAGGCACTCAGGCCTTCATGTGTTGGACGAGGAGGGGGAACATGATTCTTCTTTGCCTGGAAGCGCTTTGCCAGTTCACGGTCAGCCTAACTTATAGTCATCCTACTGGTAGGCGTCTGGCCAGCCCCAACTCATGTTGAACTTGTTGACTTGGAGGGTGTTGTTGACTTGCTACTGCTGTAAGTGATCCCCCATGATTTGGGAGCACTCCCTCTTGAAGCTGGCCCAAAGGTAGGTCGCTTCTCAGCTGAGATGTTTTTGATAGCATCCACCACTAATGGTCCACTGCAAAAGACAGTAAGGTAGAGTCAGATATAGCAATAAGGCAGAGTGAAGTGGTAGGAAAAAGTGGTTAGGCAGGTTACTCGTAGGGTCAAATAAGTCTCCTTCCGCCATTGGCAGATGTCCTTCGGATACCTGCCTAATTTCCAAAAACCATCATTCACTAGCCTAGCCTTCGTAGCCATCTAGGTGGTGGGCACATTAAGGAGTGAAAATCATCTAGGACGTGACATGCAGTTTGGGCGTATTAAGTGTACCTATACTTCGCAGGCACTCCCTAGCTGTTCGATTGCAATTTTAAAATTGAGTGGCTTGGATTTTGCAGGACCCAAGTGGCTATTATTGCTCACCAGCTATTCGATCTAGATTGCTTTAAGTTTTGAAATTCAAAAATTTTGGTGGGAGGCAACAGGTAACCCTTATCATAACCACTTGTAACCCTTTCTTCTCCTCCTTATCTGTTAATTCCTGCATTTTGTCAATTTTTCCTTATTCATTTGCCTTCTTCGTCCTCTGCTCCCTGTGTGTTTGTGATTCACTTTAATTTCCCATGTTGTTCTCTGCCGCAAATCAAGTAAGCATATTAACCCTTTTTATTTTAATTTTTTAGCGTCTATATGCTATAATCTTTGAGTTTTTGTTTTTGTTTTTTTTGTTTTTTGGTTCTATGATAGAATGGGATTATAAGTGGTTAGGTATGGTTTTCAAAGGACGAATGGTTGTAGTTTTGATTTTGGATATTAGAAGAGTCATAAGATAGGGAGGGTGTAAAGGTTTTTTAAATATACACCTTAGCGTAATACACAAGTGGGCATGTAGCCTTCCTATATGCACCTAGATCTTCTACCTATCTTCATTTTCCTCATAGTCTCCGTTTTCTGTTTTATAAATGGAAGAGTTTAGTGGTCTTGGTGCTCAGGATAGTTCCACGAGTGCCCCTACTAGAAATCCTGGTAGTGGCTTTTCATCAAACAGCTTCTCGCCACTTATCACTGTTGCAGGGACTAGCAGGTTGAATCTCCCTTGGTCCTCATGCCCTTGGCTCAACGTTTACCCACTCCTAGGTCGGAGACTGAGCTGGACGACCTATCATGGCTTACTGAAGGAGCCTCGGTGCGAGAGGAACAATTCGTGCTTTCTGACTCCGAGTTGAAGGCAGAGGGTGCTAGAATGGTGGCAAATAGCGATATTCTTGCTGGAGCAGAGGGTGACGATGTGGTGATGGTTGACGCTTTTTCTTCAATCTCCCCTGAACCTGTAAACTATGAACTGAAGGACCTTCTTTCTAATATTTCTGAGAAGGCTGTCGAGCAGCTTAGGCATTTCTACGAGATTCCACAAAATGTAACCTTCAGGAGGCCCAAGAAGAGGGGAGAGGCCCCTGGATGGGAAAGAGGGGGAAATCACAGTGCATTTAGCCTCTCTGGAGGCAAGCCTGCAAGAAGCTTCCCGCGTAAGTGGTTGCTTATAAGCGGTGATTGAGAAGGGATCTCTGTATTAGGCTCTATTTATAGGGTGTCGAGGAGCTTAGTTAAGGTTGAATGGCCTATACTCCCTATTGTTGGGGAACAAATGGCTCGGAGGGTGGCCTCCTTAAAGGAAACACTATAAGGCCCACCACCAAGCTGGCTATGAAGGCCAACCTAATGAACACTGGTCTTTGGAATTAGGGCGGTGTCCACACAGTGGAGACTTCGCTTGACTCAACGAGTGACTTGCCTAGATAAAGTTTTCTACAATTTCCCTCTACCTTGTTGCTATATCTAACCCTGTTTTGTTGTCTTTTGTAGTGGACCCAACATTGGTGAATGATATCAAAAACAACTAGGCGAGGAAGCAACCTGCCTCTAGGCCAGCTTCAGGAGGGAATGCTCCCAAATCATCTTTCCTTTAGGGGCTATAAATGCATCTTTCTAGCTTAGTAACCTTAATCATCTTTCCTTCACCAATTTATCTATCGTCTTCTCTTTCTGTATTAGAGTCTTATTCCTTGTAGGCAACATACCAACCTATGGGGACTACTCAAAAGCTAAAGAGTACGAAGGATGAACAATCATCCTCTAAGAAGTCTTATCAGATTCTTGAAGGAAAATACAAGACTCTGGAGCAGTCCCTCTACACTGAGAAGAATGAAAGGCTTGCCGCTGTAACCAGAACAGAGGTTGTCGAGTTGGGTCTTTCTCACGTTGATAAGAAATATTAAGGAGTGAAGGCTTCCGTAAAATCTAAAGAGAAAGAGATGAAGCAAGCTGAAACCAATGAAGAGTTATCATTGAGCTTGATAAGTTTGAAGAAATAAGGGAACAACAATGTCATGTTGGGTTATAGCATCAAGAGGAGGGTTGTTGCTCAGAAGTTCCTAGGCTGCAATATGATCGAATTGGATCAACTAGATCTTTGAGGAAGCCCAGGTGAGACAGCCCTTTCGGTAGTCAGGATGCTTCGTAGGTAGGTAATGAACTGGTCATCAATCCTTCTAAGATGGGACCTTCAACAAAAGTTCAAGGAGTGGGTGAGGTCACTAAGAAGGTTGTGGAAGCTGTAAAGGCAGAGAAGGTGGCTGAAGACATAGAGAAGAACTGACTCAGTTGTTCTTCCTTCCTCTTTCTTTTCCTTTTTATCAATTAGCATGTAATAATTTCTAGACAGCTTTTCTTTACTCCTTTTTATTTTCAAACAATAATGGTTGTTTAAACATTGAATCGTTTAATATACATCCCTTTAGTTTTTCGTCATGTATGCTTTATTTGCGATTGAATGACCATGTAGGCGGATACCCTTTCCTTCCCCCCAATCTCTTTGGGCCTCAACGGGACAAAAAAGAGCAAGTAAGCCTGATTTGCGCTTCTTGGTTAGCTCCAGCTTTCAGGTTTGATGAAGGGGAGCGGGTAAGGACTTTTTCCACCCATTTTACCATTGGTCAAAGTTTGACTAAGTTTGGTTACTATTTATTATTATTTTAAATAAATATCTTATTTTTACTCTATTATATTAATATTTTAATTTGCCAATTGAGATATTTTCACCCTTGATAGCTGACCATCTCCCTTGTCTTCTTCATTAGTTTTGTTTGTCATTTTCATTCTAGAGAGAGAAAACTAAAAAGAGGAGAGAGAAAGTTAGGATTTTATGTGAAATTTAAGGAATTTTTCGACGAAACTTTAGAGTTTTATACCTGCCATCAAGGGGAGTTCATTGGCATAGTTTTGGTGATTTTCAAAGCTTGGAAGTGGTGTAATCTTGCTTGGAAGAGAGGTAGACAACTATTTCTCTTGAATTTTTCATGTAAATGTATTGTTTTATGTGATTAAATGATGAAATCATGTATTGTAGAAATATTGTGATTCTTGTACATGTTTAATTTGATATGTATTGAGTGTGTGACAAAGCCCCCAATTGGTTAGGGTTTAGGGTTTATGAAATTAATGAGTTTACATGTGAAAATTATGGTTTAATGCTTGATTTGTTGAAATTGATTGATGGAAATGGTATTAGGCTTTGTTAATTTGACGATTTGGAGGAAAATTGATGGATTATGATGTGTAGAGAGGGACAACAATGTGCAGGAAGATTGTGTCCAATTTTTGTTGTGAGGGGCATTTTAGTCTTTCATATACCAAGGGTATTTTGGGTATTTTTAAAAATTGCAAGGGTATTTTGGTCATTTTTTATGTAATGGACACAAATAAGATTTTTGAAAATGGTCAAGGGTATTTTGGTCTTTTGCATGTAAGGGACATAAATAGAATTTTTAAAAATATCAAGGGTATTTTGGTCATTTGACTTGTTGAGGGACAAAATCATAATTTTTGAAATTGTTGAGGGTATTTTTGTCATTTTTCATATGGGAATAAAGTTGAAAATATTAGAATTTGGAGGGATATTATGGTCTTTTTGAATTTTCAAGTATTTTATTATATCTATATATTTATTATTAAATATACATGTATATATATATATATATGTATTTAGTTATTTTCAAACAAATATTTATTAGTATATTTAATTATACCATTATACATGTATTTATACCTCTAACTATATTTTAAAAAATACAAGCATATTATGTATGTATTTATTGTATACTTATAAATGTTCTTTATACATATGTATGTGTATATTTATATGTATATGTGGGTACTTTTGAAGTTATATATATATATATATATATATATATAAGTAAGCATTAAGGTGTGTATAAATTGATGATTGTGTATGTATATATCTGTATGAAATATATATGTGCATAGATGAGTATGAATATATATATATATATATATTTGTGTATATAAATATATATATGTATAAGAGTAATTGTATATGTATTTATATTTGTGTATATAAATATGTATATGGATGGATATATGTACTTCGAATGGTTGTATTTATATATCTGGTTGGAGAATTATTATTTGACTATTATTTAACCGAGAGTATGGTGGTAATTAGTCATTTACCCATTAAGGGGTATTTTGATAATTTTTCATATATTCGAGGGTTATCTTGGTAATTATCGAAGTGACCAGTGACATTTCGGTAGTTATATCAGTGTGATTGGTGAATGTAAACCATTGGTTTAAGCAGGGGCATTTTGGTAATTATTACTATTAGTTGGGATGGTTTGATAATTGTGTGTAATATTGCGTTGCTTGGTTGTACTTATGCATTGTGGCAATGAGCATTCATTTACATAGAGCAATTTATGAAGTTTATTATTTTATGAGAAATGATGGATTTTTTCTTGAGGGTTTGTGTTTTCAAAGTGGTTGCACAAATAAAGGTGTATGGTTTAAAACACTGTTTTAATAGCTCTTTGAGTTATTGATCACACATGAAGGTGGGTCGCCCTAAAATGGTGATTCAACCCTATAGCATGGATAGCCGTGGTGTTTCGTGTGGCCGCACGAAACGCGGAGAGAGATAGTCAGCTATTCAGTTTATAAAAGACAGAGGAAAAAATGATGGTTTTATGTGTATGGTTGTACACTGGATGGCATGGCATTGCCATATGCATATGGTTGCCTATCGAGTGTTTTTCACTCACAGTTGTTTGTCCTGTGTGACAGGTAAATTTAAAGCTCAGTAGTAGGGCTTGGTGGCAGTGTGGATCAGAGGAAGCATGTCATAGTACAGTGTTCTTCCACATTTTTTTTTATTATATTTTGGATAAGGATACTCTATATTTCGTTAAAATACTTTCTGTTACTGTATAGATATGAGTATTTCTACAATACTTTATTTATTTTATGGATAACTGGTATGGTTTGGTAAAATGGTGTCAAAGAGTAAAGAAAGGTTTTTAACCCTGGTTTTGGCATCGCTGGAAATTGTTTTAATTATAACGTGGTATTGTATATTTATTCAGAGAGTGAAAGAAATTTTTTTTTACATAATAACTACACTTTGCTCGAGAACCTAGGCTTGGGTAAGGGAATATTACATATTGCATGGTCCTTCCCAGGTGGGAGCCAGGGTGCCCTTACCTTGCTCATTTGTGTTTAGCTTCACTCTCCTAAGAACACCCAGGATTTTACCCTGGTATTGTAAAACTTCACCACATGCTGTTGGTAAGCTGCATTGAGGAGTTGGGCATGGTCCCTTTTCTCATCAATCATGTCAAGCTCCATGCGTAAGTTTGCCTCGTTCTCTTCAGGCTGGAATTATCTTACCCTATGTGTAAGCAAGGTAGATTCCACAGGGATGATGACATCACTTCCAAAAGATAGGGAGAATGGTGTTTCGCCAGTTGAACTCCTAGCTGTTGTACGATATGCCCATAAGACACGCGGTAGCTTGTCCACCCATACACCTTTGAGGCAATCTAGCTTTTTCTTTAAATTGAGGTTGACTATTTTGTTCACTACCTCCACCTGACCGTTGGCCTGAGGGTGATGGGGGGAGGAAAAATAACATTTGATCCCAAGTTTCAAACACATCTGTTGATAGTTTGCATTGTCGAATTGCCTCCCGTTATTCATTATTATGGTGTAAGGAGCCCCAAACCTATAGATGATAGGTTTGAAAATAAAGTTGGTAGTCTTGGCTTCCATGATATTGGCCAGCAGTTCAACGTCTTCCCATTTTGTGAAGTAGTCGATAGCCACAACGACATATCTCATCTATGACCTACCTGGGGGGAATTGTCCAATAATATCTACCCCCTATTGGATGAAAGGCCAAGAGGTCTGCACATAAATGAGGTTTTGAGCCGGCTAGTGAATTTGATTGGTGAATCGCTAGCATTTGTAGTACCTTCTTGTATACTCGCGTGTATCTCTCGTTAGGTTGGGCCAGTAGTAACCCTGCCTTATAACTTTGTAAGACAACAACCTGCATGCCGTGTGATTCCCACAAACTCCTTCATATATCTTTTATAGGACCTGTTTTGACTCCTCTTCATCTAGACAGTGTAGGTAGGGCAACGAATAACCTCGCTTGTAAAAGATGTCGTCAATCATAACATAATTTTCCGCTTGGTATCTCAACTTTCTTGCCTTAATTTTGTCCTCAAGCAAGTGGTTGTCAGACAAGTAACTGACAATAGGTCCCATCCAGATTGCCCTTTCCTTTGAAATAATGGGGAGGACTTCAGGCTAATGGAGGTCGATGCTTGGGTCTTTTAGGTATTCCATCGGTATAGAGCATTCCAACTTTGTGTTAGGGTAAGCAGCCAGCTTAGCCAAGGAGTTTAAATCAGCATTCTCAGATCAGGGAACCTAGGAAATTGTGCAGTCGTCGAAACCTTCTAGGAGGGTCCGGACAACCTGTAGGTAGGACATCATCCTCTCCCCTCTTATCAGGTATTCCTAGGTGACCTGATTTAGCACTAGCTAAGAATCGTTGAAGATTTTCAACCTCTTAATTCCTAACGACTTTGCGAGCTTCATTCCTACATTTAACGCCTCATATTCCGCTTTATTTTTTGAGGCCTTGAATCTCATTCTTAGGGCATATTTGATCTTGATAGAGTTTGAGGCTGGTGAAGTGAGGACTTACCCAGCCTACATCTTTGACTATTTGACGCTCCATCCACATACAAGCTCCATAGTAGAAGAATCGAAAATGTTGACTCTCGGTTTGATAATTCTTCGCTTGGCTGGTTGCCTACTAGTGAGGTGAACTCAGCTATAAAATCTTCTACAGGCCTGGGTAATTGATGGGTACTACAATGACATGCGCCTCAAAATACGGCTTAAACTTTCTGGAGGAGACAATTAATGCCAACGCTAATTTCTCCATGTCAGGGTACCTAGTCTCAGCTAGGACCATGGAGTGACTTGCATAGTATACTGGTAACTGACTCCCTGCCTTCTCCCTGAGTAAGATTGAGCTAACAACGGAGCTGGAGACAGCCAGGTAAAGGTAAATCTACTCTCTGCAGATTGGTTTTGATAACAATGGCGGAATAATCAAATATTCTTTCAAGTTTGCAAAAGCCTCCTCGCATTCCTTTGTCCATTCCAACTTCTTGTTTCTTTTTAGGATCTTGAAGAATGGAAGGTGTCAATCTATAGCCCTTGATATGAAGCGGCCCACGGCTGCTAGCCTACCTGTTAGTCTTTGGACTTCCTTTACATTTTGTGGAGGGGCCATCTCTAATATGGCTCAAATCTTATCAGGATTCGTCTCAATTCCCTGTTGGTTGACCATATAACTAAGAAATTTACTAGACGTTACACTAAAAGCATATTTGTTTGGGTTAAGCTTAATTTGGTATTTTCACAAGACATCGAACATCTTAGCCAAGTGTACAAGGTGGTCCTCGGACTCAAGCTCTTCACTAACATGTCATCGTAAACCTCCATCGTGTTGCCTATCGTCTTTGCAACCATTTTGTTTACCACCTTTGAAAGGTTGCTCCCACATTCTTGAGCCCTGAATGGCATCACCTTGTAACAATACAACCCTTGGTCAATAATGAAGGCGTCTCTCTGATGCGCTCAAACATGCCAATCGATTATAACCGAATAGGCATCCATGTAGCTCAACAATTGGTGCTTGGCTGTAGCATCCACTAACTGATCTATACGAGGTAGGGGGAAACTATCCTTGGGATATGCTTTATTTAAGTTAGTAAAATCCACACATATCCTCCATTGGCTTTTAGCTTTCTTCACAAGTACCACGTTCGCCAACAAGGTTGGATAGTCTACGTTTCTTATGGAGCTTGCCTGGAGCAGCTTGTCAACCTCCTGCTTGATAGTCTAGTATTTTTCTGGCGTGAAAACTTACCTATTCTATTGCACTATCTTGTGACTAGGATCCACATTTAGCTTATGAACTATGAATTTTAGGTCTATACCCGACATCTCTTCATGAAACCATGCGAAAACGTCCACATTGTCCTTTAAGTATTTCTGAAAAAATAAAATTAAACTAAGTAAACAAGGCCGTAAGAACCGAACCCATGCTCATGAATCTGATAGACAAAGAAATTATTTGAGATATATATATATATATATATATATATATGGTTAAGAATATAATTATTAAACGACGATGGGAATAAGAAGAAGAATAGCATAATATTTCATGGTATGCCACTGTTTGCTGTTATTATGAGGAGAATTATTGCTATTTTTCCTCCCAATGTCATTATTTGTTGTTAATCTCATTCTCATTCTCACCGTATCTATGCTTTGGTATTATAAAACCCGACATTCTTTTTCAAGTTTTTAATGAGGAAGAAATAAAGAAAAAAGAAACAAGATGTTGGAGTGAGACTGAGGACATACAAAATATCCTTATTTCTTAAAGCAATTTACCTTCTAAATTGCACTCCGTGTCCCTGAATGCTTGTGACAATATTATAAAACCCAACGTTCTTCTTCGATGATGCGAACGAGACTATGAGAACCATTCTTGTTGTCTTTCAGAAGTATTAATGCTATTCTTCTTCTTCCCAGTTGACTCTCACAATACCTTAACTTGGTTGGTATTATATATATGGAAAGGTTATTGGGTTAGGACTATATATATGGAATTATACATATTTCTATTCCTAAAAGAATTCAATCACGAATGGAACATTAATGTCTCCTCTAGTACAACTAGAATTACAAACAATATTAAAATTTACATGTTTAAGTTCAAATACGCCCATGAAGTTGAATTTTGACGTATTTAGGTTGAAATAGAACAAGTAACAAGATTCATAAGCAGAGAGAGCCCTCTAAATTAATTTCTCAAGCCTATGCACAATTCAACCGTGGTAGATATTGGGTACCTTGTGTTCGACTGCGGTAGATATTGGGTACCCAATTTCAACCTCGTCGACATGGGGTATTGTGAGTTCAATCGCATTCGACCACAGTTGATGTAGGGTACCTCAAGTTTGACTGCCGTCAACATTGGATAGCCCAAGTTCAACCGTAATCAACATTGGATCCAAAAAGTTCAATTGTGGTCAACATTATGTACATTGACTTCAACTATGGTCGACAGGGAACTCTGAGTTCAACCGTGGTCGATAAGGGCACCTCGAGTTCAACCGTGGTTTACATTGAATATCCCGAAGTTTCACCGCTATCAAAGGGTACCCCAAGTTCAACCGCAAATCGACATTAGGTACTTCAAGTTCGTTTGCGTTGACATTGGATACCCCATGTTTGACAATGATCGTGGGAGGACCCCGAGTTGTGCAGATCCACCATAAAACAAAATATTTTCTTCCTTCTTTTCTTATTTAAACATGGAGATTCCAATTTTAAGGTTGGATTATATGTTCATTAGGATATAATTAATGGAACTTCTCACATGAGATATATTTGAGTTTTTCCATTGAAATCACAATAGAGTAGACCTAATAAAATTTTCATATGAGATTTATTTGAATAATGTGTTTTCTCTAATGATGTTTTGCATTGAGTTCGTGAAAACATTTTTGTAGTGATTTGAATTTCTATTTGCATATGCATCTGTTAAATGTATGTATTTCTAACTTGTGTACCATTATTTCAGGTTGTTAGCTAGTTTTCTTGTCCAGAATGGAGTGCACAAAGGTTATTTTCTTAGAAATTCAACAAAAAGTCATAGGAAGTATGCAAAAAATCACGTTTGAGGCCGATATCTATTTTTCCTTTATTTTACTACATTTTTCAATTTAATTTATTCTAAAATTGTGTTGTTCGTGCCAACAGAACCAAAAAGACTAAGGCCCATCCTCTCTACTTTAAACGTATTTAAGGGTACGGTGCTGTTTTGCAGTTGTGTTTTTCATTTTACAAATGTAAAAAATGCATAAAATATACATAAAACGGTTGCTATTTTGTAGGGAAAGTTTTTGAAAAAAAATTAAATACAATCGGAAAAGTCTACAAACTTTTAAGATAAGTATGAGATAAACATGTAATAACTTTAAAATTGCTTTTGAATAATGTTTATCGGCCATATTATTTAATTCTTGAAAAGACAAAGAACAATTTGGTACTTTAATTGTACAAAAGAATTTTTAAAAATTCTTTTGTAAATCATCACTGAACCACCAGTTTTTCATCATTACATATAATCCTAAAATATAATCTATGTTTCTTCCATCCACTTTCTTGTAAAACATAAAATAGTAAAATTGAAAGGTCTACTATGGTACAATTGAGGACAATCTTTCAAACAAATATATGCTACAATGTTTATACATATTTCTCACCCTATATTGGTCTTCGAATTAAACGAATTAGCTTCCACTTTGCTTGCTTGCATTGCCCCTGTTCTTGCATTCTCTTTAAGATTCCTTGCAATTCTCTCCTTTTCTTCTCTCGAGCTTTTGCACCAAAGCTGCCCTTTCTCTCGAGGTCGACCATCTTCCTTCTCTTGGCATCACGCTTCTAATTGGCTGGCTGCTCCTTCTTAACCTTCAGAAGGTAGTCAAATAGTTTTCTGGCTTTCTCATCCTTGAGTATATCGTAGGACCTTTTAAAATAAATGTAAAGGATATTTACATGTATATTAATATTTTAATGAATAGTAAAAGTCAAAGTGGTCAAACTTTGACCAAGGGCAAATTAGGAAGAAAAATTTCCCCCCAACTTCTCATGGGGTACTCTCGGCCGTTATAAAATGCCCGGGGAATTTAAAAGCTATTCGTTTAGGTGAAAAAGGCTAAACTGCAATTTAGCCGAAAATGCATCCAGAAACTAACAGTTTCGAAAATAAAATGAGGTTATTACAATAGACTTTTTCAACTTTTTGAAAATTCTACCCAATCCCAATAATAAAATTATAAATTGCAACTTAAACCTAAAGACCTAATACAAAATAAACAAATCTTTTACAATTTTCCTAAATCAAATATAATAAAGGGATTGTTCAATTTTAACTTTTTGGACTAACATGATGTTATCATAAAATGCCAACACTAAAAACCTAACAGTAGACTACAAATTCAAAACTATCGATCAACTACAGTCCATCCAAAGTTTTGAAAGACTCCTTGAGATGTCTTTGTTCTTCTTCTCTCCTCCTATACAATCAAACAAAGAAAAACGAAAAAAAGAATGGAAAAAAAAAAAGAAAAAGTTAGAAGGAACTACATACTCATGAGTTCCAACTGTAATCTACATACTATCAATAGGTTATTTTTGAAATTTTCAAAAATACCTAAAATATCCTTTTTATGCGAAATGACCAAAATACTCCGTAAGTAAAATTTTTCACATACTTGCCTTACTATGGCCGACCTTATATAAATGCAAAATTTCATTGATTGCTTCATTAAATAATAAAATTAAGCATGTTAAACATCAAATCCACTAACCAATCAAGCGTAAATCCAACAATTTCATGCTTTAATCATTGATTTCACCAAAACCTAAACTCAAACAATTGGGGATTTAACCAACCAGCTCAATACATATTAAATTAAGCACAATAAACTATCAACTCAATGATTCCAAGCAAGAATTCATCACATAATGAACCAACCCACATGAAATTGCAAGAAAATCAAAAGGGTATAGTTGCCTACCTTTTATCCAAGCAAGGAAGCAAGCAAACCAAGTTTTGAAAAGCCTTCAAAATGAAGCCAAAAAGCTTCCCCAAGTGGCTGGCCCCTACCCTCCAAATTGCACTTGAAATCTCTTTGAATTTTTTGAAATCTTCAACTTTCTCTCTTTAAAATGCAAGTGAAGATAGTTGAAATGGTGAAAGCAAGAAGAAGGGTCGGCCAAGAAGTAGCAAATTGGCAATTGAAAACATTAAAATAATATTAAATTAAAATAAAAGTAAAAAAAGAAGAAGATATTTTACTTTAATATTAAAATAATAAATAGTAAAAGTCAAATTGATCAAACTTTGACTAAGGGTAAAATGGGTAGAAAAAGTTTCTCGACTCCTCCTCACGGAGTACACTAATTTTATGGTCTCCCAGTTTCAGCCTGCCAATTAGTGCTTGGAGTACAGTGGTTAGCCACCCTTGGTCCTATAGAGATGGACTACACGCAAATGATGATGACTTTCAAAGATGAAGGTGAACTGTGAACATTGCAAGGCTTCGACAATCTGGACAAGAACCCTTATCAGATAAGGAGTTCTTTCACTAAAAAAATACTTTTTATTCTATACAACTAATCTCTACCAAAACGTGGTTGGAACTCCAATGTACCCCACCGATTTGGCACAGGTCCTAGCCAAGTTTTCTAATGTCTTCAAATCACCCTCAGACAGAATTACCTCCTTAGTAGGCCCACGACCACCAAATTCCTCTCTAACCAATTTCTGAACTCGTGAGTGTACATTCATATAGGTATCCCCTTTATCAGAAAACAGAAATTGAAAGATGGTCAGAAAACTCCTACAGACTGGGTTCAAAAAGAAGATGGAGATTGACGCTTCTGCATTGATTATTGTGCTCTGAATGCCAACAATATTAAAAATAAATCCTAACAGAATTAGAATTGCAAACACTTTAATAAATTAATTATTTAAAGAAAGAAAACATACAATCGAAGCGTTAATCACGATTATCTATTTGATATATTGTACAATGGTGTCTTGATTTTCTTCTTCCCACTCTCACTCTCACCGTGACTTTGCCTACGTAAATTAATGCATATTGTTAATTTTATATATCACATACATATAATTATATTTTATATCATATATATTATATTATTATATATTATATATGACACACAAATATATATTATTATTATATAATATTAATTATTTAATAATTAAATTACTTTTCCATAATTTCAAAAGCATATACTTTTCAATTACAAATAAAAATAAGAACGAAACTAAATATCAAATTTTATCCTAATTAATTTGAGAGTTCAAAAGCCAAGAAAAAATTAATTAAGATCCGCAAGCACATCAATTTATTTTATGTATTCATCTTCTTCATATATATACGATTTGGTTGCTGTCTGATTCTATATTCTTGAGGATGCCGAACGTAAGAAAATAATGTTTCAATCAATATAAATGAAATTCTAACAATCAAAACTGTTGTCCATCGGCTATTCATCAAGCATATATAAGACATGAAATTCTATATCTAAAATTAAAAATTCGATCACACAAAAACGAAGCAAACAAGGCCATGAGATCCGAACCCCATTTTCCTGAATCTCATAGACGAATTTTTTTTTGAGATAAATATAATTATTAAATGGGGATGGGAATAAAAAGAAGACTAGCATTAATACTTCTTGGTACGCCATTGTTTTCTGTTATTCTGAGGAGTATGAATGCTATTCTTCTTCTTCTTTTTCCCAATCTCATTCTCATTCTCACTCTAACCGTATCTATGATTTTGTGTTATAAAACCCAACATTCTTTTTTAAGTTTTTAATGAGGAAGAAATAAAGAAAAAAGATAACAAAAGGTCGGAGTGAGACTGAGGACATACAAAATATCCTTGTTTCTTAAAGCAATTTACCTTCTAAATTTGGGCATATATAATATGAAATTGCACTCCGTGTCCCTGCATGCTGGAGACAATATTATAAAACCCAACGTTCTTCTTCGATGATGTGGACTAGACTATGAGAACCATTCTTGCTGTCGTTGTGAAGACTAGTATTAATGCTATTCTTCTTCTTCCCAGTCGACTCTCACAGTACCTTAATTTGGTTGATATTATATATATGGAAGGGTTATTGGGTTAGGACTATATATATGGAATTATACATTATTCTCTTCCTAAAAGAATTGAATCATATAAATGGAACATTAATGTCCCCTCTAGTACAACTAGAATTACAAACAATATTAAACATAATAGAATTAGAATTACAAAACAATCTTAAACATAAATCCTGATAGAATTAGAATTGCAAAGTACTTTAATGAATTAATTATTTAAAGAAAGAAACTATACAATCCAAGCCTTAATCACAATTATTTATTTGATATATTGTAGAATTGAAGCTTTGGATATATTAATTATGTGTGCTTACTCTGAACATAATAGTTTATATATATATATATATATATAGGCACACATTTATATAATATACATATTTTATATAAAATTACAAAATATTTCTTCAATTATGTTATTCTTCTTTCAATTAGGGGTATGCAAGTAACCCATTCATTCTCGGTTGCTTACTTCAAAAGTAAGCCGTCTAATACAGTTAAATTTCCTAATCTAAAAATTGTATAAAATTATAAAACTACATCTATATATTACTTCTTTCAATTAGGGCTATTCTTCTATTTTTTCTCTTCTTCTTTTCGCTAAAGTCAACGATCTTCCAGAGATCACCAAACAAAATATGGCTAAGCACTACATGCAACAAAACTGGTCTGATCTGCCAAGAGAACTCTTAGAGTTGATATTCATAAGGCTTGCTTTTATGGATAGCGTTCGTGTTAAAGCTGTTTGTTACCTCCGGTGCCGGACAAAAAGTCGAGTATTGTAACAAAAAGAACGAATTTTATCAATATATTTAAATTTTACTCTTTTAATAACAATGGGACTAACATTGTATTCTTTTCTTTATGTCCGCTTATTTATTTTTATTTTTTTGTTCTGCATTTTTTTAAACTAATCTATTGAAATCAATCTTTTATGAGGGGACATTCATTAAAAAAAATTTGTGAAGTCAAGAGCAACCTCCCTTAGTTTGATGGTTGAAATTCTGGAAGAAATCCAGTGAGGTGATAGTTACATGGTAAATTGACGACTTGTAACTTGGAAAGCTGAAAGATATTCTCTGGGAACTTTCCATTTAAGCTACATCCTCCAAGATTGAGAGTTGTCATGGAAGATAAATTTGCCAAGGATTCAGGTAAGAATGATGAAATGTCGACTTGGTGTAGATGAATGTGCCTTAAATCTGTCATGTTTTGGACAAGGTTTGGAAACTCTACTTTTTCGAGATGTAAAAGACTAGATGCATCATAATTAAGAAAAGAAGAAAGATCAAGGGAGGCCAAATGGGTAAGAAATGAGATTTCAGATGGGATATGACCAGAAAACATGGAGAAAGAGAGGTTGAGATGGGTTAACCTGGAAAGGTGGCCGAATTCGGAGGGGATGTGCTGAAGCTGGAGTTGTTAAAGGAAAAGTTGATCCCACGTAGTCCATGCAACTTGAAGAGGCTGCTGTTTGAATGCAAAGGCCTTGAAGCCAACTATTGGCCCAGCCCAAGCCTACTACTTTGCCTGTTTCGGTGTTGCACCTAACTCCATCCCATGAACAACAATCCGTTTCTTTCTTCCAAAATTTCATCTTCGGATAAGATCCATAAACAACAGCATTATAGTAAGGATCAGCAGAGCGGGGACATTTGAAATAATAAGAATTGAAGTTGGGTTTAATTAATGCAAACACTACTTTATGTTGGAACAAAGCGGTGGTCTGCTCAGGGAGGCATGATGTAATTAGTGAAGAGGAAGTGGTAGAGACATTGGAATTCTTGAAGCATGAAACATAGCTGGGACGGAAAGAGACCAAGAATAGTAATATGATCAAGTAAAACATGGAGGTGTATGGATTTTGGAACTGTTGCTATTCACTTGATAGAGAGTACATGCATGTACGTGAGCGGGTGTGAGAAACTATTGAATGTACAAAGCGTATGAAATGAGGAAGCAGAATATAAGATATTTTGCGATGTAAGGAATCCGAAGTTATATTCACCAAAGTTGTGATTGTGATTGTAGATTAAATAGTAGTGAAGAAAAGAGAAAGTGAATTGTTGATATTAAATTGTCGCGTAGAATGTCAATTATTGATTTCTAATTAGAGAAGGCTTCATATGTTTCTTCTTTATTTACGTTGACCCATTGACTTGGATTGCCGTCTACAAGGGAGGGTGGTGGTGGCGGCAGCATGCATGTGGAAGAGCATGATTGATAATTTTGATTAGGGAAATTATGAGGGTTTTGGTCTTATGTATGACCCACCTACATATTTTTCACCACGTACTAAATATTAACTTAAACTAATTTTGATTCGGGAAATTAGGAGGTTTATGTTCTTTTCGAAATGTTATTTGAGGAAAATTATGGAATTGTAATCAATTCAATATGAAACCTTGCATATAAAATGAACAAGAAATTAACCAGCATTATTATTCTTGAATATCTATACAATCTCTATTGGGTCCCAAAATCATCACACTGATAATATTGTCAGTGAAGCATGTTCCTGTTTGCTTTATTCACCCTTCCCTGAGGTCTAGTTGCGTGTAGTTTAGGTTACAGACTTTGAGAGGACATATAAATTGGTCCTGTCAAGCACGCAGTGTACTGCTTGTTCGAATATTGATAGCACCTGTAAATTAAATTAATTCTTCCATTAATTTTGTGAGGTTTGTCCTTTTGATATATTTGGGTATTTTGGATTAATATACTGTGAACTTAATTTGAATGAGCGTTAATGCATTAATGCGCTCATGAACTTTGCATTAGAGGACCTTTTTTTCAGACATCTGGACGGTTTTGGTTTTTTGCAACACTTATATGACTATCATATTTAAGTACAGCCTTACTATTATTCCATTAAATTATTGTGACTCAGAGTTCTTCAGCAAATTAATAACCTTAATAATATACATGTAAATTAATGCATATTATTACTTCGGCTGTGAATACTATATAAATAAATATTTAGTTTATTTAATACAAGGAAAGGCCTACCAGACAAAGCTACGGTGAGAGTGAGATCGCGAGAGAGAGTGAGAAGGAGAAGAAGAATAGCATAATAAAATCAATGGCCTACCAGACAACGCTGTGTTCTTGCTGGCTACCTCCTCCGTCTGAACCACCAAGCAAGAAACCTCGGTTCTTGGCGCCGAACCCTGTTCTTTGTCTTCCTGAATGCCAATGATGAATAGCCGGAGGACGAAATGCGTCAACTGGACCAAGAAACGTAGCAATGAGATCCGTAAACCGAACCCTCTTCTTTGTCTTCCTCAATGAGAACCGATGTTTCATGCTTGGTGGTTCAGACGGAGGAGGTGATGGTGTTGATGGTGTGGCAGCGACGTAGCCACAGCAAGGACACGGCATTGTCTGGTAGGCCATTCTTGATTTTGTTATGGCGACTAGACCATCACATGTATGTTCGCGACTGACTTTCATCACCATAGCTCAATGAATTATCTGACTGACATATATATATATATATATGGGGAAGAATATAATTACACAAACTAAAGTATGTTGTGGGCAATATATATATATATATATATATTAGAAAACTTAATTATGTATAATTCTATTCCTAAAAGAATTCAATCTCGAATGGATCATGAATGTCTCCAGTACAACCAGAATTTCAAACAACAGTAAACATAAATCCTAATAGAATTAGAATTGCAAACAATATTAACCATAAATCCTAACAGAATAAGAATTGCAAATTCTTTAATTAATTAAGTATTCAAAAAAAGAAAATGTACAATCGAAGCCTTAATCACGATTATCTATTTGCTATATTGTACAATAGGAGCTTTGGATATATTAATTATGTGTTCTTACTCGCTCTTATTAGGGAAATTAGGAGGTTTATGTTCTTTCCGAAATGTTATTTGAGGAAAATTGTTGAATTATGATCAATTCAATATGAAACCATGCAAATGCAACGAAGAAGAAATTATCCAACATTATTATTCTTTAATATCTATAAAATCTCTTAACTATTGGGTCCCAAAATCATCACACTGATAATATTCAGTCAAGCATGTTCCTGCAGTTCGCTTTATTCACCCTTCCTTCACGTCTAAGAGCGTGTAGTTTAGGTTAGAGACTTTGAGATGGAGCTATAAATTAGTTCTGTCAAGCACGCAGTCTACTGCTTATTCGGTTGATATCACCTGTAAATTACATTAATTCTTCCATTAATTTTGGGAGGTTTGTGTTTTTGATATATTTGGGTATTTTGGATTAATATATTGTGAACTTATTTTGGAAGAGCGTTAATGCATTAGTGCGCTCTGAACTTTGCATTAGTGGACCTCTTTTTCACAGATGTCTGGACGGTTTTGGTTTTTTGCAACACTGTGGAGGTTTGATTATGTATTCTACTTTTTTTGAAAAAAACCCCAAGACCTATGAGATTTTATATAAATATATTTATTCGACGTTATTTTTAAAAAATTTCAAAGACTACCAATAAGTCTTAAAACTTCCAAAAGTTGAATTTTGAGCCAAATGACTATTGAAATGTCCATTATACCCTTTAAAAAGTCAAATTTAAATAATTATTCTTTACCATTAAATTTAAATAACCCAAATTCAATAATGAAAATATTAATTACAAAAATAATAATTGACAATTCAAATCCGTCCTCAAAATCGTTCCAACTTAAAAAAAAAAAAAAAATACTCAGTTGGAACACTCTAATCCAGTTCAAGTCCAACAAATCACTCTACTCTAGAACTAGTCCTACAAAATCACAAATAGTTCCAATCAAAATCTAGCCAACCAAATCATATCTTAGAAAATCATAAAAACCCACCAAAACTCATATCAGAAACTAAATAAATGTCACATGTTGAATTTCTATTGGACTATATATGTTTCTGCACTTAAAATAAAAGAAAAATACATAAATTTAATATTTAAATGACAGAGACAAAATTAACTAGCTAGACCTTGACTGTTAAGTTTAACAAAATAAATTAATGAATAATAAATTTTGGATAGTTTTAAAAGTCCATGGTAAGAAAATGTAATTAACACAAACGTGAAGAGTTATTTATGATATTTGTCTTCTTTTTTTTTTTTCTTTGGAATCATAATACTTCAAAATCCTTACAGCAATAGTCCAAATTGTAAATACTGGTAATGTTTTAGTTTTGGCATGGCGCATGCAAGAGTACTCCGTGAAAAGTTTAAAATTCAAATACTAAAAGTTAAAAAAAATAATAATAATAATTAGGATCGATCTCTCTCGACATACAGTGTGGCAGTTAAAATTGTTATGGAAAATACATTGAAAGGGGAAGGTGCAAAAACATGAAAATTTATTTATAAAAAAATTACTTTTAATCAATTTTTTTCTTTTGTCTGCTGACACTGAAGGTGGATCACGATAGTGTTGTGTTGGTTTTGGTCTCCGTTACTGATATGTGTAGGAAGTTACTTTGGTTATTCCTTTTGTGCATAAACTCTTACGGCCAGATTTGATATGCAGGATCGAATAGAATTATTGGATAGTATTAATTTTTGAATCCTACAAAATTATAAATTTATTATTATGTGTTTGGTCTCCACCAATAAATTTTTTAATATATATATTGTTATAATATATATTTTTTTTAAATTTATATATAACATGTTTACCTTTAAATAAATAATATGTAAACATTTTTTAGGTATAGTTTTGTTTTTCCTTTTGGTGAATAATATATATAGTTACATAATAAATAAAAACTCTAAGTGGGAAAAAAAAAATCCACAATAATCATTTGAACAGTAAGAAAATAAATCTTATAACCACAGATTCGAAGAACAAATAGCAGTACATGGGCAAGAACAAAAAATTTGAAAAAAAAAAAGTAGAAAAAATTACAATTTTCTACGTCAAAGCTAACAACCCAGTCATGATTCAATATCCTAATCGTATCAAATCAACAACCTAATTAATAAATCTGAAATTTAACATACCAATCTCCAAATTGTCAATCTAAACCCTATCAAACCAAGAGAAAAAATGGAAACTTAATATGAGAATCAACAAATCAAATGCCGGCTGTAGCATGGCGCTGCCGGAGAAGAGGAAGAAGGCAGCGGGTGTGGCGAACGTCGGGTTCTGGCGTGAGCGGGACTAAGCGGACGGTGATGGGTTCTGGGGTGGTGGACGGATCCGGCGCTGGATTTAAGAGATGATGCTGAAGTCTACGAGAAAGGAAGACAACGCCGTGTCCTTGCTGTGGCTACGTTGCTGCAACACCATCACCTCCTCCGTCTGAACCACCAAGCAAGAAACCTCGGCTCTCAGAATCAATGTCTGCGTTGAACAAGACAAAGAAGAGGGTTTGGTTTGCGGATCCCATTGCAACGTTTCTCGGTCCAATTGACGCATTTGATGCTCCAATTGCCGTTGACATTGAGATTGGAGATAGGTCAAACGGTGACCGGAGGTTCAAATGCGTCAATCGGATCGAGGAACGTTGCAATTGGATCCGTAAACCGAGTCCTCTTCTTTGTCTTCCTCGACTACGAGAACCGATGTTTCATGCTTGGTGGTTCAGACACAGCAAGGACACGGCGTTGTCTGGTAGGCCATTCTTGATTTTGTTATGGCGACTAGACCATCAGTATCACATGTATGTTCGTGACTGACTTTCATCACAATAGCTCAATGAATTATTTGACTGATATATATATATGGGGAAGAGTATTATTACGCAAACTAAAGTATGTCGTGGGCAATATATATATATATATATATATATATATTAGAAAACTTAATTTAATTCTATTCCTAAAAGAATTCAATCACGAATGGATCATTAATGTCTCCTCTAGTACAACAAGAATTACAAGCAACAGTAAACATAAATCCTAATAGAATTAGAATTGCAAACAATATTAAACAGAAATCCTAACAGAATTAGAATTGCAACACTTTAATAAATTAATTATTTAAAGAAAGAAAACATACAATCAAAGCCTTAATCATGATTATCTATTTGACATATTGTACAATCGGAGCTTTGGATATATTAATTATGTGTTTTTACATAACGGTTTCTTGATTTTCTTCTTCCCACTCTCACTCTCACCGTAACCGTAACTTTGCCTACGTAAATTAATGTATATTGTTAACTTTGTATATCACATATATATATATATAATTATATATTATATAATAATAGTATATAATAGTAATGTTGTTAGTACTAAGCTCTAAATCGGATAACTTGCTCAGTTTCCAATTGATGAAGGGATTGAACCACTGAGATGGTTTCCATACAAATAAAGCACCATGAGAGAGCTAAGTTGTCCTACTTCTTTAGGGATGGATCCGAAAATTTTGTTCTCATAAAGAGATAAAAAAGTTAAGCTGCTTAGGTTGCATGCCAATGGACAAAGGGATTGAACCTGTAAGATTGTTACGGCTAACCCAAAACTTCTCAACAGATCCCAACATGCCTATTTCAAATGGAATATTTCCAGAGATTGATTCTGACTCTAGTTATGGTGGGTGAGTCTAGAAAGGCTACTGATTTGAGAAGGTATTCTTCCGTAAAGTGAATTAATAGACAAACCATAGGAGACTAAGTTGGGAAATTAACAAAGAGAAGTTGAAGTATTGGAGTGTACCTTTCAGATTACTGCTAGTAAGATTAATCTCAGTGACACTCCCAAACTCATTACAAACAATCCCAATCCACTGCCGGCAGCTACCATGAGAAGAATTAGTAGAAGATGAAGTGGAATTGTAAGAAAGGAAGCAACTTCCAATAGGAAAGAAGAGAATGAGTGGTTGGATTGTGAAGGCTGCTTTTCCATTTCAGAAGGGCCTCAGTTTCACTTGTTGTTGCAGCAGACGGACAAGGAAACAACATTAGAATGAGGATGAGGATGAAAACAGGGAAAAAGTGGAGATTGTTGGAAATTGATATGCTTTGTCAGGGTGCCATGGCTACTAACCTGGATGGTTTGTACTTGATTCTATTGTAGGTGGCTGGCTTGAATAGCCTATTTTTGCGTGTCGTTTTATTTTGAAAAAAATTAACCTTGAAGAATCTGAATTAATTATCTACTTGTTTAAATCATAATAGAAGCTCATTAGACAATTAATATATATATATATATATATATATTTCATATTGAACTAATTTCTCCCTACACTAAAATGACCCAGAGAAAAATAATTCTTGGAGCATTTAAAGCAATTTACAAACTAAATAATGCGTCTAATTAAACAACTACTGAAAATTTATTTTTTAGTTGCTTATATAGTACGTAAAAGCTGCTATATTAAATATTTATCTTACTTTGTAGTTTTTAACATATTTATGGCTGCGAATTTACATAGAGATCTCACAAACTGTAAATTGTTTTTTCCTTTTTTGTTAAGATCATGATGTATTCATCAAAAAAAAAAAAAAAAGATCATGATGTTGTAATCAGTACATACACTTGCTAACTTAGTTGAAGAATTTAAAAGGAGACTTTATTCAGGAACTTTTGGACACAGGTACTTGACCAGTTAACTTGCCTCTAATTGGTTTTAACAGTATTTTGCACTTATATTTTACTTCAATGCACTATATTTGAATTGAAAGAATATGAGAGAAGAAAAATCAAAAGAAAGAAAATAATAGCATTTATAATTCAAACTCAATAAGATTGAGTTTGAAAATGAATAGAAAGTAAAAATATAATTATTAATGAAAATGAATAGAAAGTAAAAATATAATTAACGTAGTTGATATTGTTTACAAAAATAATGTTTATATAAAACATCCACATCAAAGTCAATAAGATTAATTTTGGAATAATAAAAAATTCACAAAAATACTTTTCCTTTCCCTTATTTTTCTCTCAATTTTGAATGGAAATGGGTGGAAATGAAATAACTTTTTTTTGATAGGTATTTGCCTGTTTAAGTCCAACTCACTCTAACATCCAAGAAGTTGACACATAGAATAGTTCAACTTCAAGCAAACAGACAAGTAATGCTAACGAGATTCAAGCCCTTTAGATGGTTTTTCTCAAGGCTACGCACAGTGACATTTCTGGTTAATACTGATCTCTAACAAACTTAAGGTTTAAAGTATCCTCAAAATATTCAAAGTTAAATCAAACACAGAAATTACTTAACAAAAGAGCAGGTAAAAGCAAAAAAGGTCTTTGTTTGTTGAAAATCATGCACGGATAAAGCATCATCGGCCGAGTATGCTGTTAGAAGTTCCCTGCATTGTCATAAAAAAAGCCAAAGTGAGAACAGAGTAACAACAAGGAAACCATGTACGTGCAGTAAGAACATCTAGGAGCAGAGCACAAACCAAGTTGCTGAAATCACTCTACATAGCGCAGTCCAGGAAGTGAATTTGAAGCATGACCCATATCATAAAATTCCAGAAGAGCAGAGCACAAACCAAGTTGCTGAAATCACTCTCCATAACGCAGTCCAGGAAGTGAATTTGATGCATGACCCATATAATAAAATTCCAGAAGAGCAGAGAACATGTTGCTGAAATCACTACTCTCAATCAGGTAGTCCAGGAAGTCAGTTTGAAGCCTGAAACAAATTAAAGGAAAATACAGATCTGAAATCATCTTCACAAATTGAGTTGGTAAAAAATATAGATTTTAAATTTCAGATTTCAGATTATATTCTCCATATCTTGTTTTTTCTCTTTCAGTTCTCAGGTTACAGATATAAAGCTGCAATATGTCTTAAAATCCACACTAGCTCAGCTGTACAAATACGGACTGGAAAGCATTTCTAGGTGTCAATTTTTTATTATTATCCTTTATTAGTTCATAGTTACTATTCATTACTCTGCTGTATGTGGTATTCTAGTGTGTGTTTCTACAGTGCGATTGTAGGTAGACAATGAAAATGTTGTCTAAGGTGGAAAAAATGGCTCTGACGGTGAATGTTGTCTCAATTAAACTACAGCAACTTTTATAATTCAAACTCCACAACTGATAAATTATTACAAAAACATGCTTCTAAAAAAGGCATTAAAAAGGCTCTAAGGAGAAGGCGAGCCCAATTAGCAACTCATCAAACTCTACCAATATTTGTGATTAAATGTTGTTCATCCTAAAGAATTGCAGTTTACTAGTTTTCTTAATGAAAACATTTCAGCTCATCGGCCAGCCAATATGTGCTCGAAAAAACTATCTAGCCACTCATAAATTTAGACCCAGGCTTAATAGAATACTTCATATTCGAGATCTAATATATGAAATTAGAAAGATTTGGCAAAAGAATGTAGTATAAGCATACTAAGAAAGATATAATCATGTACCAGTAATGGTGGTCTCATGCCTCTGATGATTATATAAACTATTGGACAACGAATTGGAAGCCGACAAATCTAAAAACAAAAGAATCACAATGCGAAAATCAAAATCAAAGCCTAACCTGTGAATTAACTTTGAAAATCAAAATCAAGAAAGTAATATAATCAGCCAGTTATTTCGAAAATCAAAATCAAGAAAATCGTAAAATCAAGGTAAAACCCAGAATCAACCAGTTATTTTGAAAATCAAAATAAACAAAATCATAACAATGCGCAAATCAAAAATCAAAGTCTATAATTTACCAAAAAAAAAAAATCAAAGTCTACTCGATGACTTACTTTGAAATCAAAATAATCGTAAAATTAAAGTAATACCCAGAATCAACCAGTTATTATGAAGATCAAAATCAAGAAAATTGTAAAAATCAAATAAAACACAGAATTAACCAGCAAATCAATAAAGAAACCCCTAATATTGGGTATTTTAAGAATCAAGATATAAGAATTACCAGGAAATTTCTAATGGCTGCTAAATTTGAAGACATAATAAATTAAACTTCCTTTGTTGGAGACAGAATGATAAACTGATACGGAAGTCCTGTCGGAGATCGGTCGAACGGCGACCGGAGAATCAAATGCCTCAATTGGACCGAGATACGTCGCAATGGGATCCGCAAACCGAACCCTCTTCTTTGTCTTTTCAGCGTAGACATTGACTCCGCGAACCGAGGTTTCTTGCTTGGTGGTTCAGACGGAGGAGGTGATGGTGATGCAGCGACGTAGCCACAGCAAGGACACGGCGTTGTCTGGTAGGCCATTCTTGATTTCCCTCTTCTCCTCACTCCCACCGTAGCTTTGCCTTCCCTTGTATTAAATAAACTAAATATTTATTTATGTACTCTTCACCACCCAAGTAATAATTTACTTATATATATTCTTTCTTTTTTTGATTAAGAATTTACTTATATATATATATATATATATTTGTAAATCTTTACTTATATATATTCATCACTTATATATATTCATTATGTATAGCATGTATATTATTAATGTTATATAATATCAATTATTTAATAATTATTAAATAAATCAACATCCTTCCTCAACAACAATTTACTTTTCCACATAATTCTAACCGTATATCACATCTACAATATTAATTATTTAATTATTATTAGATAAACCAAGATCCTTCCTCGACAACATTTTTGTTTTCCATAATTTCAATGCATATACTTTTCAATTACAAGTGAAATTATAAAGAAAAGCTAAATATCAAAGTTTATCATAATTAATTTGAGAGAAAAACCCAAGAAAATATTTTAAGTTGGCTCCAGCTGACGCATTTGATTCTAGACTTAGCTTCCCAAGAAGCACACGTTGTTGTACATATTCATTTTCTTCATGTGTATATTGTTTGGTTGCTGTCAATTTCATTCTTGAGGAAGCCAAATCTAGAAACTAATGCGTCAGCGAAGCACATTAATATTCTTGGCTTTAATTAATTAATAAATACGTGTATGGGTTATTCATGAAGCATGAATACATGAATATTTGTATCTAAAATTAGAAATTCAATCACTCAAAAATCAAGTATACAAGGCCATGAGAATGAACGTACCCATGATCGTGACTGATTCTCATCACCATAGCTCAATGAAATATTTGACTTATATATATATATATATATATATGGGGAAGAATATAATTACACGAACTAAAGTATGTCGTGTCAGTATATATATATATATATATATATTATAAAACTTAATTTAATTCTATTCCTAAAAGACTTCAATCGAATGGATCATTAATGCCTCCTCTAGTACAGCTAGAATTACAAACAACAGTTTATTATCAAAAAATATATATATAGAATTACAAACAACAGTAAACATAACTCCTAATAAAATTAGAATTGCAAACAATATTAAATATAAATCATAACAGAGTTAGAAATCGAAGCCTTAATCACGATTATCTATTTGATATATTGCACAATCGAAGCTTTGGATATATTAATTATGTGTTTTACATAACGGTTTTTGATTTTCTTCTTCCCACTCTCACTCTCATCGAAACCGTAACTTTGCCTACGTAAATTAATGCATATTATTAATTTTGTATATCACATACATATAATTATATTTTATATCACATATATATATATATATTAATATTATATTATTATATATTATATATCACACCAACATATATTAATATTATATAATTTTAATTATTTAATAATTACTATAATTTTCCATAATTTCAAAGGCATATACTTTTCAATTACAAATAAAAATAACAACGCGAAACTAAATATCAAATTTTATCTTAATTAATTTGAGAGTTCAAAAGCCAAAAAAGAAAAAATTAATTAAGATCCGCAAGCACATCATTTTGTTGTATGTATTCATCTTCTTCAAGTATACACTATACATGATTTGGTTGCTGTCTGATTCTATATTCTTGAGGATGTCAAACTTAAAAAATAATGTTTCCATGAAGCAAAACTAATATAGAAAATAGACTCACTAACAATCAATACCATTGTCCATCGGCTATTCATCAAGCATGTATAATACATGAAATTTTATATCTAAATTAAAAATTCAATCACGCAAAAACGAAGAAAACAAGTCCATGAGAACCGAACACATGTTTGTGAATCTGATAGACGAAGAAATTATTTGATATATATGTAGTATATGTATATATATATGGGGAAGAATATAATTATTAAACAAGGATGGGAATAAGAAGAAGAATAGCATAATACTTCTTGGTACGCCACTGTTTGCTGTTATTCTGCCGAGTATTATTGCTATTCTTCTTCTTCTTCCCAATCTCACTGTTTGATGTTAATCTCATTCTCATTCTCATTCTCACCGTATCAATGCTTTGGTATTATAAAACCCAACATTCTTTTCAAGTTTTTAATGAGGAAGAAATAAAGAAAAAGATAACAAAATGTTGGAGTGAGACTGAGAACATACAAAATATCCTCCGTGTCCTTGCATGCTTGCGCCAATATTATAAAACCCAAAGTTCTTCTTCGATGATGCGGACGAGGCTATGAGAACCATTCTTGCTGTCTGTGAGAAGTATTAATGCTATTCTTCTTCTTCTTGCCAGTCGATTCTCCAGTACCTTTATTTGGTTGGTATTATATATATGGAAGGGTTATTGGGTTAGGACTATAAATATGGAATTATACACAATTCTATTCCAAATAGAATTCAATCACGAATAGAACATTAATGTCTCCTCTAGTACAACTAGAATTACAAACAATATTAAACATAAATCCTAATAGAAATAGAATTACAAAACAATATTAAACATAAATCCCAATAGAATTAGAATTGCAAAACACTTTAATTAATTAATTATTTCAAGAAAGAAAATATACAATCGAAGCCTTAATCACAATTATTTATTTTATATATTCTATAATTGAAGCTTTGGATATATTAATTATGTGTGCTTACTCGCTCTCATTGAACACAATAGTTTATATATATATATATATATAGACACACATATATATAATATACATTTTTTTTAATATAAAATTACAAAATCTTTCTTCAATTATGTAATACTTCTTTCAACTGGGGTTATACAAGTAACCCATTCATTCTCGGTTGCTTACTTCAAAAGTAACCGTCTAATACATTTAAATTTCCTAATCTAAGAATTGTATAAAATTATAAAACTATATCTATATATTACACCTTTCAATTAGGGCTATTCTTCTTCTTTTTCTTTTTTTTTTTCTCACTACAAAAAAAAATTTAAATTAGTCACAAAAATGCTATTTACAAATATATATATATATATTTTTTTCATTACTAAAACATATGATTTTGACACGAAAAAAATATTATAACTAATAGAGATATATGTACTAGAATTAGTTATAAATAGGCCTTTTCTACTAAAACATCATACAAAAACACCACAATTCACTTTTGGCAGCAACTTTTCCACTAGAATGATGCTTACGTGGAATCAAAAATCTTTATCAGTTATAAGAACCAATTATAACTTTACACGTAAAAAAAAAATTTTTGTTCACATTATCTTTTCGCTAAAGTCAACAATCTTCCAGAGATCACCAAATAAAATATGGCTAAGCACTCCGTGCAACAAAACTGGTCTGATCTTCCAAGAGAACTCTTAGAGTTGATCTTCAGAAGGCTTGCTGTTATCGACACCCTTCGCGTTAAAGCTTCTGGATCAAGTAGCGCCAGCAAAGCACTTGTTGGATCACTAGCGTGTCCTCTTCCCAGTTGCCATAAAAAAGAATGCATATGAAAATTGAAAGGAAAACCAGTAAAGTAAAATAAGCATTTATCAAAAGCACATTACAAGATGCCATCAGCCAGCAAGGCAAGGCAAGGCTACCAATCATATATTATCTTGTCAATCTCATCAATTAGAACAGGTGGATTCAAGCCACAAAGAAAAAGATTCAAGCGACACTAAAAATTTAGCAAATAAGGTGGGGGTGAATTATTAGTAGAGTAAAAAAAGAATCCAACAACACCACCATCATATATCTAAATCTTTGCTTATTTCCATTTATTTCTTCACCAATTCTAGTGTGAGTTTTAAACATTTACACACCTGAGCAAATATTGTAGTTAAAATCACTCTAAATCTAAAAAAAAATGATAAATAAAGTTTGACCTAAGATGGAAAAGAGTCATGAACTTAAAGGTTCATTTATATTAAAATACAATGCTTTATGTAAAGATCAAAAGTACAAGCCACAAAACTGAGTTCTTGAATATTAATCATCACACTTGAGTTCTTGGGTATGCCTGGCAATTTCCTTCCCTGTTCAACAACACGATACTATGTCCGGATGATCTGTTTTCCCAATTAATTAACAAAGAATTACTAACATTTTAAATAAGATGGATCCCAAGTCCAATGCAAATACTACTCTAAAATTTAAAAGGCATATAGACCCATTTCATAATCGAAAATACAACTTTCTCAAGTTGTAAATCACATCAAGTAAAAAAAGTAATATTCCTAATTAAATTTCTACACCAAATATATTAAAAATCAACAATCTTATCCCATCAAGCCCAAAAAGTTGAATAAAGCAATACTAAATTTAAAAGGGCTAAAAACAATAAACCAAATATTTTATAAATCCCAGTTCTAAATATTAATGCTTGAATATAAAAAAAAGACCTTTTTACAAATGTATATATTGTGTTATCAAATTTAACAGAACATATCACCGTTACATCTTAAGCTTAATTTGTTTTCAATTCTTAACTAAGCTGACACTTATCCATTGGATTATAATACAATATAGTGTCACTTTAACAAACCTCACCTTCTGAATATCTTCCATTAATATAGGTTCCAAAAGTTCAAGTTGAGTCTGTATGGAAAGATACAAACAAGCAAGATTAATATGAAACAGGAAGTTGCATTTTCACAGGGCATATTCTTTGATGATTATTATTTCTTTATCTCCATCCTTGAACTGATTCTTCTACGAAACAACTAATGGCCAAACTGTTCTAATTATAAACAAGGTTATCACAAGGCAAGAGGTCCCTCCACATGTCACCAATGCATTTCCTATAACAATTTCAGGGTATAAGCCAGGAAAGAAGAACTGGGATCAATTAAATGGATGCCAATATACATTGGTCCTTTCACTTTCTCAGTGCACCACTAGAATCCACTATTAAACAACAGAGAGGTACAAATAAGATTTGAACTTTTTACCTAACTTAAAAAGTATTATTAATGAAAACCAGGAAGTATCTAGGCAACATTGTAATCATTAACATGCACAGAGGAACAATAAATCAAATTCTTGCAATACGAGCACAGGTAACACATGTTAATCTGAAAATTAACAACATAGTAAAACCTATAAGTTAGTGTAATGACTAAACATGTAATTCACACCAACGAGAATGAGATACTAAGGTAAATGCTATTCAAATGGGTAGTCACAAAGCTTATTCACAAATCGACAACCAAAGCCTAAAAACATTAATAATTGGCCATCTCTATGCTAATTAACAAAAAAAAACTGCAAAACCATGATGTTCATGTACTAAAAAATCGCATATGGCAGAGTATTTTACAGGAAAAGGAGGCAACTAATATAGATAAAAAATTGAACTTTACAATTCAAGGGAAAATGGGTTCATGTTAGGATGAGCCGAAGATGAAAAGAGCAAAGGCAATGAACCAAAAGCAAACAAACAAACAGAGAAATAAACTATATAAATAAGAAAAATTTCATAGCAGCTAAGCATTAAGAAAAATTATTAAATTAAAAGAGGCTATTTTCTTGGAAAATCTTTTTCACAAACTGAATTTCCTAACAAGCTTTCCTTCATTCACCGCATTCACAATCTAAATTTTCCCAAAAAAAAAATATTGATAAATGATAAACCTTTAAAATCCAATTCCCTTAGATCATAAAAATCATCACCAAGATAACTATTTTCTTGGAAAATCTTTTTCACAAATTGAATTTCAAAACTAATACCAAAAAACGAGTAGAAGACTTAGAAAGAAACTGAAAAAAAAAAATCTAGAGGTTAAGCAAAAGAAATGATGAAAAAAAAAGACCTGCTTGTACAGAGAAGAGCGAGGGTTAAGCTCCTGGCCGCAACGGTACCCATAGAACTATGCAAAACTTCTAGAAGCTTTGAGAGCCACTCGGTGTACGCGTGTTTCTTCGAACTATGATCCCCGATCAACACCCACTGTACTCCTCTTCCAGGCACCCAACCCTCCGAGTCCACCATTGGCTTTGACTTATAGTAATCGTCATCGTAGTCGTACTGGAGCTGAGCCACAGCTACCGATCCATAGGCTCAGCTGGCGAAGAGCCTGAGAAGCCGGCCTCTAAGAGGCTGTGCAACCACACACAGCCGACTGAGTCCAGTCATGGCAGCAGCTGAGAAGGGTTTTAGAGAGAGTTGGGGGAAGTCAGACACAGATGGACTTTCCAATACAAGGAACATGACATGGGGACGATGGTCACTACCGTCGTGGACTCAGAGGGATGGTGCTCTTTCACGGTTATTTCGTTTGTGAAAAGAGAAGAGGAGACGGGGGAGAAGGGGAAAATCGGGAAGAAGGGAACCAAGATCTAGGGCATAAAATTAGTATGAAACGACATAGTTTTCTTAAAAAGAATTAATATTTTATTTAGACAAGTTATATAACAAAACATTAGTTACCAAAAAAAATTGTAACTAACTTAAATAAAATATTTTTTTTATTAAATATTATTTAGTGATGAAATAAATTTGTAGCTGTTATAAAAACTAACTGCGACAGAGAAGTCATTGCTAATTTGAGAATTTCTAAGCTATCACTTATGAAATTATATTTTATAACAACATTTTAGGTATGAAAAAAAAAATTGAGGCAAAGTTTCGTAGCTAAATATCATGCGAAAGTTGAATTAGGGATTTTTGTTACGGAATTTAGCTATGACAGGTGACTCGTAACTAACTCTACTAAATTAGATACGAAATAAGGTTCGTCACAGAATATCAATATTATGCTACAAAAATAAAATTTATAACAAGAATTTCGTGACTGAAACCTCATTTTTTTGTAGTGAAATGTCGACTTGGTGTAGATGAATGTGCCTTAAATCTGTCATGTTTTGGATAAGGTTTGGAAACTCTACTTTTTCGAGATGTAAAAGACTAGATGCATCATAATTAAGAAAAGAAGAGAGATTAAGGGAGGCCACATGGGTAAGAAATGAGATTTCAGATGGGATATGACCAGAAAACATGGAGAAAGAGAGGTTGAGATGGGTTAACCTGGAAAGCTGGCCGAATTCGGAGGGGATGATGCTGAAGCTGGAGTTGTTAAAGGAAAAGTTTATCCCTCGTAGTCCATGCAACTTGAAGAGGCTGCTGTTTGAATGCAAAGGCCTTGAAGCCAACTATTGGCCAAGCCCAAGCCTACTACTTTGCCTGTTTCGGTGTTGCACCTAACTCTATCCCATGAGCAACAATCCGTTTCTTTCTTCCAAAATTTCATCTTCGGATAAGATCCATAAACAACAGCATTATAGTAAGGATCAGCAGAGCGGGGACATTTCAAATAATAAAAATTGAAGTTGGGTTTAATTAATGCAAACTCTACTTTATGTTGGAACAACGCGGTGGTCTGCTCAGGGAGGCATGATGTAATTAGTGAAGAGGAAGTGGTAGAGACACTGGAATTCTTGAAGCATGAAACATAGCTGGGACGAAAAGAGACCAAGAATAGTAATATGATCAAGTAAAACATGGAGGTGTATGGATTTTGGAACTGTTGCTCTTCACTTGATAGAGAGTACATGCATGTACGTGGGCGGGTGTGAGAAACTATTGAATGTACAAAGCGTATGAAATGAGGAAGCAGAATATAAGATATTTTGCGATGTAAGGAATCCGAAGTTATATTCACCAAAGTTGTGATTGTGGATTAAATAGTAGTAAAGAAAAGAGAAAGTGAATTGTTGATCTTAAATTGTCGCGTAGAATGTCAATTATTGATTTCTAATTAGAGAAGGCTTCATATGTTTCTTCTTTATTTACGTTGACCCATTGACTTGGATTGCCGTCTACAAGGGAGGGTGGTGGTGGCGGCAGCATGCATGTGGAAGAGCATGATTGATAATTTTGATTAGGGAAATTATGAGGGTTTTGGTCTTATATGTATGACCCACCTACATATTTATCACCACGTACTAAATATTAACTTAAACTAATTTTGATTAGGGAAATTAGGAGGTTTATGTTCTTTTCGAAATGTTATTTGGGGAAAACTATGGAATTGTAATCAATTCAATATGAAACCATGCATATAAAATGAACAAGAAATTAACCAGCATTATTATTCTTGAATATCTATAAAATCTCTTAACTATTGGGTCCCAAAATCATCACACTGATAATATTGTCAGTGAAGCATGTTCCTGTTTGCTTTATTCACCCTTCCCCGACGTCTAGTTGCGTGTAGTTTAGGTTACAGACTTTGAGAGGACATATAAATTGGTCCTGTCAAGCACGCAGTATACTGCTTGTTCGAATATTGACAGCACCTGTAAATTAAATTAATTCTTCCATTAATTTTCTGAGGTTTGTCTTTTTGATATATTTGGGTATTTTGGATTAATATACTGTGAACTTAATTTGAATGAGCGTTAATGCATTATTGCGCTCATGAACTTTGCATTAGTGGACCTTTTTTCACAGACATCTGGACGGTTTTGGTTTTTGCAACAGTTATATGACTATCATATTTAAGTACAGCCTTACTATTATTCCATTAAATTATTGTGATTCAGAGTTCTTCAGCAAATTAATAACCTTAATAATATACATGTAAATTAATGCATATTATTACTTCGGCTGTGAATACTATATAAATAAATATTTAGTTTATTTAATACAAGGAAAGGCCTACCAGACAAAGCTACGGTGAGAGTGAGATCGCGAGAGAGAGTGAGAAGGAGAAGAAGAATAGCATAATAAAATCAATGGCCTACCAGACAACGCTGTGTTCTTGCTGGCTACCTCCTCCGTCTGAACCACCAAGCAAGAAACCTCGGTTCTCGGCGCCGAACCCTGTTCTTTGTCTTCCTGAATGCCAATGATGAATAGCCGGAGGACGAAATGCATCAACTGGACCAAGAAACGTAGCAATGAGATCCGTAAACAGAACCCTCTTCTTTGTCTTCCTCAATGAGAACCGATGTTTCATGCTTGGTGGTTCAGACGGAGGAGGTGATGGTGTTGATGGTGTGGCAGCGACGTAGCCACAGCAAGGACACGGCGTTGTCTGGTAGGCCATTCTTGATTTTGTTATGGCGACTAGACCATCACATGTATGTTCGTGACTGACTTTCATCACCATAGCTCAATGAATTATCTGACTGACATATATATATATATGGGGAAGAATATAATTACACAAACTAAAGTATGTTGTGGGCAATATATATATATATATATATATATATATTAGAAAACTTAATTATATATATAATTCTATTCCTAAAAGAATTCAATCTCGAATGGATTATTAATGTCTCCAGTACAACTAGAATTTCAAACAACAGTAAACATAAAAAAATATTATTCAATCTCGAATGAAAAGTCAAATTTAAATAATTATTCTTTACCATTAAATTTAAATAACCCAAATACAATAATAAAAATATTAATTACAAAAATAATAATTGACAATTCAAATCCGTCCTCAAAATCGTTCCAACTTAAAAAAAAACTCAGTTGGAACACTCTAATCCAGTTCAAGTCCAACAAATCACTCTACTCTAGAACTAGTCCTACAAAATCACAAATACTTCCAATCAAAATCTAGCCAACCAAATCATATCTTAGAAAATCATAAAACCCACCAAAACTCATATCAGAAACTAAATAAATGTCACATGGTGAATTTCCATTGGACTATATATGTTTCTGCATTTAAAATAAAAAAATACATAAATTTTATATTTAAGTGACAGACAAAATTAACTAGCCCTTGACTGTTAAGTTTAACAAAATAAATTAAGGAATAATAAATTTTGGATAGTTTTGAAAGTCCATGGTAAGAAAACGTAATTAACACAAACATGAAGAGATATTTATGATATTTGCTCCTTTTTTTTTTTCCTGGAATCATAACACTTCAAAATCCTTACAGCAATAGTCCAAATTGTAAATACTGGTAATATTTTAGTTTTGGAATGGCGCATGCAAGAGTACTCCGTGAAAAGTTTAAAATTGAAATACTAAAAGTTAAAAATAATAATAATAATAATAATTAGGATCGATCTCTCTCGACATACAGTGTGGCAGTTAAAATTGTTATGGAAAATATATTGAAAGGGGAAGGTGTAAAAACATGAAAATTTATTTGTAAAAAAATTACTTTTAATCAATTTTTTTCTTTTGTCTGTTGACACTGAAGGTGGATCACGATAGTGTTGTGTTGGTTTTGGTCTCCGTTACTGATATGTGTATGAAGTTACTTTGGTTATTCCTTTTGTGCATAAACTCTTAAGGCCAGATTTGATATGCAGGATTGAATAGAATTATTGGATAGTATTAATTTTTGAATCCTACAAAATTATAAATTTATTATTATGTGTTTGGTCTCCACCAATAAATTTTTTAATATATATATTGTTATAATATATTTTTTTATTAAATTTATATATAACATGTTTACCTTTAAATAAATAATTTGTAAACATTTTTTAGGTATAGTTTTGTTTTTCCTTTTGGTGAATTATATATACAGTTACATAATAAATAAAAACTCTACGTAGGAAAAAAAAAAAACCACAATAATCATTTGAACAGTAAGAAAATAAATCTTATAACCACAGATTCGAAGAACAAACAGAAGTACATAGGCAACAACAAAAAATTTGAAAAAAAAGTAGAAAAAATTACAATTTTCTACGTCAAAGCTAACAACCCAGTCATGATTCAATATCCTAAACATGTCAAATTAACAACCTAATTAATAAATAAGAAATTTAACATACCAATCTCCAAATTGTCAATCTAATGCCGGCTGTAGATGGAAATTTAATATGAGAATCAACAAATCAAATGCCGGCTGTAGCATGGCGCTGCCGGAGATGAGGAAGAAGGCAGCGGGTGTGGCGAGCGTCGGGTTCGGGCGTGAGCGGGACTAAGCGCACGGTGATGGGTTCTGGGGTGGTGGACGGCGCCGGCTCTGGATTTAAGAGATGATGCTGAAGTCTAAGAGAAAGGAAGACAACGCCGTGTCCTTGCTGTGGCTACGTCGCTGCAACACCATCACCTCCTCCGTCTGAACCACCAAGCAAGAAACCTCGGCTCTCAGAATCAATGTCTGCGTTGAACAAGACAAAGAAGAGGGTTTGGTTTGCTGATCCCATTGCATCGTTTCTCGGTCCAATTGACGCATTTGATGCTCCGATTGTTGACATTGAGATTGGAGATCGGTCGAACGGTGCCCGGAGGATCAAATGCGTCAATCGGATCGGGGAACGTTGCAATTGGATCCGTAAACCGAGTCCTCTTCTTTGTCTTCCTCGACTATGAGAACCGATGTTTCATGCTTGGTAGTTCAGACACAGCAAGGACACGGCGTTGTCTGGTAGGCCATTCTTGATTTTGTTATGGCGACTAGACCATCAGTATCACATGTATGTTCGTGACTGACTTTCATCACAATAGCTCAATGAATTATTTGACTGATATATATATATGGGGAAGAGTATTATTACGCAAACTAAAGTATGTCGTGGGCAATATATATAAATATATATATATTAGAAAACTTAATTTAATTCTATTCCTAAAAGAATTCAATCACGAATGGATCATTAATGTCTCCTCTAGTACAACAAGAATTACAAGCAACAGTAAACATAAATCCTAATAGAATTAGAATTGCAAACAATATTAAACAGAAATCCTAACAGAATTAGAATTGCAACACTTTAATAAATTAATTATTCAAAGAAAGAAAACATACAATCGAAGCCTTAATCACGATTATCTAATCACGATTATCTATTTGACATATTGTACAATCGGAGCTTTGGATATATTAATTATGTGTTTTTACATAACGGTTTCTTGATTTTCTTCTTCCCACTCTCATTCTCACCGTAACCGTAACTTTGCCTACGTAAATTAATGCATATTGTTAACTTTGTATATCACATATATATATATATATATATATATACATATTTATATATTATACTATTATATATTATATAATAATAGTATATAATAGTAATGTTGTTAGTACTAAGCTCCAAATCGGATAACTTGCTCAGTTTCCAATTGATGAAGGGATTGAACCACTGAGATGGTTTCCATACAAATAAAGCACCATGAGAGAGCTAAGTTGTCCTACTTCTTTAGAGATGGATCCCAAAATTTTGTTCTCATAAAGAGATAAAAAAGTTAAGCTGCTTAGGTTGCATGCCAATGGACAAAGGGATTGAACCTGTAAGATTGTTACGGCTAACCCAAAACTTCTCAACAGATCCCAACATGCCTATTTCAAATGGAATATTTCCAGAGATTGATTCTGACTCTAGTTATGGTGGGTGAGTCTAGAAAGGCTACTGATTTGAGAAGGTATTCTTCCGTAAAGTGAATTGATAGACAAACCATAGGAGACTAAGTTGGGAAATTAACAAAGAGAAGTTGAAGTATTGGAGTGTACCTTTCAGATTACTGATAGTAAGATTAATCTCAGTGACACTCCCAAACTCATTACAAACAATCCCAATCCAAGTAGAAGATGAAGTGGAATTGTAAGAAAGGAAGCAACTTCCAATAGGAAAGAAGAGAATGAGTGGTTGGATTGTGAAGGCTGCTTTTCCATTTCAGAAGGGCCTCTGCTTCACTTGTTGTTGCAGCAGACGGACAAGGAAACAATATTAGAATGAGGATGAGGATGAAAACAGGGAAAAAGTGGAGATTGTTAGAAATTGATATGCTTTGTCAGGGTGCCATGGCTACTAACTTGGATGGTTTGTACTTGATTCTATTGTAGGTGGCTGGCTTGAATAGCCTATTTTTGCGTGTCGTTTTATTTTGAAAAAAAATTAACCTTAAAGAATCTGAATTAATTATCTACTTGTTTAAATCATAATAGAAGCTCATTAAACAATTAATATATATATATATATATATATTTCAGATTAAATTAATTTCTCCCTAAACTATAATGTCTCAGTGAAAAATAATTCTTGGAGCATTTAAAGCAATTTACAAACTAAATAATGCGTCTAATTAAACAACTACTGAAGATTTATTTTTTAGTTGCTTATATAGTACGTAAAAGCTGCTCTATTAAATATTTATCTTACTTTGTAGCTTTTAATATATATATATATATGGCTGCGAATTTACATAGACTGTAAATTGTTTTTTCCTTTTTTGTTAAGATCATGATGTTGTAATCAATACATACACTTGCTAACTTAGTTGAAGAATTTAAAAGGAAACTTTATTCAGGAACTTTTGGACACAGGTACTTGACTAGTTAACTAGCCTCTAATTGGTTTTAACAGTATTTTGCACTCATATTTTTATTCACTGCACTATATGTAACACCCCTTTCCTCAAATATACGTTCCCAAGTAAGGTATAGGTACTATGTAAATTTTATTTTTTTTCCTTTTAAACACAAACTTCATTTATAATTAAAAACTATTCTGGACAATGTCATAATAGTATTAAAATCTTTCTTTACTCTTTGGGACCATTTTGCAAACCATACCATAAAATAATAATACTTTAAAATAAGTAAAGTATAAGCACCTACACCGTAAAGAAAAAGTATTTAATTAAACACAGAATATCTTTGTCCAAAATATATAAAAAGAAAAATGCGGAAGAACACTGTACAATGTTGTGCCTCCCCAGGTCTCACGCCGCCACCAAGCCCCTACTGCTGAGCTTTGGATTTACCTATCACACACGATAACAAACAACAGTGAGTGATAAATCACTCCGTAGGCAACCAGATGCATATGTCAATGCTATGTCATGTATTGTACAACGATACACAAAAAATCATCATTTTTCCCTCTTTATTTTAATCAAATAGCTCACTCTCTTTCCGCGTTTCGTGCAGCCACACGAAACACCACGCCCTTTGTTGGTATGCGGATGAAACACTGTTCCGGGTGACCCACCGCTGTCTGTGGTCAGTGATTCACAGAGCTATTAAAAATAGGATTTTAAAACCATGCACCATCCTTTGTGTGCAACCATTTTGAAAACACAAACTCTCAGGAAAAAATCCTTCATTTCACATAAAATAATAAACCTCATGAATTGCTCTATGCAAATGAATGCTCATGCTACAATGCATAAGTACAACCAAGCAACGTACTAAAATGCATAATTACCAAACCATCCTTTTTGATAGCTGTAAATACCGAATTGCCCCTGCTCACACCAACAATCACAAATTGCCGAACACACTGATGTAACCACCAAAAAGCCACTGGCCACTTTGATAATTACCAAGATAACCCCCGAGTACATGGATAATTACAAAAATACCCCACAATAGGTAATTGGATAATTACCATCCTACCCTCGACTAAATTAACAGTCAGCAACAATTCTCCAACTTAAACAGGTATATACAACCATTCCAGTACACATATACCAATCCATCTATATACATATTTATAAACACAATTATAAATACATATACAATCACACTTATACATATTCAAATATATAAATACATATAAATAAATATTCACATACACATATATACATACAAATATATATATTCATACGCATATATGCACATATATATTCCATACATACATACATATACACAATCATAAATTTATATACACCCATATATATATATATATATATATACACCTATACATATATATATAGACACATATATAAAAATACACAAACATAAATACACATATATATACACAAATACATATATACACACCCATATATATATACACATATACATGCACACAAATATAACTTATACACATACATAATTATATACATATACACCTATGTATGAAAATACTCATAAGTATAAATAATAAATTAATAATTATTTTTTTATGCATAGATAATTATTTATATACGTATACTTTCACAAAATACACTTATACATATTTAATAAATACATACATAAAATACATGTATTTTGTAAAATATAATTATATTTATAACTATACAAACCATTGTATAAATAAATAATTTAAATAAACTCTAAATAGAATATTTGAACAAATAAATATAAATCAATAATCAAATATTTGATTTACATATTCAAATGACCAAAATGCCTTTGACTTTTTTAAAAATTCCATCTATGTCCACATACAAAATACCAAAATACCCTTGACCATTTTTAAAAATCCCATCTGTATCCCTTGCATACAAAATGACCAAAATACCCTTGCAATTTTCAAAAATACCCAAAATACCCCTAACATGTGAAAAGACCAAAATGCTCCTCACATGTAAAATTTTGACATAATTACCCCACATATGGCCAGCCCCTTATACAAGCCTAATTACATTGATCAATTCATCAAATTAAGCATGCGTAGCCTCAATTTCATCAATCAATTCCATGAAATCATGCTTTAATCAACCAAAATCATGCTTTAAAACACAATTTCACCAAAAACCCTAAACCCTAACAATTGGGGGCTTTGTCATATGCTCAATACACATCAAATCAATCATCACCAACCATAAATTCATCAATTCCAAACATGAATCCATCCATAAATCATGTAAAAACAACCAATTATATGAAAAATTCAAGAGAGAGAAGTTGCCTACCTCTCTTCCAAGCAAGAAATCATCACTTCCAAACCTTTAAACCACCACAAACTATGCCAATGAACTCCCCTTGATGGCCGAAACAAAACCCGAAAGTTTCGTTGGAAAATACCATGAATTTCACACTTTTTTCTCTCTAGAACTTGATTTTTCTCTCTTTAGAACTCACATGAACGAAAATCAATTGAAAAAATGGAGAAGAAGTGTCGGCTATAAGGAGGTAAATTGGCAATTGACAACCTAATTTTAATAATAATATTATTAAATTAAAGTAAAAGATATTTAATAAAATATTAAAATAATGAATAGTGACCCTATTTGATCAAATTTTGACCAATAACAAAATAGGTAGGAAAAATTTCTCAACTCTCCCTTAGGTACTCTCCACCCTCAAAAAATGCCCGGGGAATTCAGAATTTGCTTGTTTCAGTGAAAAAGGCAAAGACACGAAAAAACCAAAAACGCGTCCGAAAATCGACAATTTCGGAAATAAAATGCGGTTGTTACAACACTCCCCTTTTTAAAAGAAATTTTGTCCCCGAAATTTTACTAAATGAGTAAGTGTACTACTGGAACAACATCAGGTACACGACTTTCAACTGCTTCCCATGCAAACGCTGCAACACTACTTCAAATGCTTTCTGTGCTTGGCTACCGACTTGGAATAAATAAGGATGTCGTCAATAAACACCACCTCAAATTTATCCAAGAAATCGAACTCCACCTCTCGATCTGGTGGTAACTCTAGCTGTTCCTCCAGAAAAACATCCAGAAAGTCTCGAACGACTTCGACATCTTGCGGTAGAAGAGTATCCAATCCCTTGTCAATGATGCTAATAAGAAATACCTGACACCATTGACGCAAACACTTAAGGGTTGCATCGCCGTTAGCAACTTAGGTTACGACTTAAATATCGAACCTGCAAACTCGAAACTCTGACCGTCTACAGGGCTAAACTAAACTTTCTTCTCCTTGCACTCAATGCAAGCCCCATACTTAGATACCCAATCCATACCAAAAATCACATCAAAATCTAACAATTCCAATATGATCAACTTGACACACAGTGTCTCGTTACGGAGGCACACAACACAATCATCAAGCAAACAGGAAGCAAACATACTCACACCTGAAGGTGTAACAACATGCAAACCATAATCAAGACTAACAGGTTTTCTAGCCAATTTTAAAGCAAACCGACTAGATACAAATGTGTGCATAACATCCGAATCAAACAATGCAAAAGCACTTAAACCATTCAAAGTAATGGTACCTGCAACCCCTACGGCGTCGTCTTTCCCCGTCTCCTCCTTGGTCAGTGTAAACACACGGCTCTGCGTAGGCTGTTGCGTCCTCGACGCCACTGGACATTTCCTCTTTATGTGGCCAGGCTTGCCACTACTCAAGCATTCACCCAAATGGTGCTTGCCGCAGTTTTGGCATTGTGGAACGCCAGGTCGTTTATCAACCGCCTTGAACTTCTTGTTGTTGTCGTCACGAGAACCATTCGTTCCTGACTTTCCGTCGAACTTACGTTTCTGCTGGAAACCTTCTTTCCTCGATTCCTTTACAGGAGTAAAACTTGGTCTTGTAGGCCTACCTACCTTCGGGGCAGAATCCTTGGCTATCAATTGCACTCGTTGCAGGATCTCCAAGTAAGTGGGGAGTTGAAAAAGAGCAATGGTGTTATAGAGCTCCAGTCGTAGTCCTTTCTCAAAACGTCAAGCCTTGAGCTCTTCTATACCCACCAAGTGTGGCGCATAACAAGAAAGTTTATCAAACTTCCTTTCGTACTCGACAAGGGAAAGATTCTCTTCCTTTAAACTTAGGAACTCAGTTTCCTTCTCCTCTCTCTTAACTCGTGGGAAGTACTTTTCAAGAAGCAAAGTCTTGAACAAGGCCCACAAAGACGGATGCTCGCGCGTACGCGCTTAATCATATCCTACCGGTGGTCGGCTCCTCCTTCAACATGAAGGAAGCACATATCACCTTCTGCGTTTCCGTGACGTCGGTTGACGCAAAGATCTTCTCTAGTTCGCGGATCAAACTTTCCGCTACCAAGGGATTCGTTGATCCCTTGAACTCTAAGGGATGAAAATCGCGAAACTGCTTCATCACCACATTAATCCCCACCAGTTGATGTGATTGCTGAGGCTGCTGTTGTTGCTACCATTGTTAGTGTGTATTCTGAGCCACAAGTAGCTCAATGGCCTCCAAAAGCCGACCTGTCGCATCCCCCGAACTACTTTCAGGCTCGAGGTGAATGTTTCTCGTAGAACGCAGCATCTGCAACAAACGAGAGAATAAAATTTACTCAAATTATTCGGTAATAATTTGATAAGTTACACAGCAAAACAACACTTTATTTTCACAATAAAGCGTTATACAAGAACCATATACAATACATATATTATACAATATATACATAGTATACATATACCCATATATACATATACCATATGTATAAAATATAATACATATATACAAACAACAAAACTCACAGGATCATCCCACGGATCAAAATCCTTGGGGTGCACTAGCTCGAGAGAATAACCGAAAGGCATATAGTCCTCGAAACCTATAGGCTCCTCTTCCAGGTCCTCCTTGGAGTCCTCCTCGGCAACCCTCTCAGGATCCTCATCAACCGCCTAGCCCATAACTACAATAGGTGGCACTTCTTAACCCTGTGCTACCACCTGAAGGGTCATGGCCAACTGCTCTGTCGGATTATCACGATACTGGTCCATGTACCACTTATACATCTTATGTCGATGATCAGTTTGCATATGCTCAAACCTCCCGGTAGAAATATAATAGTGACCTCCACCCCGTATAGGTATCATAACAGCCTCGCCACGCAAGAACATTGTGACATTCTATTTCCTAAGCTAGAGTAGAGTCCTCATCCAAATCGATGTTCTGATATCCGTCACCAAAGGTAGACCGAATATCCCCTCGGTGTGATATTCTCCTAGAATGTGATCAGACGGTTGTTTCCTCACCTGGTCACTACACGACCGCCACTAGCACCTCCATCAATGTAACATGTCTCCCATGGACAAAACAAGAAGCCCGACTAAACCACTGGCCCATCTAAGCAATACAGTAACGTAAAGCAAAATAAATAAATCCAAAAGACAGTCTACCTTGGCGCGCAAGTGGTCACTAGAGCATCAACAAGTACATGCTCAAAAACCTAGGGCTCTGATACAAAAATTGTAACACCCTCTTCCTCGAACATACGTTCCCAAGCAAGGTATAGTTACTATGTAAATTTTTATTTTTTTCTTTTTCCTTTTAAACACAAACTTGATTTATAATTAAAAACTATTTTGGACAATGCCATGATAGTATTAAAGCCTTTCTTTACTCTTTGGGACCGTTTTGCAAACCACACCATAAAATAATAATACTTTAAAAAAAGTAAAGTGTATGAACCCACATCGTAAAGAAAAAGTATTTAATTAAATACAGAGTATCTTTGCCCAAAATATATAAAAAGGAAAATGCGGAAGAACACTGTATAATCCTGTGCCTATCCAAGTCTCACGCCGCCACCAAGCCCCTACTGCTGAGCTTTGGATTTACCTATTACACACGATAACAAACAACAGTGACTGATAAATCACTCGGTAGGCAACCAGATGCATATGTCAATGCTATGTCATGTAGTGTACAACGATACACATAAAATCATCATTTTTCCCTCTTTATTTTAATCGAATAGCTCACTCTCTTTCTGTATTTCATGCGGCCACACGAAACACCACACCCTTTGTTGATATGCGGATGAAACACTGTTCCGGGCGACCCACAGGTGTGTGGTCAGTGATTCACAGAGCTATTTAAAATAGGGTTTTAAAACCATGTACCATCCTTTGTGTACAATCATTTTGAAAACACAAAATACCTTTGCAATTTTCAAAAATACCCAAAATACCCCTAACATGTGAAAAGACCAAAATGTCCCGCACATGTAAAATTTTGACAAAATTACCTCACACATGGCCAGCCCCTTATACAAGCCTAATTACATTGATTTCTCCATCAATTCATCAAATTAAGCATGCATAACCTCAATTCCATCAATCAATTCCATGAAATCATGCTTTAATCAACCAAAATCATGCTTTAAAACACAATTTCACCAAAAACCCTAAACCCTAACAATTGGGGGCTTTTTCATATGCTTAATACACATCAAATTAATCATCACTAACCATAAATTCATCAATTCCAAACATGAATCCATCCATAAATCATGTAAAAACAACCAATTATATGAAAAATTCAAGAGAGAGATGTTAAAGCTATTTGTTATTCTCCGGTGCCCGGAACTATGTGGCTTACGTTTTGCAGTAACTACAAACAAGTCAAGAGTATTGTAACCAAAAGAACGAATTTTATCAATATAATTAGATTTATCTCTTTTAATAACGATGGGAGTAACATTGTATTCTTCTCTTTTTATCCGTTTATTTTTTTTGTTCTATATTTTTTAAATTACTCTATTGAAATCAATATTTTTTTAGGGGACATTCATTAAAATAGATAGCATATTATATATATATATATAATCGTTATTTTCGTACTTGAAGTCTACTTTTTATTTTTGCCCCATATTTTTCTAATTAATTCCATTATATATATATATATAGTTACTTCGCAAATGAATTTCCATGCAAACAGATTTATGATGATAGCATGTTAAAGAAGTAAAATAAACATTATCTATGTATAAACAAGGTGCTAAATGTTGACAAAGCATACTGTTTCTTGCGCGACAAGTAAATTTTAATAACCTCAAAAATTACAGGGATAACCTAAAAAATTTGCATGTTTAAGTTCAAATACGCCCATGAAGTTGAATTTGGACGTGTTCAGATTGAAATAGAACAAGTAACAAGATTCGTAAACAGAGAGAGCCCACTAAATTAATTTCTCAGGCATAGGCACAATTCAACCAGGTAGATATTGGGTACACTGTGTTCAACCGCGGTAGACATTGGGTACCCAATTTCAACCTCGTTGACATGGGGTATCATGAGTTCAATCGCATTCGACCACGGTTGACATGGGGTACCACAAGTTTGACTGCCATAGACATTGGATAGCCTGAGTTCAATCGCAGTTGACATTGGATACAAAGAATTCGACTACGGTCAACATTAGGCACATCGACTTCGACTATAGTCGATAAGGTACTCCAAGTTCAACTGTGGTCGACAAGGGTACCTTAAGTTAAACTGCAGTCAACATTAAATATCTTGAGTTCCACCGCGATCAATAGGGTACCTCGAGTTCAACCATGGTTGACATTGGGTACCACAAGTTCGACCACAATTAGGTACCGCAATTAGGTACCCCGAGTTCAACCGTGGTCGACATTGGGTATTTCAAGTTCAATTGTAGTTGACATGGGATACCCCACGTTTGACAATGATGAACAGGGAGTACCCCGAGTTGGACTGCAATCCACCACAAAACAAAATATTTTCTTCCTTCTTTTCTCATTTAAACATGGAGATTCCAATTTTAAGGTTGGATTATATGTTCATTAGGATATAATTAATGGAACTTTTCATATGAGATATATTTGAGTTTTTGTTAAAATCACAATAGAGTAGAACTAATAAAGTTTTCATATGAGATTTATTTGAATAATGTGTTTTCTCTAATGATGTTTGTCATTGAGTTCGTGAAAACATTTTTGCTGTGATTTGAATTTCTATTTGCATATGCATCTATTAAATGTATGTATTACTAACTTGTGTACCCATATTTCAGGTTGTTAGCTGGTTTTTCTTGTCCCATAATGGAGTGGACAAAGGTTATTTTCTAAAAATTCAACAAAAAAAAGTCATTTTCTTGTCCCAAGATGCAAAAAGTCACGTTTGAGGCCATATTTCTATTTTTCCTTTATTTTACTACTTAATTTTTCAATTTAATTTATTCTAAAATTGTGTTGTTCTGTGCCAAACAGAACCAAAAAAGATTGTTCATCTATCCTTTCTACTTTAAACGTGTTTTAAGGGTATAGTACTGTTTTGCATATGTGTTTTTCATTTTACAAATGCAAAAAATGCATGAAATATACATAAAACGATACCATTACGATCTCTCGGGGACTCTCTCGGACTTCTAGACCTAAAACAACCTTAAAAGCCATACCAAGGCACACAATAGGCATTACGCCGCTAGCCTTTCCATATGAGATTATCAACCCTAAGGCGGGAGCAATAGAGTCTACTTAGAGCTCTTATGCTTTTTGATATATAGGATCCTCAAAGAGGCAAGTGTAAAGCATACTAACATGACTAGATATATGGTTTAATATAAAGAACTAGGCTTCGAGAAGAAGAAGAGAGGTTTAGCAAACCATGCTAAGAGAATTCTTATTCATTCGAAGTTATTTTTAGAAACTGAAAACTCCTCCCTTTTATAGAGGAAGGGAAGGAGAAAGACAAACAAAGGGAATCGCTTTTAGAAAAGGGTCCTATTACAACATAATTATTAAAATGAAACCTTAACATCTTTAACTTTTATAAAGTAAAAGATACTTTAATAAAGTAAAGCTATTAATCACACCAAACTTTGCTTTAATAATGTAAAAACTTTAGCGACTATTATGACTGAGAGATAGGTTGAAGTTCTGGTAGTCAGAGTCTTCTGATCCGATGTCAGACCTGCGAATAATAGTTTTGTACCAACTGTTGATGGAAGTTGGCTGGACTCAAGAGAGTAGTGGGGTTCATACTCACTTGGATCCATAGGATCATATCGATTAAAGTCATAAGTCCACAGAGGGGGATTTGGCAGAGATAACTGAATGGAGCTTATGAGTGTTTCTGGATCTTCCTGGGCTGGACTGTCTTCAGACAATGGTATGGAGGGACACCTATATTGTAGAAAGGAATGAGAATAATTCTCCTATGCTAGTTGAGATGTAGGTTCTCTAGTATCTGGATTGAAATACTCAGTGATCAGTGTACAGGGTAGATGTCCAGGTTGAGCCTTGTTAATCCTATCCATGTGGTGATAAAGTTCAGGCAAGATTTGTTCAGTGGGATCACCATAAACAGTTCCCCATGTATATGTACTGCCTTGTGGGAAAATAAGACTAGAAGAGTCCTGATAATATGGCCGATTGAAGATGAAGAGACCATAAGTGTCTTTTCTTTTGCCTTTCTCAATTTGGATTAAGAGATTTTTTAATTCGACAAGCCACCATCTTGTAGATCTGAACTAATTGAAAAAGGACCAGACTGAAGTTAACTCCATTGCATCGTGCTTGAAGAAATGGTGGACTAACTCTATTTTAAAAGCAATACAGTCTTAGTATAGAGTAAGAAGACACCAATAAAACCAGAGCTTTGTGCTATCAAAGAACTATAGACTAAGCAGATAGATTTGAGTAGTGATTATTTCAGGATCAAAATGATCTCCTGGATATCCGGAAGGATCAAGTTTCTCGAATATCTTAGCCAAGTAATAAAACAGACGGGTTTTAGCAAACCTTTGGATTAAGGGGAGAGACTTTGTTGTAGGTATTCTAGGGGGAAAAGGACTATCAGGAGGATGATGAGTTTCATTGTAGGCAATATGGTATGAGTGAACCCTCTGTGTAGGGAAAACCATGAGTGCTTCTTGGCTTTTCTCCTGAGGTCAAGAAAGCATATCAGCTATAATATTGTCCTTTCCTTTTATAGGCTTCACCGTGAAGTCATATGTGAAAAATGAATTTTTTAATCTGATGAGCTCAGGATCTGGTAGTAGCTTTCCTTTAAAGTCAAGAGCCCTAGGGAAACATGAATTTTCCATCTGTATAATAAAGTGATAGGTGCGTAGATGGAAATCAAACTTTTGTATTCCCCTTTTGATTACAAGAATCACCTTGAAAGAGATATGGTAATTTTGCTCCGCTTCAGAGAACTTTCCACTAGCATGGCCACAGTAATGATATGTACCATCTTTGTCTTGTTTGATTAGGACAGCACCCCAGTAGAGGTCACTAACATCAGTTTGCAATATTCGAATTCCATCAGAAGGAATCTTCAAACTTGGAGGAGATTGTGCTAGTCTTTTTAGATGATGGACAGTTGTGGTGTGTTGATCAGTCCATTGGTAGGGACCTTTCTTTTTTAGGTAAATTATATGCACTACACCTGACATTTAGGGTAAATACAGTCGGCACTTAGTAATATTGAAATTATGCAGATACTACCCCTAATGGTGTTAAACTTAACAATTTGACTTAATTGACTAACGAAATGTCAATTTTGCCCTTGTATATAGTTGTAATAATATGAAATGACTTATATATTCTCTAACAATTTAAAAAATACCTAAAATAAATAGACACGTGGACAAATTTAAAAGTAACGTGTGGCACTATAAATATATATACAATTTATTAATTATATATATATTTTTTACTTTTCCTTTTTTTTTTCTTGTTCTTTTTCTTTTTTTTTTCTTCCTCTTCGTTCTTCTTTTTTTCCTTTTCGTTCTTCTTTTTTTCCTTTTCTTTTTTTCTTCCTTTTCATCTGGGTCTGACCTTTGGCTTAAGAACATGTGTCACTCAAGCATGTTGTTTTCACCGCATCTACCGCCCTCCCCAAAGACACAAACCACAAAACCATTATTCTCAATTTCTCTAAGATCGACCGGTCTATCCTATTGTCTGACAACACACCCCTTCGAATCCTCACCAAGCTATCGGATTCGCAAAGCAACCACAACTCACTCGTCTGCAAGCGGTGGTAGTTCATCAATGGGGCTGAATCTCCATCAGATAGACAAACAAGATTGGAATTACAAGGAGGTATTTTTTGGATTTTGGTTAATGGGATTTGTGGGTTGGATTTAGTGGAAAGTGGCTGATTGGGACAAGTTTCAAGGGTTAAAGGACGGGTCGGAGAAATAAAAGGAATGGATTTGGTGAAAATGTTGTTTTCATTTTCACGATGAAAATCTGAATCCTCAACCTTGCTAGGCGAAATTGCTCTTGGAATACTGAACCCGATCATGCGATGGTGAACTAGTGGAAAAGGATCCGGTATGGCGAATTGGACTCGGAAGGGCCTATACGTAAAAAGGTAGGCTGGAGGATGAAAAACATAGACCCAATGAAGATACCCACAAGGATAAACAGAAGCCTCTGTTCTTTGAAGAGGTAGTTGATGGATCTGGGGAGAGATCTAGGGTGCTTGAGGGTTTTGGGCGAGTATGGAGATGTTGGGGTTGTTAGGATCTCTACGTCCCATCTATGATTCACACTTGATTGGATATGTAGCTTCATGCTTGCTTGCTTGGAGAAATGCCTTGTGCTCTCCTTTTTTCTAGAAAAACTACGGCCTTTTGAGCTTCAAAGATTGAAAATGCTAATAAAAAATTCCAATCAATATGGAATTGTAGATTTTTGAAGCTTTTCTTTTGAAACTTCAAGCGTAATGTTCAAGCATTTCCAGCTACAAAAATGCAAGAGAGAAGAAAAAGTAAAAAGAAATTAAAAAATAAAAAGAAATATTAAATTATTTAATTCATAATTTTATTTAATTAAATAATTTATATTTAATGACACAATTGTCCTTTTGACTGTTAAGTTTAACATGTTTGACCTAACGATGAGGGAGGTTGTACGCGAAAAATGATGTTGCTGGGGTCTATCTATATTTAGGCTAAACGTCAGGGGTAGTTAATTATATTAACCTTTCTTTTTTAGTAAAGTAGACATCTGTGATGTATGTTGAGCAGCATGCGGAATAAAGTTCATGATAAAGTTAATAGTGTTAAGAAACTGTTGGATTTGCTTTTGAGTAAAATCCTTATCTGGGAACTTTAATAGTTCTTAGGCCAAGTGCGGGCCAGGGGAGTACTTTCCTTGTTTGAACTGTATGCCAAGGAATTCAATGGTCGTCTGTGCTATAGGGCTCTTCTTTTCAGAAGGCATTATGTCAAAGTGATCTGCTTGTTGAAGAAAGGTGGCCAGCAGGGCTTGATGGCTAACTTCATCTTTTGAGAAGAGGATATTGTCAATATAGACAAGAAATGAATAAAGGATTGGAGTAAAGATCTTGACCATTGCCTTTTGGAACAGGGACGGAGCGGTTTTGAGACCAAATGGCATCACTCTCCATTGATAGCTGTTTTGGGTTGATCATAAGAGTGAATACCAATCTGCCAAAATCCTGACTTTAAATTAAATTTGAAAAAGATTTGTGAGTCATGGAGATGAGAGAATAAAACATCAGTATGAGGTAGAGGGAATTTATCATCTTTAAGGAAAAGATTTAGATCCCTGTAATCAATCACAAATCTTTTCTTGGCTCGGACTATTTCTGCATGTTTATTGACATAGAACACTTGGCAAGCCCAATCAGAATTAATGGGCTCAATTAATCCTTTTTTAAGTAGCTGAGTGCATTCTTGTTTTACTAATTCAAGCTCTAAGGGGCTCATTCCATAATGTGTGGCCTTGGTAGGATTAATATCTTCATTCATCTTGAATGGCAGTCTGACAAAGAATTCTAAATTCTTTCATAGAGGATTTGGATGTTGAAAGTTGGCATGACTATCTGCATAGAGACGAAGGCTCTATAGTCTTAATTCTTCAAAGGAACTGATAATAGGCTCACTAAGAGTATAAATCTTAGGAGAACTAGTATATGGCTTTAAGCTCCTTTATATCGTATACCATGGGGAAGTATCCGGAGATGTTGGGCTTAAGCATAAACATCCATTCCAATGAGAATGTCTTTCTCTAGGAGTTCACTTCTAAGGACCTGCGTCCAAATAACATAATTAGAAAAAAACTTAAACCTAATGGGCTTCTTGGAGATGAGGCGGGTCTCGAAAGTTTGATCATCAACTGCCCTGAATTTTTCAATGTGGGTTTTCTAGGCTTCAGGAGAGAGGACCTTAGGATTCATCATAGTCTTATGAAATCCATTATCCATATATGCTATAACCTAGATAGGAATTGCATACTTTGACTGGAGGACCTGAATGGACACATTCGGAGAAGGAATCCTTATAGTCTGCATAATTGGAGCAAGAGATTCATCAGCAGGGTTGATTTTAAGGGCATAGGAATCATCAGTATCTTCTGAGTCTGAATAATAAGACTGAGAGCTTCGAATAACTAGAGTAGTTTGCTCATCTTCTTGTTCTTGTTCTGAGAATAATGACTCTAAGACTGCATCATCGTCACTAGGTAGAACTTGAAATTGTTGGACGAGCTTAGAGGGTTTTCTAGCAGGACAATTTTTTGCATAATGTCTTTTTTTCCCGCAATTGAAACATGTGGCATTCTGAGGTTTCTACCTCTTGGATCGCTTGTGAAAGAAGCGGGAGTGGGTGTATCTTTTCTTCTTTTTGAGTTTCTTTGCTTTCCATGGGTCAACCGAGCTAAGCTTATGGTAGTAGCCTTTTTTTGTCTAACATTGGCATTCTGAATCTTGGCATTTAATCCTTAGGTGGGGGTCCTTGCAGACCGGTCTAAGCTTCCTCTATTTGGAGAAGAAGTCTTTTATGACTTCTTGTCTTTCAGAAAGCTTATCAACTACAGCAAGTGCCATATGATGTATTTGGCCAATTGAGATATTTTTTAGATCCCTATTTGTAGTATTGATGGAGTTCTGTACTTCACTCTGTATTTCATCAGGTAAGGAAGAAATGAAGACCTATTTGATGTTGGGTTCATCAATACCATGAGTTGATAATACAGAGGAGACATGGCTTCATAATGTTTATTCAAATCTTTTTTAGATAATGAACAACATTTTTGTTGAAGTAATCTTTTCGGACTTGGGGTAAGATCTGAACATGATCTCAAAAGAACTCAGTATATATGGCTCCGAGCATAATCTGAGGATTAGTGGTGCGGAGAAGTTAAAGCTGTTGATATTCACCAAGAGATTAGAATCAATCTCTGAGGGTGCCAGTAAACTTGGAGGAGAAGTCCTTTAAAATTGATTCCATAGGAAATGTGTGGTCTACTGATTGGTTGTCAATCCATGCACTGAATTCATGCATTTGACTCCGCCATTGTGAATAGGGGAGAGGTTCAAAACAAAACCAAACTCCATCAGTTTTTCCTTTTAGATTTGGAGCTGGAGGAGGAGGAGGAGCATTAGTTGTTATGCTCTTCATTGGTTCTATCATTAGATTTGATAAATCAACCATTTGTTCTAAAGAGGACCAGCCCATTTCTATATGGTAAGAAGATAAGGACTGAGAATCGTCAGTATGAGATTTTTAGTGTTTGACTCTCTTGGTTGGTGGAAGTGGGCATTACATTTTTTATCGAGGAGGAGGATGGTGCAGGCTCTTGAGGAGGACGTGCTACAGAAGCACTTCATCTTTGATAATCTGAGTCATTCCACCAGGGGTACTCTGCCTTAGGAATTGTTCTGGGTTTGGGAAGAATATCTGGACGTCTATATAAGCCATGGAACATAGGAATTGGATAGTTTGAAGCAGGGTGCTGTTTGTTTGGATGCTACCTATCAAGGTCATCATCAATCTCTTTGAGCTGCTTCTTACGTCTTCTTATTTCTGCTTCTTTATCTGCAAATGCGGAGGAAGAGGTCGTTCGATGGTTTATGATATCCATTAATTCCTTGTCAAGAACAGATATTCTTTGGCTTGGATGGGTGTATAATTGGGCAACTTCATCTGAAGGACCTACAAGATGAGCATCAATTATGTGAGTCTGAGCTACTACTCTATCAAGCTTTGTATCTATCTAGGTCAATATCTGGTTCTGTGCTTGAGAGTTTAAGGTCTACCAATTTAAACTTCTGCTTCTTGGGTAATTGGCTTTCTGGATCCGTCCAGCATAACTTCCTTTTGTTGGATATAAGGCCTAGAGGAAGTTTAGAGACCAGGATGATCTTGCCTTCCAGGGGAGGAAACTGAGATTGGTATGTTTGCGATTCAGGGCAAACATCATATATGGCTGAGCTACTTGAGCTGCAGTTTCCTTTTCTAGTATTTTTAGTGCTTCCCGATATATAGGAAGAGGCTTAGTAGGATCATGCCGAGGTCATCTAGGAGGAGTTTATGGCTTACAACGAGATTTGTTCTTTCTCTTTCTCCTTCGATAGGGATAGCACTCGTCATCTGAGTCATCATTCTAGTCATCACAGTCATATCCTGGATAACACATAGAAGGATCAATATCACAGATAAAGTGACCATTAATATGGCTGACAAAATTAAGGGATCCATCAGTATTAAACTCTGCAATAGGTATATCCTTTTCTAGATCAAGACTACACTGTCTAAAGGCAGGGGTGATCATGAGGGTATGGAATACCCCTTGATGAAGAAGCTTCTGATGAAGACTTGCTGAAAGAAGTTCGGACAGTACCATCAGTCATGGATTGGAAGGAAGAATCCGTGGAGACTAACGGAGTAGAAGCCTTATGAAGTTGTTCATATCTGGTAAACCACTCTAAAGGACTAATTCCTTAAGACCTTCTGGTGCAATCTGCTTTGGAGTGTGGATGATCGAAGCGATATCATCTCTTTCTGTGGTAATTTGTAAAGGAAGTCCTTGGAGACTTGGACCCGGCAGGTTCAGAGCATGATTCTGAAGCCAATAAACCACTTGATAGTGTAGGGTACCAGCATAAGCAGTAGCAACCTCTTCAGCACCAGTCATCTGGATTTGAAGTTTAAGCATATTAGGAAGGTTTGGGTCCTTTAGAGAACATTAAAATTAGGGTAGAATGTTAAGAGAATACTCCCTGCATTTAATATTGTGAGAACAGTGCCAATAATAGCATGCTCATATTTGAGGAAAGTAGAGTTGAGCAAAGCCATTTTGATTGCTGTAGGAATACCCTGTCGGGCATGAGCTGTAAGAATTATCTGGATAGCCCCAAAGTCCATATACGAATAACCATCTTTGAGCTAATCTTGGATGTGCTAGAGAGGTATTTCCATATCTATGTACTGCTCTTGTTGGCTAGCAGGAATAAGGCAAGTATCCATCTTAGAACTTTGGATAACTTCCTTTGAGTAAGAGGAAAGAGGGCATATCAGTCTTCAAGAGACCGAGTAACTGGATTTCCTTGGAAAACATTATAGGGTTGGTAAGTGGTAATTTTGTGGTTAGAATCTTTGAGTTTTTTGGGACATGAGAAAAACTGCATAAAGAGGAAGCGGATGAGGAGATTGAAGAAGAAGAGGTGGTTCTAGATAAAGACATGGAAGAGGATAAACGAGGTGGTGTAAACTGAATTTCAGAAGAATCACTCATAGCTGTAAAACCTTCTCTACTCCCCAATCCTTTATATCTTACCATCTATCTAGCATACCTTCATTAAAATTGTTCTTGAATACTGTTTATCGGCCAAGTTATTTAATTCTTGAAAATACAAAATACAATTTGGTACTTTCAATGTACAAAAGAATTTTTAAAAATTCTTTTGTAAATCATCACTGAACGGACCCTAAACCACCAGTTTTTCATCACATAAAAAGGATAAACCACAGTTTTTCATCTTTATATATAATCCTAAAATATAATCTATGTTTCTTCCATCTACTTTCTTGTAAAACATAAAATAGTAAAATTGAAAGGTCTACTATGGTACAACTGAGCATAATCTTTCAAACAAATAATGTGTAAGGTGTATATCATTGAAACTTAGTGCATTTATATATGCTACAATATTTTTAAATATTTCTGACCCTATATGGGTCTTTAAATTAAACGAATTAGCTTCCACTTTGCTTGCTTGCATTGCCCCTGTTCTTGTATTCTCTTTAAGATTCCTTGCAATTCTCTCCTTTTCTTCTCTCGAGCTTTTGAAGCAAAAGCTGCCCTTTCTATCTCGAGGTCAGCGACCATCTTCCTTCTCTAGGAATCACGTTCTGATTGGCGGCGAAGCTGCTCCTGCTTAACCTTCAAAAGGTGGTCAAATAGTTTTCTGGCTTTCTCATCCTTGAGTATATCGTAGGACGATTTGAGCTTTTGGAAGTTGGAATGGGCATCCGGATCGTGCGGCCTCTTGTCCGGGTGTAACTCCAAGGCTTTTGCTTTATATGCCCTTGATATCTCTATCTCTGTCAGCTCTGCACCTTCCTCCCCAGACGGTAACCCAAGAACGCTATAGTGATCTACATCCATATCCATAGCTTATGCTACCACCTACAAGAATTTGCACTTGCTCTGTAAATTTGTCAAACGGTTTGTGGACATTAAAAGTTCATCTAACGGCACAGATAACAAACACCAAAGAAACTAGTAATAGATTACTTAAGCATAAAGCAATAACATAGGCAATAGATCGATCTCTATGTAATTGTGTTGATCATTATATTATTTGGTTTATTAAAGCTAGATTGTGTTGGAAATATGTACCTATTAGTGTTAGATGGCTGGCTGGAGCGTCCCACAAACCTGACAATAACACAAACGCCTTTAAAGAAAGATTTGAATAGCCTAAAGACCAAAGGTGAACCAAAGGAAGACCAAAGGCTATTATTATATAGAGATAAAATCGTAGTCACCTTGATAGTGTAACCGACGTGGGACTTTTCACGAATATATAGGAGAAAATAATAAAGCTCAAAACATTAAATTCCACTAGCTATAATTCAATGTGGTAGTACATATGACCGCTTAACCAAACTATAACGCTACCTAGTTATTGGGATTGAATGATGCATATGAGTACCATAAAGAAAACAATAAAATATTGTTGAAGAAAACAAGAAACAATAAAATATTGTTGAAGAAAACAAAAATTAAGTAAAAACAAATTAAATTTATGTAATGAGCATCGGTAGAGACCTACGAATTAATATAGGCAGCTGATGATCAGTATTATTAACTTTGATTAATGATCTATATATGCATTTAAAACAGCTTCATAGGCTTAGGCAGAATAGTAGACATTAACTTTTTATACTATAGTCTACATCTATATATATATGCACACACACATATTAGTGATACTGCAATTTTCAGAGGCAGCTGGATTTGTCTTTCAAATTTATTCATGTGTTCCATGCATAATTTTCTATTTTTTGAAATTCTGATCCACCTTTCATTATTTAAAACTAAGAAGCAATTTCTTCTTTATTTGTCTCAGACAAAAACGTATTGACTAAAGTAGGGGCATAAGCAATAGTTTCACTATTTTCTTCTATTAAATGTTTAGTTGTTAGAGGTGTATGATATTAGTAAAGATAATACACTATAGGTCTGTCTATTGGAGTATATGAGGCATAAATTTTAAAGGACCTTACTGCTTATGTGGTAAATATCTATTTAATAGACAGTACATATAAATATTAACTATCTAATGGATTCTACTTAGAATGGTATTAACTTATATTTGTAATTTAATTTTTAAAGTTATATCCAATTACAATTAGGTTTAGTTAAAAGAAAGAGAAAAAATGATAAAAATAATCTAAATACTGAGTCATAACAAAGCTTCCAAAGGTAGACAAAGTCTCCTTCATAGCCTTGCTAAGAATCATTGACGAGATTTTTTTAAAAGCTCTATCTATTTATTTAATGTGGCATAATTTTTCTACCAGTAGACAGTGTCATTAGAGATGCTCTAATTTACACAAAACACGTCGCAAATTTAGATCCATTAAGTAGTCACGCGTGGATAACAGGTGTCAACAAAAATATAAAGGGAAAATATATTTCTTCTACTTGAATTTTTTTGGTTCAATAAAGAAGGATAAATTAAATAAATAAAGGCTAGCTGCATAAAAAAAATCTTTTAATAGGTTAAACAAACAATGAAATATAAACACTCAATAGCTTGGCCTGATAGTAAAATTAAGTATGTATTTCATAGCCATCTAGATTCGATCAGATATATAGTACTTTGGATAGACCAAAATCTTTCATTAAAAAAAAAAAACAATGAAATATGAACAACTAAAGTAGAACTAGTATTCTACAAAATTATAGGCGTCCAACCAATATGGGCACTGTATCTATAAGGGTTGTGTGAGCCAAACCATTATCCTCCTAAGCTTCCACTAAACGTTTCAATATAATGAAAATTCCGGGACTTTTTCAAAAATTAAACTCAACCGCGGTAATTATTTCAAAAACTGAATCCAATCGTGGTCAATTTTCTAAAAATAAAACCCAACTGCGATCTTTATTTTTGAAAACCGAACCCGACCACAATACCTCTTTTTGTAAACCGAATCCAATCCCAGTCTCATTTATGAAATCAATCTGGACCGCGGTCTCCTTTCTAAAAAGTGAACCGGATCACAGTCTCCTCTCTGAAAATTAAACTGGACTGTGATCGCTTTTTTGAAAACTGAACCCAACCGCAGTCCTTTTTCTCCAAAATCGAAAACCATATTGGACTTTTCTCAAAAAACCGAATGCAACAGCTATTTATTTCAGAAATTCAAATTTGATTGCGTCTCCTTTCCGAAAATCAAATCCAGTCTCTCCATTTTTTCTGAAATCAAATACCACGTTGGTCATCCCTCGAAAAATCCAATCCAACATGATCATTTTTTAAAAAGTCAAACCCAACCGTGGTTGCCTTTCTAAAAGACTGAATCTGACTACCTTTTAGAAAAATCAAATTTGACAATGGTCGCCTTTATGAAAATCAAATCCTCAATGTGGTTGCCTTTCTGAAAATCAAACAAGATTGTGGCCACGATTTCAACATAGATTCTCTATCGTGTATATGTTTTCTTTCTTTTAATTTATGGGGTATTTATTTATTTATCCTAAATTCCTTTTTTCTTTTCTCAATTAACTTTGACGTCATAATTTTATAGAAAAATTAGTGGTTGTGATTGTGTACCTTCATTTCAGGAAGCTAGGTGGTTTTCATGTTCTTTTTTTTTTAAATGAATAAAAAAAGGTCTCATTTTGATAAATATTAACTTTAGAATTGGAACCTATCCATCCAACATAACCACGGCCGACCCTTACCATAGGCAGGGTAGACAGTCACTTAAAGCCCCACCTATGGTGAGCTTATGGTGAGGGCCCCTAAAACATATATATATATATATATATATATATATATATATATATATATATATATATATATATATATTACATATAATTTATAAATAAAATCTATTAAAAAATAAACTGTACTAATTTTAATATTATGTACAATAATATATTAACTAACTTAAATGGGTAGTCCACCTCATTTATCACTTTGGACTTATGTATCTTTAATTATTTTCTTTTTATTTTTTTCTTATCCAAGAGACGCTAGATCCCAGTTCCAAAATACTACTGCATATTGATTTTGATATAATATATTTTTTTACTTATATTTTATTAATTTATATGTATTTTTATTGAATAATAGTTTTTTACTAGATTTGTTTTTAAATAATTTAAAGTTTGAAGCGATTGTCTATCTAGGAAGAAATCTCTTATCAATTCTTCAAATAATTTAAAATTTGATATTGTAATGATTGTGGATTAATTTAGTATGTCTACAAGAAAGTATTTGTTTGGATATTAAAACAAAAAAAAAATTGAAAAGTTTATATGTTAAAATTTTTTATTTTTATATATATATATATATATATATTTATATAGGCCCTTAATTTGAATTGAAGACTCTTAAAATGTTAGGGTTAGTTCAGGGCATAATAAAGCTGAGTACATTTGAGTTACTAAACGGGGCTTATTATGATTTAAATCTCACATGCTATAAGCAGCTGTGAGAGTCTAGTTAGTTTTATTCTACTACATTCTTGTTCTTGTTCGTATGTTGTTCAGTTTCATTTTTCATGTTTCTCTGGTGGCTTTTAATTTGATTTTGTCTTATGGTATATATATACATATATAAATATATATCTAAAAGACATATATGCATTTGAAAAAAAAAAAAATATATATATATATATATATATATAAGACGTAGAAGTTCTATATCTACCTTTTAAACTCAAAAGCCCTACAGATCTTAGCTAATTAATTGACATATAAACTGTCGTTTTTTTTGTAAAACATAAAATAGGTGGTAAAGTTAAGAGGTCTACCACCAACTAAAACATAAAATAGGTGGTGCAGTTGAGCATAATCTTTTAAACAAAAAATATACATGATGTATTGAAAGATCAAAATTGCAACGGAAGCTAAAAACTACTATGTTAAACATACCAATGAATTAAGTAATTCAACATAAATACCCTACTGACATGCATATCTTTTAGCTGCTCTTCCAACTTAGTGATTAGCACCATACACTGTCAATCTACACAGATCTTTATGGTAAGATCTTCCAGACTATTCTCATAATAGTATAGTAGTGTGTCCACACACTACTACAAATTTGGATTTCAACCACGCTTGAAAAATAACATGGAATCATATGTGTTGACACTTTTGTGTTTAAGTGATGTTGTGGTACAAAAACAAGCTCGTCAAAATTTCCATAAGATTAATTACAAACAACAACGCATTGAATAAAAAGGGTCATTGCTGTGTTAAATTAACAACGATTTCAAATAAAGTGACATCAAATGTTTAAAATTTGAGGACAATTTTTTAAAAAAGCAATATGAAATTATATCCTAAGTATTTGGCGGAAACTTTTCCCTCTCATGATTTCATTGGTTTTCCAAGTCAGTTCTTTCAATTTCCACCTAAAATTTCTCCTAAATATGAAACCCCTTCTTAGATTATCATTCCCGATCTGAAACCCCTTCCCCTTCGCAAACTCGAATGATCTTCTTAAATTTCACTCAACAACATTTCCGGTAGTGAGTGGTAACGTGAGGTTGGTTCATCATCTATTTACTAAACTACAAACAGAGAAAAATCAGCTGAACCTACGAAACTCACATTTGGCTTTCATCTCAGCCACATCTCCGAGCCCAATCTCTTCCTTCAAGTTCATCTACTTCTTTTTACCTTTTTCCTCGTGTAAACCATCTTCTTCTTTCATTTTTTAATTATTTTTCAGGGTTCTCGTTTGTTGATTTTGGTATTAATAAATTTATTAATACACCCTTTTAATCAAAAAATTCTCTTGATAGATTCCCTTCTCGATCTTAAACTTTGTTGGAAATTATAGTTTCCCTTCCTCTCAAAATCAATCTCCCTCTCATCCCTAAATCAGTCTTCCTTTCCTCCTTAACAAAATCCCCAAATACCTAAATACCCAAATCCTTCTCTATAGTTTCCCTTTCCCTCTTTATCCAAATGAACGGCTAATAAGAGTTTCCCTCTTGATCGAAACTTAGGGGTTTACTAAGCCAGTAGATAACGATTATAGGTCCCCTTCGATAAAACTATTGGCAAGGTTGTCGCGAGTTGACGTTGTCATGAATTGGTGTCGTTGAAAGTTAAAGAAGAAAAAAACCAAACCAAAAAATATAAAATGCGCCACTTTGAAACATCAAAACGGAGCCAATCCCATACTGCCATGTTATTAGACCTAATTCCAATTTGACCATATTTTTTCTTAATTGATCACCACACCACAACACTTTTGACAAAAATTTATGCCAAAAAAATCTTGTTGTTCTATTTTAAAGGAGTGTCTTGGTGACTCGGCATTGTCGGACAGCTAGTTGCAGGCCTTATATCGGAATTAGAAGCAGGTGAGCTTATCCAATTCCACCATTGCTCTTTTCGTCATTATTTTATAATGATATCATCTCCATCTGATCCAATTTTACACTCTAAATTGCTGTCCACCTTTGAGCTTTTGTATACTTTATTTTTATTTTATTTTATTTAATATATAGAATCAAATATCATTGGAAGAGGTTTTCTTTTTCTTTCTTTCAATTTCATATGTCAATTTTATTGATCAACGCTAGACTTCTTTTTTATTTATTATTTCGATTTGGGGGGCGGGGATAACTTTAAGGTTTTGAATTTTGGGGTAAGTTTTTTATTTAAATTTTGCAATTCAAAAATGTTATAAAGAATAAAAATATGCAGATGGCAACTATATGAACGAAATTCCCACCAGGCTGGACCCAACGAGGCCTAAGGTGGAAAACCGGATTGGGCTATCAAGGTCCAAGGTAGAAGATTGATCAAAGTCATTAGACTAGCCTGTCAGAGCCGAACCAACCTTATTTATGGCTCGGCTCGGACGAACATGAAGTTTTCTGGAAGAAGCTTCAATATTCAACTTGGAGACTTGGCTCGGACATTAAGAGAGCCAAGCGGCAACATAACTCAGCAAATAGAAAAGTTCATTAAACAATCAGTACTAAATACTTTCCAATATTCTACTTTCCAAATATGGGATGAGCCAACTTGGGAATTTGCCCTAAATCTAGGCAGCTAGGGTTTCTTACCCTTGGTGAGGAAGGTAAAGCCAAGCTTATAAAAACCCCATCAATATTCCTTAGCAAAGGTATGCACTCTAATGTTGTATAGCATTCAAAGCCCAAAGCCGATTCTTTATACTCATAACAGAACTGACTTGAGCATCAGAGTCTCTTTGGCCTGTACCACACCGGTGCCCCCAAAAGCTTCACGCTTCCTTTGTTTTGCAGATCAGTGGCGGAGTGCACGACGGTTTATGGTGAAGCAAATTCTGTCATAAATAGTTTGGCACTAGAAGGAGGACTTGTGGCTGAGCTTTGACACAAAAACCATCGTAGGCCTATTTCCAGCAAGTTTCGAACAAGATCACCAATGGCATCAGAACAACGTCAAACCCTATCTTCTATAGTCGTCATGCCTAACCGACGGGAAAATGAAATAACATTAATCCAAGGCAACATTGTGGGAACATCAGTTGCTAGTGGCAGAGCCACCATTAATGACATCCAATTTGAGCAGCTTATGGCTCATATGGAATAACTAGTCCAGTCAACAAGGGCCCAAAAACAACGCAATGAGGCCCGGGAACAAATCAATATGTAGCTATTGGAGGCATTCAATGCGGTTCAAACTCCAACAGTGCCAGCAAGGACTGACCAACCATAGAGGACAAGAGGGATAGAGGTAACAAGTTGCGAAAAAGCACCCACTAAGCCAAAGGAAGGAGATATAGATCGGAGCAGCCGGTCAAACAAGCATAACCATGGTGAGAACGGAGGCCATTCTTGGAGGATTCCATGGGGCTATGAGTCGAGTGGACGCTCTTACTTGACAGACAAGCACACCCCCAAAAGAGGAAGGGCAGCTGGAGACCAGTGCCAATCAAAGATAAGAAACAGGGACAACAGATTTGAGCGAGCAAATCTGGCTCAGCAAGACGAGAGAACCAACAATTGGTATGACGATGTACCAGATACGCCGTTTGTGGACACTATCACTTTGATCAACACACCCTCGGGTTTCGCCGCACCAAAGCTTGCATTGTATGGGTTCAGTAACAAAGAGGTGAACCGCTTCGAGACTACATCCAGCGGTTCAATGACATGAAGGTCGAAATAATGGATTTCCCAGATGTAGTCGCCTGTAGTGCTTTCAAGCGCGGATTATTGTTTGGGACCAAGATATATGATTATATGGTCCGGAAGAAGCCTAGGAATCTGTAGCAAGCCTTGCAAAAAGCTCAGAGTTTTACAGTCTTGGGAAAAAAACTGAGCTAGACATGTAGAGAGCATACAAGGAGGGACAAATCATATCCTCAAATGCTGGAACAAATCGAGCCGAGCCAAGCATTAAGGCTCAGCAGATTGAAGCTACAGAATACTCGCGGGACCAAAGGACAACCCATACTAATATACAGTGCTCAGATAGAATATTCAGAGAATTGAAACGATGCAAAGAATCCCATAGGAGGGAAGAACACAATGGTCCCCCTAGATGGTTATAGAAATTTGGGTTAGTGGTTTCCCCAACCCAGCTAATCAAGCACATGGAAGGAATTCATGAGGTGCTGTGGCTGCGACCTATGAGTTCGGATCCAAAAACCAGAGACAACTCCTAATGGTGTGCTTTTCACAGGGACTGTGGCCACACAAAGGAGGAATGCCGAGCCTTCAAGCGAGAAATAGAGGAGTTATTGAAATGCATATACCTCAAGCAATTTGTCTCAAAACCAAAAAATGAGGCTTGGACAGACAAATGGAGGAATCCCCAAGGAGGAAGACTCCTTAATGGACGAACAATGAAGTGGAGGTTTGGAAAGTCATTCGTTCTGTTCACAGGGGAGTAACATGCGGAGGTGAACTCAGGGAAGATAAGAATAGTCTATGCTTAGCAACCAATAGAACAAGTTTCTTCAGTTTGAAATGAAGAACCAACTATTACCTTTACAGCTAAAGACACTGCTAGGGTGTTGTACCCCTATGATGATGCTTTGTTGGTCACGCTGGACGTGGAAAATTATACCATCAAACGCATATTAGTATATAATGGAAGCTCGATAGACATTGTATTCTCGAGCACATTAAAAAAAATGGGGATTAACCCATCTGTAATATAACCCACTAGAGCCACCCTAGTTGTGTTTGATGGTAATGAATGCCTAGCCAAAGGGAGAACCACCGTCCCTATCACAGCAAAAAACGTGACCCAGATGACAAAAATGATAGTGGTAGACACTCCATTGGCCTACAACATGATACTGGGTCATCCATTGTTACACGCACTGAAGGCAATCTCATCCTCCTATCATCAGAAGATCAAATTCCAAACTAACAATGGAGTGGGTGAAGTGAGAGGCGACCAATCCACGGCTCGGATCTGTTACGTTAAGGCTGTGGATGGAAAAAATAAATAGCAACTACAGAAGCCAGGGGTGTCATAGGTGGAAAAAATTGATGCCTTGGAGGATCTAGAAGATGTGCAGTTAGATCCGGAACACCCCGATCGTACGACAAAAATCGGAACTCAGATGGATCCAGAGGTTCAGCTCTGCTTGATTCAATTTCTAAAAGACCACCGTAGTACTTTTGCTTGGTCTACGAATGACATGGTGGGAATAGATCCAGGCGTTATTTTTCACAAACTGAATGTGGACCCTACCCACAAACTTATTCAGCAAAAGAAGGAAAAAACTCTGGTACTTTAGGAGTACCAACTCCTGCCCCTCTATGATGGTGGCACATGATACTCTATTAATATTTATGTCTATGTGGCACCATCACGGGAGGCGGTACTTCGAAGAGTTTTCGTAAGAGAGGAAGTTTGTATTAGAGTGGAGTAAAGTCATCAACGAGGAAATTGATAAGTTATTAAAGAACATGTTTGTTAAAGAAGTACACTACCCGGACTGGCTTACCAATGTGGTAGTGGTGCTAAAAGAAATGGGAAGCCCCGCGTATGCATTAACTCTACTAATTTGAGCAAAGCCTGTCCAAAGGACAGCTTTCCCTTACCTAAGATTGACATGCTAATGGATGCCACTACTGGTCATCAGCTGTTAAGTTTCATGAACGCCTATTCAGGTTATAATCAAATTATGATGCAACCAAATGATTAAGAAAAAACATTATTTGTGACAGAAAAGGGAATTTACTGTTACAAGGTCATGCCATTCAAATTGAAAAATGCGGGGGCTACATACCAATGATTGGTAAACAAGATGTTTGCAGCGCACCTTGACTCAACCATGGATGTATATATTAATGATATGTTACTCAAGTCCGTTTGCACAGCAGATCATGTTCAACATTTAGCTTAGGCCTTTAAGGTGTTGAACGCATACTAAATGAAGCTAAACCCCACAAAGTGCACATTCGGCGTTGGCTCGGGACAATTCCTTGGTTATTTGGTTACGTAGGGAGGGATTGAGGCTAACCCGATCCGAATAAGGGCTCTGCTAGACATGCTTTCCCCTCGTATCATTAAGGAAGGCAAAGACTGAATGGAAGAATAATAGCGCTGAGCTGCTTCATCTCAAGGTTGTCCGATCAATGTGTTTCATTTTTCTGAGCCTTGAATGAAAACAAAGACTTTGAATGGACAGACGAATGTGAGCATGCATTCCAGCGGCTGAAGACGTATCTGACATCTCCTCCAATATTGTCCAAGCCAAAGCCTGGGGAGCCACTATACCTATACCTTTCAATCTCAGATAATATTATCAACTCTGTGCTAGTTTGAATTGAAAGAAGGGAGCAACAACCTATATACTATGTCAGCCGGGCGCTAGCAGACGCAGAAACTAGATATTCTTTCATTGAAAAGTTGGCGTTGGCTCTGCTTGTTTCATCCAAAAAATTGAGGTTGTACTTCCAGTGTCATAAGGTTATGGTAGTAACCTCATATCCCTTACGGGATGTACTTCATAGCCCGAACATAGCAGGGAGGATGGTGTGCTGGGCAATTAAGTAGGAGAATACGGGATAGAATACCAGCCTCGTACAACCATTAAATCACAGATGTTGGCTGATTTCGTAGCAGAGTTCATAGGGAAGGCCAAGCCAGAACATAAAAGAAATGATGTAGAAAATCTAGACAAACCAATGGAAGATATTCCCAGGTCATGAGCTTGCTCACATGGAAGCATTAGGCAATGAGACACACTAGAACTTGGTATTCGGGCCCGTTTGGAAGTTATTTGTTGATGGCTCCTTGAATTGGCATGAAGTTGAAGCAGGGTCATACTAGAAGATCCAGACAGATTAATTCTGGAACAGGCTTTCTATTTTGGTTTTCCTACTTCAAATAATGAGGCGAAATATGAGGGATTATGGAGGAACTCATTCAACAATTTAGTTATGTCGAGCTCCGTGAGTTACCAAAGGCTGAGAACACTCAAGCTGATATGTTAGCCGCTCTGGTAGGAATGGCAAAGAGAGGACGTGGAACTATACCCCTGGAGTTCTTATCCGAGCCAAGAGTAAAAGTGTCAAAGTAAAGGAAAGGGAAGCATCAATGAATATAGATCATGTGCAAGAGCTTGAATGGATGAGTCCGATAATAGACTGCCTTGTTTCGGAAATTGTTCCTCCAGACAAATCAGAAGCTTAAAAACTAAAGCTAATTTCGACTTGGTATTCAATGATAGATGGGAAGTTATATAGAAGAACATTCACTGGGCCATTACTGAGGTGCCTAAATAAAAAAGAGTCGAACCAAGTCTTGGCTGAAATCTATGAAAGGCATTGTGGCAATCATTCAGGTGGAAGAACTCTTGCGTACAAAGTTATGTTGCAGGGGTATTATTGGTCAACCATGCGAAAAGATGTTGTAGACTATTCTCGGCGTTGTGACAAGTGCTAGCGATTCGCTTCGATTCCACATTTACCTCTCGAAGAATTGACTAGTGTGACGAGCCCATAGCCATTCATGCAATAGGGGCTAGATATTGTGGGACCTTTGCCATTGGCAATAGCTCAAAAACATTTCATCCTCATAGCAATAGATTACTTTAGTAAGTGGGTAGAAGTCGAAGCATACTCACTTATCAAAGATAAATACGTGGTCCGATTCATATGGTGAAATATCATATGTCGGTACAGCTTACCTCGTGTTTTGCTGGCTGACTATGAGCTCTCAGTTCGTCTGTAACACCCCCTTACTCAAGCCTAAATTCCTAAGTAAGGTGTGTTAATATTATAATTTTTATTTTTTTAATTTGGTTTTCTGAAAACATTTTTAGACAAAACCATAATAAAACCAAACATCCTTTTACTTTTTTAGATCATTTTACAAACCACATCATAGATAGTATTATTTTAAAATAATTTCAAAGTACACACCCACATTATAAAGGAAAGTATTATTTTTAAAAATACATAATATCATTGCCCAAAACAACAAACCAAAATGCGGAAGAACATTGTACATTGTTGTGCCCTCTAGTCCACATCCCATCAAGCCCTACTGGTAAGGTTTGGATTTACCTGTCATACAAGACAGACAAATGTGAGTGAAAAACATTCAGTAGGCAACCGTATGCAAATGCAAATGCAAATGCCATGTCATGTTGTGTAACACCGTACACCTAAAATCATTATTTTTCCCTATTTATTTAAAACAGAACAACCTACTCACTCTCTGTATCGCACACAAAACACCACACTTTTATGTTATGTAGATGAACTACCATTCCGGACGACCCGCCGCTACGTGTGTTCAGTGATTCACAGAGCGACCATAGACTAGGGTTTGAAACCATGCACCTCGTCGTGCAAACCATTTGGAAAATACAAACCCCAAGGAAAAAAAATCATTCATTCTACAAAAAATAATAAATCACCAGAATTGCTCTATGCAAATGAATCCCCGTGCTACAATACACAAGTAAAACTAGACATCATAGAAAAACTGTAATTACTAACCATCTTATTCCAATAGTCGTAATTATCAAAATACCCCTGCTCAAAATGACGATTCCAAACTGCCGAAACACACTGATATAATTACCGAAATGTCTTTGGCAATCTCAAAAATTACCAAGATACCCCTCGAGTATATGAAAAATTATCAAAATACCCCTCAATAGGTATATGGATAATTACCATCCTACCCTCGGTTAATTAACAGTCAATAACAATCATACAAACCAGACATGTATATATATATACAACCACTCCAATACACATATACACATCAACCACTGTACTTATTCGTAAACATAACTATAAACACATACACATAAATACATATATAAAAATACACACCTATAAATACATACTCACATACACATATATATACACAAACATATATATACATACCCCCATATATATATACATGTATTTCATCCACATATACATGCATACGAATACAATTTATGCTATTTATTTATTGCTTCTTATACTTGGTTCACATTTTTTTGTTTCTATCTTTCAAACCTTATCGTGCCTTTTATTTAACTGCGTTCAATGAAAAGATGTTAAAATGCTTATACAAGCACTTAAGATATTTTTGAAACTGCCAAGGCACTTCCTTTGTGATCTCCCTCTATAATGACCTATTTATAAAAGTCATAAAAATGTTTCAACTATAAGTATTATGAGTACAGTTAACCACTTAAGTATGTAATAGTTGTGTACTTTAATTTTTTATTGTCATTATTTTTATTGGAATGTTATTGATTTGAAATGCATATTTTATCATCAGTCTCTTAGAAGGAGAATGAAGCAGGTCATCATCCCAAGCATGAACACTCAAGAACAAGGTGGATGACATCCCTTGATAAGATATTTGCAGACCTGCTTATCATTTCATCAAATATTATTATTATTGCTCAAACAAATTGGGATTGTAATTGACTGAAACTCTTGTGACCAAGTCTCCATGCATAAGAGGCCCATAATTCTCTTGTCATAGAATTGAAAAGTTCTTGAAATGATCAATTTTATACTATCTATGTAACACCCCTTTACCGAGTATGGAGACCCGACTAAAGGAATGTCACAACGGAATTCATTCAAAATAAATTATTAAAGGCGATTCCTTTAGACAAAGCTAAAGTACAAATAATAATTTTCTTTACTCTTTAAGATAATTTTATTCTCTTAATACTAAATGGAAACTATAATATTTTAAAGAAAAGACAAAACATAGTTATTTGTAAGACCCACAACGTAAAGAAAATTGATCGGTTGATTAGAGTTTTACAATATCAAAAGAAAATAAGAATGTGAAAAAATTATTTGTACAACTGTCATTTCTCCACATAACAGCCGAATCCTAAATTAAATGCATGTTATTTATATTTCGTTAATTGTTTAATTAATTATTTTATTATTAAATTAAATTGATTACTTGATTGGTATCAAAATAGAATTTAATTAGAAAGTTGTATTTAATTAGGAAACCTAGATCTAATAGGACTAGTTCTCCTAAAACCCTATATATATATATATATATATATATATATATATAGTGGCTGCTAGAATTTCACATCAAAAGAAGGAAGAGAAAAAAAAAAAGGAAAGAAGAAGAAGAAACTGCAGCCAAGGGGGAAAGAAAAGAAGAAAAAAAAAGTGTTTGGTAAAATTTGGAAATAATTAATTATTTTTGGTTTGTTTGCTAAGAAGATAATTAAAGTAACTTCCACAACCTAATCTATTAAGTTACAATTTCTATTTCTTTTTCTTTGAGAAATTTTGTGGATTATTAGTATGAAATTTTGATTCAATTTGTTGGTTTGACTGTGCAAATTTATATTTATGGATTGCACTGAACTTTGTTGTATGTGTATGCTTAGATCTATATATATATATATATATATATATATATATGTGATTAATTGGATTTATGGTCAAATATTAATTTTTTATTTAGCTTATATATCAAATGATTTAATATGAATATATATGTATATTATAGCATATAAATATGAAAATTCGTGGACAAAATAGGTTGGTTGATTTCATTGGATAATATGTGTATACATGGCATACGTGTAAGTGGCTTGTTAGCTTATAAATTCTAAATAGGTGTCATATGGTTGCCGTTTGTTAAACATAAATTACACGCATGCAATAGGTTGGATGTATATATATATATATATATATATATATATATATATATAAGTTACGATTTAAAGTATAATTATATATATAGGCAGCTGTGATATAATTGATGTATAACATAAATAGTGCGTCTATGCAAAGAAGTATGTGGTTGCCAGTTTTTATATGTATATATTTATTTATTTATATGCATGAGAGCAATCAAATTAATACATATGATGAATACGAATTATATTTATATGTATTTATGTTGCCTGACCTTTTATGAATTAATTACATGTGTATTTGTATATGTTTTTAATTGTTGAATTATACTTGGAGAATCCTATACATAATTATATAAATATTTTTCCTAAGTGATTAAAAGTATCCAAGTGTGTGAATTATGAATTTATGCTATACAAATAAGTTATTTGTGTGATCATGACATATGCATATATAAGCATGAAAAGTATAACAAAGAAGTTTTGTATTTATGCTAAAGAAATTTGATTTATGGAAAACTTATGAATATAAAATGTTTTTGTAAAAGAAGTAGTCATTGCCATGTATGGTAGGCAATATATGTATGTTGTGAAAGGAGCTTATGTAAATATGTATTTGTACTATTTAAGAGAGGCCTCAATAGTCCAGGATATTGAGAGATAAGTTTATATGGGCACATATAAATGTATTAGTATATGTGAAAGAACTCGTTGATAATGACAATAAGGCATGACTATCACTTTTTGTGCGAGAGTGTGTGACAAAATTAAACTTGCATGGCTAAGATGCAACTGTGATTATCTTCACTTATACTATTTCTTCTTGATGGTTCTATGATTTTCTTAAAAGTTACTATGTGTGCTACTTTGGGAAAAATAAATTATCTACAGGTAATTTGCTCCTTTTGACTATGCTACAAGTGAAATTGAGATTGCATACTCTTATGTGAAAATTTAAGTCCCACAAATTTATATATGTGTTTTCAAACAAAAATGATTATATTCTAGTTTAATAAGGGAAATCAAAATTTTGTGTATAAAGATTGTTTGACGAATTACGACGTGTATTTTTGCATTGCATTGACATATACATGTAGAACTTGCTGAGTGACTTCTCACTCATTCTATTTTCCTTGTATGTGAGTAGGTGAGTACATATATTGATTAAGTTTGCTTGAAGTGTTGGTATGGAGAAAAGAATGGCAAGACAAGCTTGTGCGGATTAATACAAATGCTTCCAATATAAAATAAATATTTTATTTTTATTTTGTTTTGTTTAGAACATAATAGTTTAATTTATGATTTTCCTTTCAGCTGTGGGTAAAGACAAAGTTTACTTTTATTTATTCAAAGTATTTTATAAAAATTTGGTTTGGAATTCCTAAAGATTTAAGGAAAGTTTATGTTATAATTTTTATTATGTATTTTATTTATTTACGAACAAGAAGTAGCTATTCTTAAATTGAATCCTAAATGTTTGGTTTAGGGGTGTTACAACAACACTCCCAAGCCTTTCAAGCTAAGGTTTTGAGGTTACTTAAATACATAAAACAGTCAAGATTTAGTGGAAAATCACTCAGTAAGTTTTCAATGTGCATGTAATAATGCAATGCAGTATGCTAGCTGATAAGTACTTAAAAGAGTATAGTTATTAAAGTTTAAATCATCATTGTACAGTTAGTATCATTAATTCCTCTAATTTATGCAATTTCTTTAAGTTTAAAACTAAAAATAATTTAAAATGTGTATTTTTGACACAGGTTTAATGAAATGGATGTATCTCTCAATCTACAAGGCCAATTAAGGTGATTATTGATGTGATGGATAGAAGACTTAATGCACCACAATATTGTAGTTACCAGTAATGTATAATTCAGAGGTTTAGTGGGCCATATTTTGACCACAATGGTACTATTCTACACCCAAAGACCAGCCCAACATGTTTTTATATTTCGATCGTATCTCACAAAATACCAATCCAAGTATGATCTTTCTTAATGTTATGGAAGGATAAGAGCTGCACCTACAATATTAATTTCTGAGCAAAAGGCTAAATCCATCGAATTCAATATGATATGGCCGGTGAAAATGGGGAGACAAGCATAATATGTAGTTTCAACACAACTTAACCTAACCTTATCTCCAAATTCATACAAGTCCTTTGGCATTTACCACTCTTAATGTTCTATAAATACCTACAATGGCTAGTCATTTGAGGCATCTTGGTGTAGAGATCAAGACTATACTTTTGTATCTTGTTTTTCTCTCTTATTGTAATTCTCTTTTGTTCTAAGTGAAAGTATGTTCATCTCCTTCTTATTACTTTCTTCTTTCTTTTGTATAAGTAACTAAACTTTATTTTACTGGGGTTAAAGGGTAAAACTTTTGGTAATGAAATAATGTTAGATTAATTTTCTTATTAAGCTTTAATATTGATATTATAAAGTTGTTTTTATATATGTTATATTTGTTTTCAATCAACTTAAAAACCCTCTTTGTAAAGTAAGGATCTTGATTCATTGTAGATAAGATATTGACACAATAAATGCTTGAACTCATTTACATATATAGGTGTTATTAGGTAATTAATAGAAAATATAATACAAAACATATATAACTGCAAATGAACTTTAAATGTTATATTTTCTGAATGGAACTACTATTATGTGTGAATTTCAATTGAGTTATAAAAAGAATTAATCTTGTATTTGATTTATATGTCAAGAGTGAATCCTCTAATTCTAGCAAATTCTTTTATCATCGTAATTTGTGTAACAATACCTTCTTCATCAATTTATTGTGGATCAACCTTGGACTCTCGAGAAATTATTACTTAAGAAAACGTGCACTTAGGATTGTAATTTTTTAGTCATAGAAAGTTTTTGGTGTTGTTGCTGGGGAGTTAGTTTGAAGACCAAATTTACGAGATTTTCTTTCTCTAAGTAAATTTTACAAATATGGTATATTTGCATAATATATTGAATGGCTAGTTTTATTATGCCGCCTACTTGTTTATTGTCTCTAAATGTCATAGAAAGTTAAGCCTCCAAATTTTTGTTCATTTTTATTTTTAGTTTTATTATATTGTCTACTTGTTTATTGTTCTTAAATATCATGGAATGTCAAGTCTCCTAATCTTTGTTTATGTATATTTCTATTTTTTTTTCTTTTTCATATATATCATGGAAGGCTAAGCCTTCTAACACTTATTAGTTTCTTTTCATACTTTAATTTTTATTTTCATATCCAATTGGTATCATGATTTAAATTTTGATCACTTAATTAAAACTAATCCTGGTACTTTGCATATCGATTTGTTTGAATCACCTCCACATTCATATATATTTGACACAATGATTGAAAATGAAAGTGTGCATAATAAACATGAAAATCAATCGTTACGAACCATTCATCAATATTTACAACCTCCTAGAAATTATAGCCAATCATATTTTATTTTCCACTTAATGCCAACGATTTCTAATTTAAGTCGAGTATAATTTCATTACTTCCTAATTTTCATGACTTAGAATCCGAGAGCCCATATTGGCATCTTTAAAAATTTGAAGAAGTATCTATCACATTTATTGATCAAAATTACACTGAAGAGATTGATAAACTTAAATTATTTCCTTTTTCTTTAAAAGATAAAATAAAAACTTGGCTTAATGTTTTGAAACCAAGATCAATTATTACATGGCAATAAATGCAAGGTGGGTTTCTAAAGAAATTTTTTCTAGCACACAAAACCAATACTTTGAAAAGACAAATCCAAAATTTTTTATAAAATTCAAATGAAACATATTTTCAATGTTGGGAACGTTTTAAAGATTTATTAAATTTTTGCCCACATCATGGTTTTGAAAAATTTCATATCATAAGTCTTTTTTATGAAGTGTTAACACTTGAAACTAAATAATTTTTTAAAACAATGTGCAATGGTAAGTTCCTTGACAAAGAATCCGAAAAAGCCTTAGAATATTTGGATCATATGCCTGAGAATTCTCAATCTTGGCATGGTACTAATCCATCTAAAAGTTCAATTAGATCGAATCTTACAAATGCTAATAAAGGAAAATATCATCTTAATCAAGAAGATGATCTAAATGCTAGGTTCGCCAATTTAGCTAGAAAGATTGAAGCTATGGAATTAGTAAAAGTAAAAGAAATCAAATCTGTGCAAAATGAAGAGATTTATGGTATTTGTGATGATTTTGGACATTTAACAAATGAATATACAAAAATTCCTATTTTAAAGAAGTTATACATTAACAAGGATATATTATAAATAATTTTAAAAAGCCATTTACATCTTCTTTTTCATATTCATACAATCCGGAATGGAGAAACCACTCAAACTTAAAGTTGGAGGAATAACAATAATGCTCACACACTGCCCTCTCAAGGTACGTCAAATATTCCTCCATATGCATCATCACGATCGAGAAATCATTGAGGAAACAATGCAATCATTTATTCAAGGCCAAACAAACATCAACAATCAAATTTCACAAGCTATCAATGAGATCATGAACACACTTTCTGCCTTGAATTCATCTTTCCAAACTTAAGAAAAATGTAAGTTTCCTTCTAAACCTCAACCTAACCCTGTCAGTCAATGTCATGTTTCTACTTCAAGTGAGAGTCAATCTGAAAATATTAATTCTATCATAACTCTTTGAAGTGAAAAAGTCATAGACAAAACTATTTCATTTAGAGAACACAAGAAGAATGCGCTTCCAGAGCCAAAATATAATGGTAAGGATGATGGTAAGCATGATTAACTTGAACCTGTTTTAAAAGATAAACACCCAATTTCTGTACCTTTTCCTAAGAAATTAGAGCTAATTAAAAATTTAGATAAAATTTTTGAAATCTTTGAAATTTTGAAGCAAGTAAAATTTAATATTCTTTTATTGGATACATTAAAACAAATTTCATCTTATGCCAAATTTTTGAAAGATTTGTGCACTGTTAAAAGGAAGCTGCATGTACAAAAGAAAACATTTTTAACTAAAAATGTGAGTTCCAAGATCCAACAAAACACTCCACCTAAGTATAAAGATCCTGGTTGTCCAACAATTACATGTGTTATTGAAATTAAAATACTAAGGTAGAACGTGTTTTACTTGATCTTGGTGCAAGTGTTAATCTTTTACCTTCTTCTGTTTATTAGCAATTAGGATTGGGAGAATTGAAACATACAGCAGCAACACTTCAACTTGTCGATCGTTAGTTAAAATTTCAGAAGAAATTGTAGAGGATGTTCTTGTTCATATTGATAAATTCTACTATCCTGTGGATTTTATAGTTTTAGATACACACCCAATTTTAAATTTTAAAGCTCAAATACCTGTCATTTTAGAACATCCATTTCTTGCTACATCAAATGTTATAATCAATTGTAGAAATTGAATTCTAAAACTTACTTTTGGTAATATGACTTTGGAAATGAATATGTTTAATATTTGTAACCAACCTAGAGATAATAGAGATGTGCATGAACAATTTATCTATACTTTTCCATTTGATCCCTTAGAAGCATGTTTAAATATTTCTAATTAATTTGTATTCAATATCAATTCTGAAATTTCACATATGCTTTCTTTATTGAATGCATTTCAAGAACCAAAATCAAATGGTTGGAGACCGAAATTCAAAGAGCTGCCATTGCAATCTAATATTTATATACCTTCAAATGTTCAACTACCAAAGCTTGATTCGAAGTCATTACCATCTAATCTAAAATACTCCTTCTTGGGTGAAAATGAAACATTTTCGGTAATAATTTTTTTTCAAATTTGACACACTCCAATAAGGTAAGTTGATACAAACTTTGAAAATTCATAAAAATGCATTAGGATGGACAATAGCTGATTTAAAGGGAATTAATCCTCTCATTTTCACACGTAAGATTTATTTAGAGGATAATACTAAACCTTCTAGAAAAATACAGTGAAGACTTAACCCAAATATGAAAGAGGTAGTAAGAAATAAAGTCATTAAACTTTTGGATAATGGAATCATTTATCCTATTTCTAATAGTAAATGGGTAAGTCCTATACAAGTTATCTTTAAGAAATCTGGAGTTAATGTAGTAAAAAAAAAATAATGAATTAATTCCAACTATGACTGTTACTAGTTAGGGCAGGTGCATTGACTATAGAAAACTGAACTCAATGATTAGGAAAAATCATTTTCCTCTACCTTTCTTGAATTAAATTTTAAAAAGGGTTGCAAGATATGAATTTTACTATTTTTTATATAGGTATTCTAGTAATAACAAAATTGGAATTGCACCTAAGGATTAAGAGAATACTACATTCACATGTCCATTTGGCACTTTTATATATCGTAGAATGTCTTTTGGATTGTGTAATGCACCTGTTACATTTCAAAGATCCATGCTTAGCATTTTTAGTAATATGGTTAAACATTTTTTTAAAGTTTTCATGGATGACTTTTCTATGTTTGGTGACTAATTTGATGATTGCTTATCTAATTTGGAAAAAGTTTTAGTCAAGTGTGAAGAGAAGAATCTTATGCTCAATTGGGAAAAATGTCATTTTATAGTAACAAATGGTATTATACTTAATCACATTGTTTCATAAAAAAGAATTGAGGTGGACGAATCTAAATAACTAAATAAGTGAGAGTTTGTCTAATTGAATTGATCAAAGGAAGAAAATGGTGATTAATTTTGTAAATTCTACTAATCAATATCGCTTGTATTTCTAGAGACTAGTAATAAGCTGATTGGGAGTTATGATGAGTACTTAAAAGTATATAGTTATTAAAATTTAAGTCATCATTGTACACTTAAGAGTATCATTAATTCCTCTAATTTATGCAATTTCTTTAAGTTTAAGTTTAAAAGTAAAAATAAATTGAAATGTGTATTTTTGACACATATTTAATTAAATGTGTGTATCTCTCAATCTAAAAGGCCAATTAAGGCGATTTTTAATATCATGGATAGAAGACTTAATGCACCACAATATTGTAGTTAATAGTAATGTCTAATTCAGATGTTTAATATGTCATATTTGGGCCACAATGGAATTATTCTGCACTCGAAGACCAGCCCAACATGTTTCTATATTTGGACTGTATCTCACAAAATACCAATCCAAATATGGTCTTTCTTAATGTTCTGAATAGATAAGAGTTACACCTACAATATTAATGTTTGAGCGGCTATATCCACCGAATTCAATATGATATGGCCGGTGCAAGTGGGGAGACAAGCATGATATATATTTTCAACTCAACCTAACTTTATCTCCACTTTCATACAAGTCCTTTGACATTTACCACTCTTAATATTCTATAAATACATGCATTGACTATTCATTTGAGGCATCTTGGGGTAGGGATCAAAATCATATAATTCTCTTTTATTTAAAATGAAAGTTATGTTTATCTCCTTCTTTCTTTCTTCTTTCTTTTGTATGGGTAACTAAATCTAATTTTGCTGGGGTAAAAGGGTGAAACTCTTGGTAATGAAATAAATTTAAATTAATTTTCTTCTTGAGCTTTAATTTTTATATTATAAATTTGTTTTTATATGTGTTGTATTTGTTTTCAATTGACTTAAAAACCCTCCTCGTAAAATGGGGATCTTGATTCATTATAAACAAGATATTGACACAACGAATACTTGAACCCATTTACATATATTGGTGTTATTTGGTAATTAAAAATAAACATAATACAAAACATATATAACTATAAATGAACTTTAAATATTATATTTTCCAATTGGAACTACTATTATGTATGGATTTCAATTGAGTTATAAAAAAATTAATGTTATACTGAATTTACATGCCAAGAGTAGATCCCCTATCCGTAGTAAATCATTTTATCGTCTTAATTTGTGTAACAATACCTTCTTCATTAATTCCTTATGGATCGACATCGGACTCCGGAGAAATTATTATTTAAGACAACTTACACTTGGGATTACAATCCTTTAGTTGTAGCACTAGTGAAATGTCATTCTCTTTCAAACATTGATTTTCTTTTTGTCATAAACCATATATAAAACATAATTCTTTTAAAGGTCTTATACAATGATTTTTAGAAATAAACATTTGTAGGATTTTTTATTTAGCGTAACATCTGGAATCTTCTTAGTTACACTAGAGCTAGTTACCCGTTAATAAATGTTATTTTCTAAAGCAGCATACAAACATGCTTTCTTGGAAATGCAATACACTTAACCAGTTAGAGGAAACAGCATAAGTGAGGAAGAGAGCCACTTGCATCCATATTATGCAAGTGCTGAGATACAACCACCACATATATCAATACACTTACATGTGATCGAATGTGAGAATCCAATCTCTCCACTCATTAGTTAATGGGATCTCAACTAAATGGTTCATATATCAGTTCCATATAAGCTCTATCCAAAAAATATATGCTTACGTATGCATGACCATGATTTTTCAATGCACAATTTTTAAAACATGAATCTTTTGAAAAATCAGTGGTTTAGTATGAAGACAAAAGCTTTCATGACATATTTCAATGCATGTGAATGCTCATGATCTTTTTTACAATATTAGACACTATCACACTTTATTACATACATAATTCAAAATGTACATAAATAATATAAAAGTACGAACTTCAAGCATTAACTAAGTAATTAAAGCATAAATGAATATAAAGACTAAACCTTTACAAATTAAACTCTTAAATAAAGCATTATTAAATACAAAAGCAACATATATATTAATTAATTAACTTTATTAAACTTAAATAAGTTGGTTAAACATATTTAAACCTAAAGTTGTCAACTTTACTAATTATTAGCAAAAAATGGATCAATTATGCATAAAGGTACAAACTTTAACATCCAATTAGCCTAATTAATTAACCATGAGTATAAATTACTAACTTAATTAATTAACCTAGCTCATTATGCATAAATAAATTTAAAGGTATTATCTTTGACAACTAAAGTTTGAATTAATCCCAAAGTTGCAAGCTTTACCAATTATACTCATCAATTTTAAACCTAAATTACCAAGTTAATTAATCTAATCAGAAGATTAAACCTAAAAATCCAAACTTTAATAAATTAAAAGCCTTATTAGATAAAAAGCCCATACTTTAGTATACCTTTAACCAAGATAAGCCAAAATTAATCATACCCACACAAAATTAATACCTAAATTAGCTAGTAAACATCAAAATTAAGCTTGCATTTAACTTGAAATCATAAAAAAAAATCTCATATACATGGCCGGTCTTTATAATGCCCAATAACCCATAAGCTTTCCACATCAATTCACCATAAATTCTCAAGGAAAATCAAGTATTTTCAAGGGAAAAGCAAAAAAAAAACTCAAGGAAAGGAAGGAGACAAGGAGGGCCAGCCACTTGAGAGCTTGGATCTTGAAATTTTTGTGAAGGATTTTGAGCTTTTGTAAAGGTAGTTTCAAAGACCTACATGTATTTTTGTTGATTTTTGGTATGTTTTAGCTTAGATCCTTCTATTCCCACCCCTTTTATATTAAACCTCTTCTTGAATCACTTGTATCTAGTTTAAAATTGCTAGATTTGGCATGACTAGGTGTGATCTAGTGTAATTAGTGAAAACCCCAATTTGTATGTTAGGGTTTTTGATGTTTATGTAAATTAGTATACTACTTGCATGTTTATTGATTTGCTTACCCATGCTTTGATCATGTAAATGCCATTACTAATTGCTGGATTGGGGTGGAAATTGATTAGTTTTGGGCTTATGTAATAATGTCTTATCAAAGACACCATATAGAATGGCATTGGTAGAGCTAAAGGAGTAGTTGTAAGAGCTAGTCGACATGGGTTTCATCAAGCCAAGCATTTCGCCGTGGGGAGTGCCTATGTTGTTCGTCAAGAAGAAATACAGATCTTTGCATTTGTGCATCGGCTACCGAGAGCTCAACAAGGTGACGATGAAGAACAAGTACCTATTGCCAAGGATTGACAATCTCTTTAATCAGTTGCAAGGAACGGGTATCTTTTTAAAGATTGACCTTTAATTGGGTATCATCAGTTGAAAATTAAAGAGGTAGACAAGCCAAAGAGCATGTTTCATACTCGTTATGGCCATTATGAGTTCTTGGCAATGCCAATTGGGTTGATAAATGTACGGCAGCATTCATGGACTTGATGAATAGAGTATTTATCAACTACTTGGATAAGTTCATTATGGTATTCATCAACGACATTCTTGTTTATTCGAAGATGGTGGCTAAACATGAAGTGCATCTGGAAGCAGTATTACAGCGGTTATGTAAAATGAAATTGTATGCCAAATTGAAGAACTACAAATTTTGGCGAGAAAGCATATCATTTCTTGGACATATGGTATTGAACAAAGGTACACAAGTTGGTCCCTATAAAGTTGCAGCAATAAAGACTAGAAGAGACCTAACAATGTCGGAGAAGTTATGAATTTTCTCAGTTTGGCTAGGTACTACCATAGATTTGTGCAAGGATTCTCTAAGATTGCTTTGCTTATGTCAAAATTATTGAGGAAGAAAAACAAGTTTGTTTAGTTTGAAGAGTGCGAAGAAAGTTTTCAAGAGCTCAAGAGGAGGTTGATTACAGCACCGGTTCTCGCCTTACCGAAAAGTGAAGACGATTTTGTAACCTACAATAATGCATCAAGAAAAGAACTAAGATGTGTGTGGATGTAAAATGGAAAAGTGATTGCATACGTTTCACATTAGTTGAAGATGTATGAGCACAACTATCCTACACATGATTTAAAGCTTGCGACGGTGGTGTTTACTCTAAAGATTTAGCTTCACTACCTGTATGAAGCAAAGTACGAAATCGACACTACCATAAGAGTCTCAAATACTTCTTCACTCAGAAAGAGTTAAACATGAGACAAAGGAGATGGCTAGAGCTAGTAAAGGACTACAACTGTACTATCAATTACCATTCCGACAAGGCAAATATAGCAGGAGATGAGCTAAGTAGAAAGTTTGTGGGTTTCAGTGGCTATTTGATCACTACTCATTCACGTATCCTTAAAGATATAAGAATAATGGATATTGACTTAGTTTCTAATCAATATTCATATACACTATCCACATTCACGATCCAACCTTCTATTGTGGACAAGATTAAGGAAGGTCAAGCTAGCGATTTGGCTCACTCAAAGATCAAGGATGAAGTTATCCAAGGAAAGAGACTGAAGTTCATTCTCGTTGGAAATGAGACTTTAAAATTTGGTACTCTTCTGTGTGTACCAAATGTGGAAGAGATCAATAAGGAGATTTTAGTTGAAGCCTACTGTACTCCTTGTACAGTTCATCCGGGAATGACTAAAATGTATAAGGATCCAAGATTTTCTGGTAGTTTGACTTGAAACGAGATATAGCTAAGTTTGTGAATCAGTGCTTGACGTGCCAACAATAAAGATAGAGCATCAGAGACCATTCAGTCTACTTAAACCGCTAATAATTCCAAAATAGAAGTGAGAGCACATTACAATGGATTTTGTTCAGTATACCGTTTGCTACTAATAATAACTCTTTATTATATATTATATTTTATTATTTTTATTTTTTTTAAAAAAATTATCTTAAAAAAAGTTTTTATTTTTAATACTAATTTTTTATATTTTATATTTTCTAATTTATTATGAATTATTTATTTTATTTTTTAAAAAATTTTAACGAAAAACTCATGTCTTTTGGCTCTTAGACGCATATTAGGCAGTCAACATAGCTTAACCACCTTTTGCTAAGTCTTGCTCCAATACGAAGCATCTTCTAAACGCCTCACACCTAAGTGCGCCTAGGCAGCGCCTTTTTGTACATTTTAGAACACTTGTAGCAAACACAAGTATGAGATTGAGGATGGGAAAACATTTTCTTATGAATGAACTAATTTTTTAAGAAATTTGAATCTCATTTCTTTTTCTTCAATTATTATGAACTTTATGAAGTGCTCAAATGAAATGAATACATCGCTTATGTTTTTGTAGATCACAAATTTACTCTGTTTCTTGTAGATTACAATTTATTCTGTTAAGTATTTGCTTTCATTTTTTATAAGTTCTGGAAGTTTGCAACTTTGTTCTTTCTATATGTACTTGTTTTATTCCCATTTCAATACTAGTTCCTTCATTTTCTAGACGGAAAAGTGGAGAAAGAAGACCTCAAGACCAATGGTATCCATTATCTTCACGATTTCTTGTCCTCTTATTCATATATATATACACACACATTTATATTTTAAGTTTGAGTTTTATTTCATTGAGTGCCTACTTTGTAGCATGATTATTTTATATCTCTAATTTATTTTAGTTGGATTAGATGCATCATCTAACTTTTAGCTCCACAAAGTTATTTGTTTATTAAGATATACTATTTTATTGCAGCGACAAAAGGGTAGAAGCGAAAGAATATTGACTCTGGTGCTAAGGTCTGTTTCTATTTTTAGATGCAGCACCTTGAAAAACTTGTTTCTTGCTTTCTGTATATTAGTTAAGTGCTATGGCCTTATCTGCTATATGATATCTATATATGTTGCACTGTATAATTAATTTTTCTAATTTTATAGGTATACACCCATTTTTGGCTCCAGCATTGAAATATTACTTTCTTAATATTTAATTTGGAATTATAAATTTCATATAAAGTTATTGTTGATTTATTACATATATTTTACACAATTTTTCATTAATGATACTTTTTGTGTTGATTACTTTGATGAAAATGCATTTAAAATATTTATTGCACAAGTGGAAAGGCAATGCAGAAAGTTCCCAACTTGGATAAATATTAAGGTAATCAATTTAAATTGGATTGCTGGAATTTCTTATTGTTTTCTGTAATTAAGTAGTTCACACATATATGGTCATATAGAACTAGTTCATATATATATGCTTATATGGATTTTCTAGATTTTCAACCTAATAGTTTTATGTGGATTATGGACCTGTGATCCTTAGATTTCCTTACCAGAGATTTAGTCCAGCGTGGGACTCAATATTTGGGGTGAGTGTTGCTTGAGAATTTTTTTAATATTTCTCCTAAGAAATTAAGATGCTCCAATCTAATAAATACTCATTGTACTACAATTTCTTTTTTCTTTTTTGGTAAGAATTTCTTGATAACATTGATTAGAATCTTAGTATAGGAAAATTCCAGATTTTGCATTTTAGTATCCTTCACTGGACCATTGCCCCAATACAACTTTGATGGTCTGTTCTTAGACACATCGAGGGAGGCGGTAGTTTTTTTATTATGGATTATGTAGTCAAGTTGTTCATGTCCAACTGGCTTTGTGCTCGAAACCGATAGGCAGTGGAGGCAGTGGTGTTGATGTAAGTGTCAGTTTGAAATTAAGATGACTTGGAGCTTATAGTCAGTAGTTTCTTGACTTCGTATTTATGCTCTACTCATTATATTTATTTGCAGGTGCGCCATGTGATTTTCTTTTATGTCAATTTGTAAATCACCTAGAGGCGATTCGGTTACCCATCTACTCATTATATTTGTAAATCACCTAGAGGAGGTAATCAGTCTTAGGTGTTTCATCTTCTAGTCATAAACTGAACTTGCTTCTGGATGTTGTATAGCTATTGCGTCTTATTTATGTGGAATTTGATACCAAAATCGATCATTATCTCCCATTACGAATGTTGGTAACATATCTACTATGTAAGTAATAACCTTTTTGGTCTTCAGCTTGGTTTATATAGGTTAACCTAGGAATTCTTTGGTATTTTGTGTGGCTGCGAACTTACAGATTGGTACCTTGCTTGTTAATTAGGATAATGAATGGAAAGTTATGACTGATCAGTTGGATGTTGCACTGCTTGAAACATTTGTTGTACTTTTTTCCCCTTTCTTTTTGTTCAGAGTTCTTTAAATATAAGGAGCAGTGGGAAGTACGTAGCTTTTATACCTACATGTTTAGCATCTGTTTTATCATTTCATATATGTGTCAGCTTCGTACTCTGAAATCACTGAGTTTGCTTAATTAGTGGGGATAAGAAAACATTCTGGTCTTTTTAATTCTGTTTTTAGTAACTAAATTGTTGTTTGAGCTTGTGTTTAGATTTGTTAGATGGTGTATCTAGTAAAAACTTGAGAGAAAGAAATTAGAAGAGATGTAAGTGGCCAAATTTGTAGGGCATATCTGGAGGAAAAAATAGATAATAGCTTTGGCGTTATGGAAAGGCATAAAGCTGTTCAACATGGGAGACACGTTCCTCAATTGGCTCCTTGGGATGTTAACTCTTAAATCAAACTAGGGGGTTCCTTCTTTCTTGATCTTGAAGATAAATTTACAGGCTTGAAAGCTTTTGAAAGACATATTTATAGTAGCTGTGTAAAGAAATTTAATTTTGGTTTGTTTTCTGGTCCGTAAGAAATTGTAATGTATAAATCAAATCAGAAAAATTAAAGAACATGCATTTGAATTCCGTTAAAATAAACATAAACAAGAGCCTATGGGCAAGCATACGAAATGAGTAGGAAGGCCTATATATATGGAAACTTAGATGACATTAGATAACAATGGGACAAGTGGTATCAATGTCAACTAAAAGATGTACCGTGTACTAAAAAACTTCTCACGGTGAATTTGAAGCATATATAAGATCATGGTATAAATGCACAGTAAATTATGAACAAATAAGTCAAAGTGAACCAAATTTGGAGATGGAATATGAATGTCTACTGTCTGGTTCATGCTTGTCTTTCTATGGGATTGTATATATAATAGTTTTGGCTCTCAGTGGCCGACTAGTTGATAAATAATTTCCTCTAATATATGTTGAGAATTGCCCAACTCCTAGAAAATGAACCTGTTTGTGCATAGAGATAAGTCACCGACATGGTTCAATTTATGTTATAGAGAACTTTACTTGGTTTGGCAAGATAAAAGTTAACTTAGATTATAGATAGTTGTATTTTCTCTGAAAAATATAAGCTAAACTTGTTGCATGAAATAAATTCTCAAGGGTACACTCTAAGAGCTATAATTGCATTTTCACTGATTTTGCAGCTATACATTTATTGAGATCATAAACACAGTTTTAGGGAGAAATATTTAGTCTACTTTTGTTTATGGGGAAAGATTTTGTCTTGATAATTCCTCATTCGAGGTCACTATTACCTCTTGGTTTCCAGAGTGAATATTCGCTTCTGAACTGATTTGCGAACACTTTTGTTTTCAGATTTATTATAATTGGTATGTCTCCCTGAAGAGACTTAAAATTACCTTTTTCTAGACCTCTCATCTTGGTTATATGGTTGCTGCTTTCAGTGTCTTTTATTCTCTTACCTTGCAACCTGATAACTGTATGCTGTTACTTCGCAATTGACATCACATAGCAAATGATGTAGGATTGTTTTCTCATATTTGAAGTTTCACCTGTACTGTTATGGGCATAATACCAACTTAAACAGTCATTGGGTTTAGGAATTAATATTAAACGGTCATTGGGTTTAGGAATTAATATAGTTTTGCTAAGATAGTGTCCAAGAATTGTATTTTTATGTTTCATTTGAGTTCCTTAATGGTTGAAGCTTTTTAGCAGTTAACTATCTCTGAATAACATGTCAATTTGCATTTATATAAGCATTGTCCTACTGGAAGTGATATGATAATAGTTTGAATTGGTATTATATTTAAAGCAGCACAAATTATATTTCCTGCTATTGCAGGAACCAAGCAAGGCTACAACGAAACCTCAAGTACCTGGCAGTCATTGCTGATTCTCAGCCCCAACCTCCTACAATGCATGCTCAGGTACAATCCGATATCCAAAATTGAAACTTTTTATGGTTATTGAAGGCTGTTATGTAAATGGTTATTGAAATAGTTGCTGAATATAAACTTACTCTACCATATCAACTGGTTTTATTCTCTGGCTTTATTCTCTGGCTACCTTGCCCAAACCATGCTATTTGAGTGACATACTAAAAGTGCACCGAGTTGTGCTATTAGCCTATGTTGACTGAAGAAAGACTGCTATGCTTGTGGGGCTGGATTCAGAGCAGTTTCTTCTATACCTGTTAAATAAATTTTGAATTAATATATTCCTGAAGGGTGCCCATAAGTTTGTTTATGTTACAGCCTACTAATGACGATTTGTAACATATACGTTGACTACTACTTGATATTTTGTTTGCTACTATCTTGTGCCCTTTTCAAATTCTAAACTGCTAGCCTGTTCACTTGTCAATGCCCCAGCAGTACACTTCCAGTGGCATAATGCAACCAGGAGGGCATTACATGCAGCATCAGCAAGCTCAACAGATGACACCGCAGTCACTCATGGCAGCACGATCCTCCATGTTGTACACCCAACAGCCATTTTTCTTTTATTTGCGGCAGTACTATATATGTTGCATGATAACCATGGAACAATCAGTCATATTTTAAATGTCAATCATAGACCTGCACATTTTGATTTTAGGAAACATTTCAATTTGGTTCCTCATATATTTCCATCCTCTTATTTTAAGTTAAAATTATAACAATATACAACATAGAGATCTTGTAGGAAAAGAAATCAAGCACAGTTTGATGAGGTAAAAACGGAATGGGCAGAACATGTTGCAAGTCATATGGATTAGTTGCAGGTCACATGTATTAGTGAGGTTGATAAATATTTTGTACTGCACATGAATATGAATATTTTATAGTCTTTTTTGAAGTATTATAAATACAGTAGGATCATATTATATGATTCATATAACTTAAAATTATAGTAATTTTATTACACTGAGATTATATTCTTATTGGATTATATAATTTTATTAGATTATTATTTTTTTTGTATTTATTGAATATTAAACATGGCCATTTTTAATGTTATTTTTAATAAAATAAAAAGGAAATTTATTAATAATAATATCAGTAAATGTAATAAATTTATTTTCAAAATATAAAATTAAACTTAAATGATATCTTTTAAAGAAAATATCACCATAGTATATGTAACACCCCCTTACCCAAACATAGGTTTCCGAGTAAGGTGTGATTACTATATTTTTTTTTTTTTAAATTTGATTTGATTAAAACCTTTTAAACAAAGTCACAACAAAATGAGACTTTCCTTTATTCTTTGAGACCATTTTTCAAACCACACAAAAAACAGTAATACTTTAAAATAAAATAAAGTTTATATAACTACACTGTAGAGGAAAATATAGTATTTAAAAATACATAATATCTTTGCCCTCAAAATATCAAATCAAAAGCGGAAGAACATAGTATTTTGCTGCACTCTTCAGTCCACCCCAATCCCTACTGTTTGGCTTTGGACTTATCTGCCACACAGGACAAACAAGTGTGAGTGAAAACCACTCAGTAGGCTACCATACGCAAATGCAAATGCCATGTCATGTAGTGTATCACCGTACACCGGAAATTATTTTTCCCCATATCTTTTAAACTGAACAGCCCACTCTCTTTCCGCAGGTCGTGCACAAAATACCACACCTCTATGGTATGTGGATGAAACACTGTTCCGAGCAACCCACCGCTATGTGTGGTCAGTGATTTACATAGCGACTAAAAACAGGGTTTGAACCATGCACATCATCGTGCAACCAATTTACGAAAATAGAAACCCACAGGGAAAAATCTTTTATTTCATATAAAATAATAAACCACCAGAATTACTCTATTCAAATGAATGTACATGCCACAATACACAAGTATAACCAGACAACACAGTAAACTATAATTATCAACCGTCCTATTCCAACACCCGTAATTACTGAATTGCCCTTGCTCAAATCGATGATTATAAATCGTTAAACACACTGATATAATTACCGAAAAGTCATTTGCCTCTTCGACAATTACCAAGATAACTCTCAAGTACATGGATAATTACCAAAATATCTCTCAATAGGTAATTGGACAATTACCATCGTACCCTCGGTTAAATTAACAATCAGCAACAATTATACCAACCAGACATGTATGTACGACCACTCCAATACACATATACACATCAATCCATGTATATATTTATAAACATAATTATAAAAAGATACACATAAATACGTATATAAAAATACACACATATATATACATACTCACATACACATATATATACACAAACACATATATACACACCCATATATGTATACACGTATTTTATACACATATACATGCACACAAATATGACTTATTTGTATACATAATTATACATATACATACCCCATTGTATAAATATACCCACACATGTATATATATATACTTAATACATAAATAATTATTTTTATACATAAACCTTTACAAAACATATATACGTATATTTTCTAAATATGTACATAAATTATATGTATTTTATAAAATATATCTATATTTATAATTATACAAACACATGTATAATTAATTGTATTTGGAAAAATATATATAATAGTAATTAAAAATATATATATAATAGTAATTGAAACTATATATATATATATATTAATAAACAAATGGTAATTTAATATATATATTAAAATAACTTGAAAATTAGAAAAGACTATAATACCCCTCAAATTTTAAATATTTTCAACTCTACCCCTACTATAAAAAATGACAAAAATACCCTCTGTATGTAAAATGATCAAACTACCCCTCCAAATAAAAATTTCTCAAAGCTTCTCTACCATGGCCTGCCCCTCTCTACAAGCTTAATCACCAAGTTTTCTTCACCAACACATCAAATTAATCAAGCAATAAATCCAACCATCAATTCCAATAAACTATGCTTAAAATTTAATATATTCAAGCTTTACTCAATATTTCCATGTAATCACTCAACCTAGTAATTGAAGATTTTAACACATGCTCAAACCACATGAAAATCAAGCTCATCCCAACATTAATTCAATGCTTCCAAGTATAAATAAATCAAATAGTTAAGCAAAACTCATGAACTATGCTAGAAATATATATATATAAAAAAACATATTAGTTGCCTACCTTGATTCAAGCTAGAAAGCAAGCAAAACCATCCCTTGAAATCACCCAAGCTTTGCCAAAAACCCCACTTGATGGCCGGCCACTTCCCTCTTGAAATGGTTTGTGTTTTTGTAAATTTTCACCTTTCTAACTTTTTGCCCCTCTCTCTCTAACTTGTAAAAGAAAACAAAACAAATGCATTGGTGAAAAAGCAAGACAAAAGTACAAAGTGGAAGAGGGGTGTCAGGCAAGAGGAAGACAATTGCCAATTGCCAATCTTTTTTTTTTTAATATTATTCTCAAATTAAAGTAAAAGATATTTGCATATATAATATTTAAATAATTGAAATTGTAAATCAAAGGGAGGAGAGTCGGCCATGAGGTGTTGAATTACCAATTGCCATCTTATTTATCATTTAATAATTATATAATAAAGTAAAATAAAAAATATTTTTAAATATATATTAATATAATAGTGAATAGTGAATGAATAGTAAAAGTCACAGGGTAGAAGGCTAAACGGGGACCAAGGATAAAATGGATAGAAAAAATCCCTTGACACCTCACAGGGTAGTCTCAGTCCTCACAAAATTCCTAGGGAACTCCAAAATTGCTTGTTTCAGTAAAAAAGGCTAAAATACGATTTAACAGAAAACACGTCCAGGAAGCAAAGAGGTTTTAGAAATAAAATGAGGATTACTTACTCATCTCATCTTCTCAAAACATGATTTCTCCAAAGGACTTTAACTAACTGAATTGCTCGATTCCTAAGAACTTGGTCCATACGATCCAAAATTATTGCTAGTTTCTCCTCATACGTCAAGTCCTTGTGAACTTTCAAAAGCGCATAAAAAGAATCATGCACATACTTTCGCAACATCAAAATATGAAAAACATCGTGCACACTGGATAAATTGGGAGGCAATGCTAACCAATGCGAAAACCTCAATTCTTTCTAGTATCTCAAAAGGTCCAATGAAACGAGGACTCAACTTCCCTTACTTCTCGAATCTCAACACACCCTTTAGAGGTGCAACCTTAAGAAATACCTTCTCACCAACCTCAAACTCAAGGTCTTTTCATCTAGTATCAGCATAACTTTTCTGCCGATCCTGAGCTACTTTTATCCGCTGTCGAACCTTGTTGATGATATCACTTGTCTATTACAAAATTTCCGGATCAAGCAACTTTCATTCACCAACTTCATCCTAATGCGACGGAAACCTACACTTACGTCCGTACAAAGCCTCATACGGAGCCATTCCGATGGATGCATGAAAACTGTTATTGTAGGAAAACTCCACCAGCGGCAAATGGTTTTCTCAACTTCCTTCAAAATCCAGCAAACACACTCTCAACATGTCCTTTGGAGTCTGAATTGTCCGCTCTGTCTGACCATCTGTCTACGGATGAAAAGCTGTACTTAGTCCCCATAGCCTTGTGTAAACTCCTCCAAAACGACGAAGTGAACCTCGAATCTCGATCAGAAACAATCGAAACAGGTAGAAATCATACGATCTTGTCCACGTGTAACTGGGCTAACTTCTCCATCGAATGAGTCCTGCTGCATAGGTAGAAAATGAGCCGATTTAGTCAATCGATCAACAATCACCCAAATCGCATCATTGCCTTGTTGGGATCGTGGTAAGCCTACAACGAAATCCATCGATATACGTTCCCACTTCCACTCTGGAATTACCAAAGGCTTTAGTAAACCAGAAGGTCAATGGTGTTCGATTTTTACTTGTTGACAAGTCAGTCACTGCTCCACAAACCTCACAATGTCACGCTTCATACCAACCTACCAAAAAATCTTAGAAACGTCCTTGTACATCTTAGTAGACCCACGGTGAAATGAGTAAGGTGTACAATGAGCCTCGACTAGAATTTCCTTCTTGATCTCCTCAACCTTTGGCACACACAACAGAGTACCAAATCTCAAAGTTCCATCTCTGGCAAGATTGAACTCCGACTTCTTTCCTTTGATGACTTCAGCTCTTATCTTCTAAAGATCTGTATCGTTAGCTTGTCTCTCCTTTATCTTATCCGCGATCGAAGGTTAAATTGTGAGCGACGCTAATATAAATGAACATTAGTTAGTAACTACCTCAATGTCCATACTCTGCAAATCCTCCAAAATACGAGGTTGAAAAGTGATCAAACAATCGTTAAATCCCGCATACTTTTTGCTTAACGCATCTGCCACGACATTCGCCTTGCCTGAATGATAGTTGATAGTACAGTGATAGTCCTTGACTAACTCCAACCATCTCCTTTATCTCATGTTCAACTCCTTATGAGTGAAAAAGTACTTGAGACTCTTATGATCGGTGTAGACGTCGCACTTCACTCCATACAGTTAATGACGCCAGATCTTCAGCGCAAACACTATCTCTGCTAACTCCAAGTCGTGCGTATGGTAGGTCCACTCATACAGCTTCAACTAACGTGAATCGTAAGCAATTACCTTGCCGTTCTATATGAGAATGCAACCTAAACCTTTTCCCGAAGCATCACTATAAATCACAAAATTGTCCTTCCTATTCGTCAAAACAAGAACAGGCACAGAGATTAATTTCCTCTTCAACTCCTGGAAACTTTTCTCACACTCCTCCGACCAAACAAACTTATTTTCTTTTCTTAATAACTACGTCAACGGCAATGCAATCTTACAAAACCCTTCTACAAATCGACAATAGTAACCAGCTAAACCAAGAAAACTTCGGATTTCTCTGATGTTCGTTGGTCTCTTCCAATCCTGAACCGCTGCAACCTTACTAGGATCCACCTGAATACCTTTAGCAGATATCACGTGTCCTAGAAAAGCAATACTTCCAAGCCAAAACTCGCACTTCTTGAACTTGGCCTACAACTGCTTTCCACGCAAATGCTGCAGCACTAACTTCAAATGCTCCTCTTGCGCAACTGCTGATTTGGAATAAATTAAGGTGTCATCGATAAACACCACAACAAATTTATCTAAGTATTCGTGAAAAACATGATTCATCAAATCCATAAACGCTGCTAGTACATTTGTCAGTCCAAATGGCATTACAACGAACTCGTAATGACCATACCTCGTGCGAAATGCACTCTTCGGTCTATCCTCCTCCTTGATCTTAAGTTGATGATAACCAGAACAAAGGTCAATCTTCGAAAAGACACTCGCTCCTTGCAATTGATCGAATAAATCGTCAATCCTTGGCAACAGATACTTATTTTTAATCGTCACCTTGTTGAGCTCTTGGTAATCAATGCACAAACGCATTGAACCATCATTCTTTTTCACGAACAAAATTGGTGCTCCCCAAGGTGAAACACTAGGCTTAATAAAACCTTTGTCCAACAAATCCTACAATTACTCCTTCAACTCAGCTGGAGCCATTCGATACAGCGCCTTAGAAATAGGTACAGTTCCCGGTACCAAATCAATCGTAAGTTCCACTTCTCAATCCGGCGGTAACCCAGGCAGATCCTCCAAAAAAGCGTCCAAAAAGTCTCCAACGACTTTAATGTCTTGCGATTGAAGAGTATCCGGTTCCTTGTCAACGACGCTAATAAGAAATTCCTAACACCCTTGACGTAAAAATTTAAGAGTTTGCATTGCCATTAGCAATTTAGGCCACGACCTAAACTTCGAACCTATAAACTCAAACCTCTGACCATCTACAGGGCTAAACCGAACTTTCTTCTCCTTACAATCAATACAAGCCCCACACTTAGATAGCCAATCTATATCGAAGATCACATCGAAATCCGATAATTTCAATATAATCAAATCGTCACACAGTGTCTCGCTACCGTGGCACACATCATAATCACCAAGCAAAGAAGAAACAAATATACTTACACCCTAAGTTGTGGTAATAGATAAACCACAAACAAGACTAACAGGTTCTCTAGCCAATTTAGCAGCAAAATGACTAGACACAAATGAGTGAGTAGCACCCGAATCAAATAGTCCAAAAGCATTTAAACCATTTAAGGTAATGGTACCTGCAACCACTATGGTGTCGTCTTTCTCCGCCTCCTCCTTAGTCAACGTAAACACAGGGCCCTGAGTAGGCTGCTGCGTCCTTGCTACCTCTGGACAATTCCTCCTTATGTGGTTAGGCTTGCCACAACCATAGCACATAATAGTCTTTCCCACAACCAAAATGCTACCTTCCGCAATTACCACACTGCATAACACTAGGTCGGTTATCACCCGTCTTAAACTTCTTGTTGCTGTTATCTCCTCGGTTAGTGCTTGACCACAGTTTCCTATTGAACTTCTGCTTATGTGGAAAACCTCTTTTCCACTGCTTCTTCACAGCAGTAGAAGTTGATCATGTTACCTTCCCTACCTCCGGAACAGAGTCCTTTGCAATCAACTTCACCTGTTGCAGTAACTTCGATATAAAGGAAACTAAAACATGGCAACAGCATTATAGAGCTCAAGTCGCAGCCCCTTTTCAAAACGTCGAGCCTTTCGTTCCTCAGTATCCACAAGGTGTGGTGCGTAGCAAGAAAGTTCATCGAACTTCCTTTCATACTTGACTAGGGAAAGATTTCCTTACTTCAAACTTATAAATTCCACTTCCTTCTCCTCCCGCTTTACCTGAAGAAAGTACTTCTCATAAAACAAAGTCTTGAACAGGGCCGACATCATCGGATGCTCGTCTGTATGATATGCCCTTTTAATCATATCCCACTAAAGACTAGTTCCCTCCTTTAGCATGAAGGAAACACAAATTACCTTCTACGTTTCTGAAACATCCGTCAGCAAAAAGATCTTTTCCAACTCACGAATCTAATTTTCTGCTACCAGTGGATTCGATGATGCGTCAAATTTCAGAGGATGAAGATCCCAAAATTGTTTCACCACCATATTAATCCCCGCAGGTTGAGGTGGTTGTTGGGGTTGCGGTTGTTGCTGCTGCACATTCTGAGCCACCAACCTTTCAATGGCCTCCAACAGGCGACCAGTAATATTCCCTGAACTGCTTTCAGGCTCGAGATGAACGTTCCTTACAAAACGCGGTATCTGCATCCAACAAGAGAATAAATCTTAAACAAATTATTCAATAATAATTTAATAAGATACACAACAAAACCACACTTCATTTTTACAATAAATCGTTATACAACCAGCATACCATACATATATTATACAATATAAACATAGTACATATATACCCATATATACATATACCATATGTATAAGATATGATACATATAAACACACAACAGGGTTACTACAACGTCAAAACTCTAATCACTAGCAGAATCATCCTAAGGATCAAAATCCTCAGGATCCTTAGGCTCCGACGTGTAACCACTAGGTACATAGTCATCAGTACCCATGGAGTCCTCCGTAACAACCTCCTCAGGATCCTCCTCAGCATCAGGCGATCCTCCAAACCCCTGTGCATCTAACTATACCCACCTGGCCATCTGCTCGTTGGGGTCCTCATCAAATTGATCTAAATACCACATCATCATGTCCTAACGATGATCGGCATCACGCTGCTCATAACCCTAAAAAAACACGTAACAATGGCCCCCGTCCGATAACGGTATAAAATGAGTCTCACCGGTCAGATACCTAGCAACAGTGTGCAATCCACGCTCCTGCTCATGGTGACTGGACTCTGCATCCAGCCCTACGTCCTGATAACCTACTGTAGACTAACTATCCCTTCTCTGGGATATCCTCCCCTCAGAAGATTCTGTCGATGACTCTCTCACTGAGGTCACCACACGTACCGGCACTGGCTCCTCTACCAGTGGATCACGTCTCCTTCGTACCCAATTAGACAAGCGGCTGAACATCTAATCCATCTAAACATCATGGTAACATAATGCAAAATAAATAAGCATACACTACTAAAATAAATCCAAAGACAGTCTACCTTGGCTCGTAAGTGGTCACTGAAACATCAGCAAGTACATGTTCAAAACCTAGGACTCTGATACCAAAACTATAACACCCCCTTACCCAAGCCTAGGTTTCCGAGTAAGGTGTAATTACCATTTTTTTTTTCTTTTTAAATTTGATTTGATTAAAACCTTTTGAACAAAGCCACAACAAAATCAGAGACTTTTCTTTACTCTAAGAGACCGCTTTTCAAACCACACAAAAAACAGTACTACTTTAAAATAAAATGAAGTTTACACAACCACACTTCAAAGAAAAATATAGTATTTAAAAATACATAATATCTTTGCCCTCAAAATACCAAATCAAAAGCAGAAGAACATAGTACTTTGCTGCGCTCTCCAGTCCATACCCCGCCAATCCCTACTGTTTGGCTTTGGACTTACCTGTCACACAGGATAGACAATTGTGAGTGAAAAACACTCAGTAGGCAACCATATGCAAATGCAAATGCCATGTCATGTAATGTTAAACCATACACCGAAAATCATTTTTCCCTATTTATTTTAAACTGAACAGCCCACTCTCTTTCCACGTTTCATGCATAAAACACCACACCTCTGTGGTATACGGATGAAATACCGTTCCGAGTGACCCATAGCTATGTGTGGTCAGTGATTTACAGAGCGACTAAAAACAGGGTTTGAACTATGCACCTCATCGGGCAACTAATTTTCGAAAATACAAACCCACAGGGAAAAATCTTTCATTTCACATAAAAAATAAACCACCAAAATTCCTCTATGCAAATGTATGTCCATGCCACAATACACAAGTATAACCAGACAACACAGTAAGCTGTAATTACCAACCGTTCTATTTCAACAGTCGTAATTACCGAATTACCCCTGCTCCAATCGACGATTATAAATCGCTAAACACACTAATATAATTACCAAAAAGTCATTGGCCTCTTCGACAATTACCAAAAACCCTCAAGTAAATGGATAATTACCAACATACCTCTCAATAAGTAATTGGACAATTATCATCCTACCCTCGGTTAAATTAACAATCAGTAACAATTATACCAACCAGACATGTATGTACGACCACTCCAATACACATATACACATCAATGCATGTATACATTTATAAACATAATTGTAAACACATATACATAAATACATATATAAAAATATACACATATAGATACATACACATATATCTACACAAACACATATATACACACTCATATATTTATACACATATTTTATATATATATACATGCAAAAAAATATGACTTATACATATACATAATTATACATATACATATACCCATGTATAAATATACCCACATATGTATATATATATACTTAATACATAAATAATTATTTTTGTACATAAACCTTTACAAAACATACATACGTATATTTTCTAAATACGTACACAAATTATATTTATTTTATAAAATATATCTATATTTATAATTATACAAACACATGTATAATTAATTGTATTTGAAAAAATATATATAATAGTAATTAAAAATTTATATATATATATATATTAATAAACAAATGGTAATTTAATATATATATTAAAATAACTTGGAAATTAGAAAAGGCCATAATACCCTCAAAATTTAAATATTTTCAACTCTACCCCTACTATGCATAATAACAAAAATACACTCGATAATTTTAAAAATTACATTTACGTCCCTACATGACAAATGACCAAAATGCCTTTGACCTTTTATAAAAATTTCACTTATATCCTTTACATATAAAATATCAAAATGCCCTTGAACAATTTTAAAAATTCCATTTGTGTCCTCTACATGTAAGTTTACCATTTTACCCTTGGAATTTTTAAAATTTTCCAAAATATCCTTTGTATGTAAAATAACCAAACTACCCCCTCCAAATAAAATTTTTCACAAAGCTTCTCAACCATGACTTGCCCCTCTCTACAAGCTTAATCACCAAGTTTTCTTCACCAACACATCAAATTTATCAAGCAAGATATTAAATCCAACCATCAATTCCAATAAACTATGCTTAAAATTTAATATATTCAAGCTTTACTCAATATTTCCATGTAATCACTCAACCTAGTAATTGAAGATTTTAACACATACTCAAACCACATGAAAATCAAGCTCATCCCAACATTAATTCAATGCTTCCAACCATAAATAAATCAAATAGTTAAGCAAAACTCACAAACTATGCTAGAAATAAAATATATATATATATATTAGTTGCCTACCTTGATTCAAGCTAGAAAGCAAGCAAAACCAACCCTTGAAATCACCCAAGCTTTGCCAAAAACCCCACTTGATGGCCGGCCACTTCCCTATTAAAATTGGTTTGTGCTTTTGCAAATTTTCACCTTTCTAACTTTTTGTCCCTCTCTCTCTAACTTGTGAAAGAAAACAAAACAAATGCATTGGTGAAAAAGCAAGACAAAAGTACAAAGTGGAAGAGAGGTGTTGGCCAAGAGGAAGACAGTTGCCAATTGCCAACCTTTTTTTTTAATATTATTCGCAAGTTAAAGTAAAAGATATTTGCATGTATAATATTTAAATAATTGAAATTATAAATCAAAGGAAGGAGAGTCGACCATGAGGTGTTGAATTGCCAATTGCCATCTCATTTATCATTTAATAATTATATAATAAAGTAAAATAAAAGATATTTTTAAATATATATTAATATAATAGTGAATAGTGCATGAATAGTAAAAGTCAAACATGGTCAAACCGGGACCAAGGATAAAATGGGTAAAAAAAATCTCTCCACACCTCACAGGATAGTCTCGGTCCTCACAAAATTCCTGGGGAACTCCGAAACTGCTTATTTCGGTGAAAAAAACTAAACTGTGATTTAACCGAAAACGCTTCCGGAAACCAACAGTTTCGAAAATAAAATGAGGTTATTACAGTATAGCATGTGATGTACCTACGACAACATAATAAAAGTGTCATGAAATGCAAAATTGTAATTGTCATTATTTTAACATTTTTAACAATGCTTTTGGTTTAAAAACCATAAGACATTTAACGTCATTACATATAAAAAGCTTCACCATATATAAAATACGATAACACTAAAAAACCATCATCAATTCGCTTAATCTAAAATGACAGTCGATTCCATGATGCAAGGAAAAATGTTGTTGTTGTATTAAGATGACGCTTTTTAGGCGTCGTCAAAGGCCAAATATGTAGTAGTGTGTCATGTCCTAACATCTCACCAAACACTTTGAGGGCATTTTCGGTACACTTGGACAAGAAGCAAGTGGAGTTCTCTAGACTTGTGTAGAACCTTCTAGAAAACCCTAGTGCTTGCTTAGTTGTCGCTTAGTTGTATAGCACTTGGTGGAGGATTCTAGAAACTCAATCTCCACCGTAGGATCAAATGTATTATAGCCGTTAGATCGTTTGTTGTAATACTATAAATAGGGGGGAGGCTTCATTGGCCAAACCACCCAAGTATTGAGTAATACATTCTTATTTTCTCATTCTCTCTCTAGTTGAGACTTTCTCTCTCTAAGTTCTTTCTTTGTTGCTTAGCTTTCTCTCCTTGTGTTGGCAAAGAGGCTTACTTAGTTGCTTCCGAGGGTCGAAACAAGCAACTAAGGCCACACGGCTTGAAGGTTTTCGACAAGTCCGTGACAGTTGGTATCAGAGCTAGGTTTGTGGAGAGAATCATGTCTTCATCCGAGGTTGCTGTTGGAGAGGAGATGAGGGGAAGGGAGGTTGAACCCACCATTCCAAGGTGAGCACGAGGACGTTCAAAGTCACGAGCTGCTATGGAGGCCACGGTGGTCAAGGTGCAAGTAGCTGTCGCCGACGTAATGGAAAGGTTGGATCGCGTGGAGCAAAGCATGGAGGAGCTCGAGGGTGTGTGGACGACCAAGTGGGGGAGCTTCAAGGTAATATGCAAAGCGGTCACGAGGCCAATCGTGAGACGTGGCGTCAAGAGAATGCTGCTTTTCAAGCAACGGTGCTTGAAACACTTTTACTTATGCAAGCTCAAATGGACGAGCTTAAGCACGGTTTGGAGGAAACCGGTGCGGATTGGGCATTATGCAAGCGAGCTGCAACTAGTGGTGCTATCACCACTCAACATGCTCCACGGGTGGATGTTCCCAAACCCAAGGAGTTTAGCGGCAAGAGGGACGCAAAGGAATTGGAGAATTTCATATGGCATATGGAACAATACTTCGAAGGGATCAACATGCAAGATGAGAAGTAAAAGGTAACTACCGCTTCCCTTTACTTTACTAATCTTGGTGCTACGTGGTGGCGTAGAAAGCATGAAGAAATGAAGAAGGGTACTTGCATCATCAACTCATGGGAAGATCTAAAACGTGAGTTGAAGAGGCAATTTTACCCGAGAATGCCATTCACGATGCTAGAAAGAAGATGAAGGAATTGAAGCACACCGAGTCCGTTCGTGAGTACGTGGAGGAGTTTTCCGACTTGATGCTTCAAATTCCTAACATGACCGAGGAGGATCTTCTCTTCAATTTCATGGATGGGCTACAATCATGGGCATATGTTGAACTCCAACGTCGGGGAGTGCAAGATGTTTCTACCGCCCTCACCACCGCGGAGACGCTCATGGAATATAAGCGAGGTGAGTCCTCAAACTCAAAGCCCAAAGCTAATGTTGCTAATAGTGGGGGAGCCAAGTTCCATAAGGCTCCACAAGGCAAAGACAATTCGAGGAGGCCTCCACAAAACCAAGATTGGAAGAGAGGAAATAACAAGGAGGTAAAACCAAGAACAATTGCTTCCTTTGTGATGGTCCACATTGGGCAAGAGAGTGCCCGAAGCGAAAAGCTCTTAGCGCCATGCTCGAAGAAAAGGAGGAACCCGAATCATCACAAATGGGTTGCATACAACTCCTCAATTCCTTGAAAGCAAGTCCCGTTCCCGCACACAATGTTAAAGACAACTCCCTCATGTACGTGGCGGCACGTATCAATGGCAAGGATGCCCAAGTCATGGTGGACACCGACGCATCACACAACTTCATCAAGAGGGAGGAGGCCATGAGACTTGGCCTAAAGCTCGAGAAAGGGCAAGGGTGGTTAAAAACCGTGAATGCCAAGGCAAAACCACTTGATGGCACGGCTCGTGATGTGGAGCTACATCTTGGTACATGGCGAGGTAACGTAAACTTTTCTATTGCTCCCATGGATGACTTTAATATTGTGCTTGTCATGGAATTTTTAAGGCAATTCAACGTAGTCCCGCTTCCTCGCTACAACACCGTTTGCATCTTGGAGGGAGGTCCTTGCATGGTTCCCGTAACACACACACCAAGCACTTCCAAACATCTCTCCGCCATGCAACTTAAGAAAGGGATAAAAAAGGGAGAGGTCACATTCCTTACCATACTACATGGAGAAGAAGAGGGAGTCACTACCGATGAACCACCAAGGAAGTTTGTCAAGTGCTTCAAGAGTTCAAGGATGTCATGCCACCCGAACTACCAAAGAAGCTCCCACCAAGGAGAGAGGTGGATCATCAAATTGAATTGGAGGTTGGTGTCAAACCACCCGCAAAAGCACCATACCGTATGTCTCCACCCGAGCTAGAGGAGCTGAGGAGACAACTAAAGGAGCTTTTGGAGGCCGGATTAGTACAACCGTCAAAAGCACCATATGGAGCACCGGTCCTATTCCAACGGAAGCATGATGGATCGTTGAGGCTATGCATCGACTATAGGGCTCTCAATAAGGCCACCATAAAAAACAAGTATCCTATACCATTGATAGCAGACTTGTTTGATCAACTTGGAGGAGCAAAATATTTCACGAAACTTGACTTGAGGTTGGGGTACTACCAAGTAAGGATAACAAAAGGAGATGAGCCGAAGACTACATGCGTGACGCGATATGGAGCCTATGAATTTCTTGTCATGCCCTTTGGTCTCACTAATGCACCGGCAACGTTTTGCACACTCATGAACAAGATCTTCCATCCTTACTTGGATCAATTCATGGTGGTGTACTTGGACGACATCGTCATCTATAGCAACACTCTTGAAGAGCACATCAACCACTTACGAATTGTATTCAAGGTGCTAAAAGAGAATGAGCTATATGTGAAGAAGGAGAAGTGCACCTTTACAAGCAATGAAGTACATTTTCTTGGCCACAAGATCAAGGATGGCAAGTTATACATGGATGTCACCAAAGTGAAAGCCATTCAAGAATGGGAACCTCCAAGCAAGGTGAGTGAACTTCGATCTTTCCTTGGTCTTGTTAATTATTATCGGCGGTTTATTATGGGCTATTCTACAATAGCCGTCCCACTCACCGATTTATTGAAGAAAAACAAGTCATGGGAATGGTCCATCCAATGCAAACAAGCATTTGAAAGGTTGAAGAGTGCCATCATGAAAGAGTCGGTCTTGGCATTGCCCGATTGCTCCAAGCCATTCGAGGTGCATATCGATGCTTCAGATTTTGCCTTAGGAGGCGTATTGATGCAAGACAAGCATCCTCTTGCCTATGAGAGTCACAAGCTTAATGATACCGAGAGGAGGTATATGGTCCAAGAAAAGGAGATGACCGCCATTATTCATTGCTTGTGCACTTGGAGGCACTACTTGCTTGGGTCTAAGTTTGTGGTGAAGACGGAAGCATAGTCCCAAGCAAGCTCGTTGGAAAGATTTCCTAGCTGAATTCGACTATGTGCACCAGTACAAGCCCGGTACGGCAAATGTAGTTGCCGACGCCTTAAGTAGGAAGGCCGAGTTGGCATCGATAAGCAAGCTCCAAGGCAAATTGTTCGACTTAATCAAGGAGGGCATGAAGCATGATGTTGTGGCCAAACAACTCCAACAACTTGCCACGGAGGGCAAGACCAAGCGGTTTTGGATGGAGGAAGGCCTAATCTACACAAAGGGTCGACGTGTCTACGTCCCAAGGTGGAGCAACTTGAGGAAAACTTGATTAAGCAATTCCATGACACGAAATGGGCGGGGCATCCGGGGCAAAGGCGTACGAGAGCCTTATTGGAGACAACTTACTATTGGCCACAAATGCGAGACGAAGTGGAGTTATATGTGAAGACTTGTCTTGTGCGCCAACAAGACAAGGTTGAACAACAAAGTCTGCGGTCTTTTGGAACCACTACCTACACCCTGGCGCAGGTGGGAAAGCATAAGCATGGACTTCATTGTAGGCTTGCCCAAATCCGAAGGGTGTGGCGCTATCATCGTGGTGTTTGACAGATTCTCCAAGTATGCAACCTTCATAGCCGCACCAAAGGCAAGTTCCGGGCAAGACTATTCTTCAGAATGTGGTAAAGTATTGGGGTTACCACAATCCATCATTAGTGATCGAGATCCACGATTCACCGGGAGGTTTTGGATGGAGTTGTTCAAACTCATGGGTTCGGATCTACACTTCTCTACAAGTTTCCATCCTCAAACCGATGGGCAAACCGGAACGAGCTAATGCGTTGTTGGAGCTTTACCTGAGGCACTTTGTGAGTGCCAATCAACATGATTGGGCAAAGTTACTAGATGTGGCCCAATTCTCCTACAACTTACAAAGGAGCGAGTCCACCAATAGGAGCCCGTTCGAGCTAGCCACGGGGCAACAACCATTGACTCCTCATACACTTGTTACAAGCTACAAAGGGAGGAGTCCTCCCGCTTTCAAGGTTGCCAAAAATTGGCACGAACAAGTGGACTTGGCGAGGTCCTACCTTCAAGGCAACTAAGAAAATGAAGAAGTGGGGACTGACATGTGGAATACCAAATTGAGACCTTGTGTTTATCAAGATTCTACCTTCCCAACACAAGTCTACTCGCCCAGTGCACAATGGACTTGTTAGATGCTATGAGAGGCCATTTCCGATCATCAAGAAAGTAGGGAGGGTAGCATACAAGGTGGAGTTGCCATCCACACTTAGACTCCACCCAGTCTTCCATGTAAGTTGCTTGAAGCCATATCATAAAGATGAGGAAGACCCTTCAAAAAGGAAGTCCGAGAGAGCACCTATGGGCATCACAAGCGCCTATGACAAGGAGGTCGAGAACGTCATGGCCGAACGAGTGGTACGTGGAAGGGACAATCATCCGAGTCATGAGTACTTAGTGAAATGGAAGGGACTATCCGAAAGTGAAGCAAGTTGGGAACCTGCAGTAGCACTATGGCAATTTGAAGACCACATCAAGCAGTTCCATCAAAGAAGCTCGACGAGGACGTCAACGGCATAGGTGGGGGAGAATGTCATGCCCTAACATCTCACCAAACACTTTGAGGGCATTTTCGGTACACTTGGACAAGAAGCAAGTGGAGTTCTCTAGACTTGTGTAGAACCTTCTAGAAAACCCTAGTGCTTGCTTAGTTGTCGCTTAGTTGTATAGCACTTGGTGGAGGATTCTAGAAACTCAATCTCCACCGTAGGATCAAATGTATTATAGCCGTTAGATCGTTTGTTGTAATACTATAAATAGGGGGAGGCTTCATTGGCCAAATCACCCAAGTATTGAGTAATACATTCTTATTTTCTCATTCTCTCTCTAGTTGAGACTTTCTCTCTCTAAGTTCTTTCTTTGTTGCTTAGCTTTCTCTCCTTGTGTTGGCAAAGAGGCTTACTTAGTTGCTTCCGAGGGTCGAAACAAGCAACTAAGGTCGCACGGCTTGAAGGTTTTCGACAAGTCCGTGACAAATGGCACTTTAAACACTGTATAGAAAATAGAAGATTAAATAAGAAAAATCATAATAGAAGATTAAATAGGAAAAATCATATCTATAATTAGGTAAAACTCTTTTGATTTTTATTTGATTAAAATCCTAATCTTATCTCAACAGAGACACAACATATGTCTCTAGGATTTGAGCATAACAGTCTATATATAAACAAACTCAAGAAATCCTTAGGTTAGGAATACGTATCCTAATAACATTAGATGACATTTAGCCATTGGGCCTCCATACCTTAGAACCTAAGTCCATCTGTGAACCACTTTCTCATGTTCACAGGTCTTGCACGAAAGCACAAGCCTAACAATCTCCTACTTGTTATATTGCAAGCTAGGAAACTTCTATTTAATCGTATTATCAGCCATACCACTTAGCTTGAGCTAGCCTAGAGATTTAACAGCTATTATTAATCAAGGCTTTTCATAATTGTTATGCAATTATCTAATCCAATGTTATTCCACTAAAATCTTAAAGTTGAACTCCAAGATTAATAACAAAAAATATTAATATTAATTTTCTCTTTGTAAAATATCAATAATAAATTGATTACATTTTCTATCAATCAATTAATTATAAATTGATTATTTATTCTCTTGATTTGATAGTTTTTATAATGGATCAAATGCATTGACCAGTGACTTCATTATATCCGAGCACTGGAATATATAAAGATGATATTTTATACAAATTTCATTTTGTTTGTTTCATAATACTGATAATTTAAATAATCATGATCCTAAATCATTAAGGTATTGGTCATATAAATGGAACTTACTTATTGACAACTCAAAGAACTGTAATTATTCAAATACATATCTAAAATAAACTCAAGATTTAGAGAAACTTGATAATCAAATATCACTTTGAAATTTAGTTCCTTTTATAGAAATCCAAACTTTAATTAAACAGTGATTCTATCAATGCAAAGTTATTCTGTACAAACATTTTATAATAACCAAGATAAATTATTTCATAAAATATTGCAGTCTAAATAAAGTGTCAAACTTTATTTAATTATTATGATTTTATTCATTAATTATAAGAACCTATGATCATGCCTATTATGAATGTATCCATATGATCATATACTTCATAATTAATTCAGATCTTTATACGTAAATACCAGTATGCACAAAGTATTGAAAATATTTCAAAATTTTATTAAACTCAAAAAGTACAATCTGTCTTGTTCCAAAAACTCAAATAAACAATACTCTCACTTTCTCTAAAGCAAGTTTGGTAACTTACTAATACTCATACTATCTGCATGTTTCTTAAAAACTCGCATAGGTAAAGACTTTGTAAATAGGTCTGTTAAGTTCTCCTCTGAAGCTATTTTTAAGACCACTGTGTCTTCTTTTTCAATGATATCACATGTCAAGTGGTATTTTCTCTCTATATGCTTTTGTTTCTTATGATACTTTGGTTCGTTAGATTGTGCGACAAAAGTGAACTTCTTCAACCATACAACTACTTTTGTTACTTCAGAAGTAGCCACATATTCAGCTTTAATGGTGGAGTCTGCAAAACATTTGTTTGATACTCATCTAACAAATAGCTCCACCATTTAAGGTAAATACATATTTAGAGGTTGATTTTCTTGAGTTTATATCCCCTTGGAAGTTAGAGTCTATGGAACTAACAGTTTCCAAACACGCACTAGAATATACCAGCATATAATCTCTCATTCTCATTAGATACTTGAGTATATGCTTTACTGCAATCTAGTGTTCTTTACTGGGATTAGATTGATACCATCTTACAAATGAGACTACCTACAGCCGAGGCATAAGGTATTCTACTCACGCGTTCTTTCTCCTGAGGAGTTTTTAGTGTTTGTGCCTTAGAAAGATGAATTCCATACCTAAAGGGTAAGTACCCGTTCTTAGAATTTTTCATGTTAAACTTGGTAAGAATTTTATTAATAAAAAAGGCTTGAGATAACACTACCAAATTATTCTTTTGGTCTTGTAAAAGTTTTATTATGAGAATATAGTTGGCTTCTCCCAAATCCTTCATATCAAAATGCTTACGCAACCATCCTTTTACATCTGACAATACTTGTTTATTATTTCCGATTAGCAAAATGTCATCTACATAAAGAACTAAGAAAACAACTTTTCCTTCTTGGATCTTTTCTCAAAACTTATAGAAGTAATGACCTAATCAAACATGATGTTCCATGAACGGGATGCTTACTTAAGTGCATAAATAGACCGTTGCAACTTACATACCATGTGTTCTTGGCCTTTGGCTATGAACTTTTCTGGTTTGCCGCAATAGATGTCTTCTTCAAAATTTTCATTTTGTAAAACTATTTTGACATCCATCTTTCAAATCTCATAATCAAGACTTGCAGCTACGACTAAAACAATCCAGATAGACTTAAGTGTGGCTACTAGCGAAAAAGTTTCCTCATAGTCTAGTCCCTTTTTCTCAGTACAACCTTTTACCACTAATTTAGCTTTGAAGGTTTCCATCTTTTCATCGGATTCTCTTTTTCTCTTGTAAACCCACTTGCACCCTATAGGTTTTATCCCTTTAGATGCCTTTAAAAAAGATCAGACTTAGTTAAAATGATAGATTTTTCTCTCAGTCCATAACTTTTGTCATTCATGCGTATTAACATCTTTCAGTGCTTCATTCTAACTAATGGAATCTTTTTCGCTATCAAAAGTGATGACTTGGTAAGATTCATCCAACAATATATCTCACTTAATTACGTATAGTTCTCCGACTACGATGAAGTTCTATTGGTTATTATGCTACTTTAGAAAGATTTTGTTCATCTTTTTGAATTTGAGGTTGTATACATGCAAGCTCTACTTATGCAAGTTCTTGTATAGGTAAAGGTTCCTGTGATTCAGGTTTCTCTTGTATTGGTTCCTATTATTTCACTGGTTCAACCTATGCATGTTCACATTGTGGTGTAATTTCTCATATTTGAACATGCATAGGCAATAGTGGTATTACAAGTAAAGATACCGATTATTCAGTTGGTTCATGAGTTGAAGTAAGTTCCTCAAGAATTATTGTACTCTTAGGTTTGAAATTGCTAATATAGTCTTCACCTAGGAAAGTCGGATAAGTACTCACAGAAAACTTTTTTATTCGAGAAACTATAAAAGAGTCCACCTTTCATTCCTTTTTGGTAATGAACAAACAAACATACCTCTAATCAAGCTTACAACTTATTTGGTTCCTTTCTCAAGACATGTGTAGGAGCATCCCATATTCGGATATGGTTTAAACTGGATTTGCGTCGTTTCCACAATTATGTAGGTGTCTTAGAAATTGATTTAGAAGGGATCAAGTTCAAAAGGTACATAGCTGTTTCTAAGGCATATCCTCGAAACAATATAGGTAGAGATGAATAACTGAAGACTGATCTAATTATATCTTGAAGAGTTCCATTTCTTCTTTCTGTAACTGCATTTTATTGGGGTGTTCCAAGGGTTGACAGTTGTGAAACTATTCCCTCTTAAGCCAAATAAGATTTAAACTCTCTAAATAGGTATTCACCACCTCGGTCAAACCGAAGCTTTCTGATATGAACTCCTAATTGTTTTTCTACCTCAGCCTTATACTCTTAAAATTTAGTGAAAGTTTCAGACTTTTGGTGTATTAGTTAAACATATCCATATCTTGAGTTGTCATCCATAAAAATGACAAAATACTTATACCCTCCTCTGCCTTGAACATTTATTGTTCCACATATATCTGTATGCACCAATTCTAGTAGTTTGCTTCTATGATATCCTTTGTCTTTGAAAGGCCTTTTAATCATTTTACCTTTCAAATAGGATTAACATACTATTATAGGTTAAAAACTAGGAATTTAAAATCTCACTTTTGATTAAACTATAAATTTTGTTTGGATTAATATGACCTAATAGCAAGTGCCTAAAAGAAGTTTCATTTAAACCTTTCTTTTTGAGCTATCTGTTTATGTTCATCGTCATTAATTTCAACATTATTAACATCATAGGACATAAAACTTAAATAATAATAAAGGTCATTTAATAAATCACTGAAGCAAATAACTAAAGAAGAACTTCTTATTAAAATAGAGAAATTAAATTCCATTGTAATTTGTGTTCAAATAAACAACTAATCGAAATTAAATTCCAATAAAATTCAAGAACAAATAAATAGACTTGCAAAACCAAAGTCTTACTATTATTGAAATATAAAACAATTAGTCTTATAGCATTCATGGAGACATGTTCCCTCATTCCCAAGTCTCAGGCTTCTTTGTCCTTACCTCAACAAGCTATATTATTTGAACCATCATAAAGAGTAACAAGCCTTATTAGAGGCTTCTAAGTCAATGATCTATTTATTACTGTAATTCTCCACTAAACAAGCTTCAACTATATTTAAAACACTCATACCTTGGTTTTTGGAAAGCTGAGGGCAATTCTTCTTCCAGTGACATTTCAGTCTGCACTTAAAGCACTTGCCTTTAGACTTTTTCATCGCAATAGTCTTGGCAACTACTATGTGTGTCTTGCTCATTTTGTTATTCTTCTCACCATCCTTAGGTTTTCCTTTACGCTTAGAAGAATCCTCATCATTATGAACACTGCCTATCTTCGCGAAAGCCCTTTCAGCACTTTAAAGCCAACTTTATAGGAGCCAGATCTAACTTGCTCATATTATAGTTCACCTTGAACTAAGCATAGCAGTCAGGTAGTGAAGCCAAAATGAAGTCTTCTTGGGAATATTGTTCAAGTTTAGTCCTCATCACTTCTGCTTGATTGAGGTATGACATCATCTTAAGATAATAATCCCTCACACTATCCCTAGTCATCCAAGTGGTCATTAAACCTCTCACCATAAATTGCCTTAAAGAACTAGTAGTTTGAGAAAACATCACATCTAGATTCTAAAGCATTTCTACTCCACTTAGGATATGAGATGGTTGACACTTTAAATGACTAGCAACATTGGCAAGAATATAGCAGCAAACTGCTATATTTGCCAGTCAGCATATTCATTTTGGACTTGCTTAGAGGCATCAACTGCGAGTACATCGAGCTTAGGTGTTGTTAGGACAAACTTGAGTTTTGCAAAATGAAAAGCAATGAACAAGTTGGTTTTTCATTCACTATAATTGCTACCATTGTAATAACCTCATTTTATTTTCGATTTTGTGGTTTTGGACACTTTTGGTTTGTTAAGCGAGCCTTTTCACCAAACAAGCGGTTTCTGAATTCCCCAGGTATTTTGTGAGGGCCAAAAGTATCCAAGGGAGAGTTAAAAAATTTTTCCTACCCATTTTGCCCTTGGTCAAAGTTTGACCAAGTAGGGTTACTATTTATTATTTTAATATTTTAATAAATATTTTTTACTATTTACTTTATTATATTATTATTTTAATATACAAATTGGGATATTTCACCCTTGTTAGCCGACCCTCTTGCTTCCAATTTCAATGGTGTTTTCTTCCATTTTCATTCTAGAGAGAAAATTCAATTTTAGAGAGAGAAAGTGTGAAATTCAGGAATTTTTCAACAAAACTTTAGGGTTTTGTACGGCCATCAAGGGAGTTCATTGGCATACTTTGTGGTGATTTTCAAAGCTTGGAAGTGGGGTAATCTTGCTTGGAAGAGACGTAGGCAACTATTCCTCTTTGGTTTTTTTATGTAAATGTGTGATTTTACTTGATTAAATGATGGAATCATGTTATGTATTGGTGAATTGTTGATTAATTATGCTTAATTTGATGTGTATTGAGTGTGAGACAAAACCCCCAATTGGTTAGGGTTTAGGTTTTGTGATTTTGATGGTTTATGCTTAATTTTGTTGGATTAAAACATGTGTAATGGAAATTGATGATAAATTATGGTATAAACCATTGTTAATTTGTTGATTTGATGAGAAAATTGATGGATTTGGACATGTAGAGGGGCCAGCCATGTTAGGGGTTCCTTTGTCAAATTTTTTTACATGTGAGGGGCATTTTAGTCTTTTCACATGTTAGGGTATTTTGGATATTGTCGGAATTGTTGAGGGTAAATTGGTCATTTCGCATGTAAGGGATACAAATGGAATTTTTAAAATTGATCAAGGGTGTTTTGATCATTTTACATGTGAGGACATAAATGAAATTTCAAAAAAGGTCAAGGGCATTTTGGTCATTTGACATGTGGGGACATAAATGTAATTTTTGAAATTGTAGAGGGTATTTTCGTCATTTTCCATATGAGGGGTAAAGTTGAAAATATTTGAAATTGGAGGAGTATTGAGGTCTTTATCAAATTTCAAATTCTTTTATAATATATATATATATATATATATATAATTTTTGAAATTGTGGAGGGTATTTTTGTCATTAAGGGGTAAAGTTGAAAATATTTGAAATTGGCGGGGTATTGAGTTCTTTATCCAATTCCAAGTTCTTTTATAATATATATGTATATATATATATATTAAATTATCTACTTGATTATTAATTTATTATATATATATATATATTCAATTACCTTATTTATAATTTATTTAAATTATTTATTTATACACTTGTTTGTATAGTTATATTTATAATTATATTTTGCAAAATACATGTATATTGAGTATGTATTTATTAAATATACATAAGTGTATTTTGTGAAAGTATACATATGTAAATAATTATCTATGTATTAAAATGAGTATTAATTTATTATTTATACTTATAAGTATTTTTATACATGGATGTATGTGTATATAACTATGTATGTGTATAAGCTATATTTGTGTTCATATATATGTTTATAAAATATGTGTATACATATATGGGTGTGTATATATATATGTGTATATGAATGTGTATTTATATATGTATATTTTTATATATGTGTATATATATATAAGCATGCATTAAGGTGTGTATATGTATGTATAGGTGTGTACAGATATATATATAGATATGTATAAATTTATGATTGTGTATATGTATATGTGTACGAAATATATATGTGCATATATGGGTATGAATATATATATTTGTATGAATATGTGTGTATGTGAATATTTATTTATATGTATTTATATATGTATATATGTATAAGTGTGATTGTATACATATTTATATTTGTGTATATAAATATGTATATAGATGGATATATGTACTGGAATGGTGGAATTTATATTTCTAGTGGAGAATTATTATTTGACTGTTATTTAACTGAGGGTAGGGTGGTAATTAGCTATTTTCCCCATTGAGGGGTATTTTGGTAATTTTTTATATACTCGAAGGTTATCTTGGTGATTATCAAAGTGACCAGTAGCATTTCGGTAATTACATCAATGTGATTGGTGATTGTGAATCATTGGTCGGAGCAGGGGCAATTCGGTAATTATCGCTGTCAGGTGGGATAGCTTGGTAATTATGCGAGTTATTATTTGCCTTGTTGGATTTATGCATTGTGGCATATATATTCATTTACATAGAGCAATTCATGAGGCATATTGTTGTCTAAGAAATGATGGATTTTTCCCTGAGGGTTTGTGTTTTCAAAACGGTTGCACAAAAGAAGGTGCATGGTTTTAAACTCTGTTTTAATAGCTCTGTGAATCACTGACCACACAAGAAGGTGAGTCACCCGGAACAATATTTCACCCGCATACCACAGAGGTGTGGTGTTTCGTGCACGAAATGCGGAAAGAGAGTGGGCTATTCAATTAAAATAAAGAGGAAAAAATGATGATTTTGTGTGTATTGTAGTACACAACATGACATGGCATTGACATATGCATTTAGTTGCCTACTGAGTGATTTATCACTAACTGTTGTCTGCTATCATGTGTGGTAGGTAAATCCGAGACTCAGCAGTAGGGCTTGGTGGCGATGCGGATCTGGGGAGGCATGGTATAGTACAGTGTTCTTCCGCATATATTGTTTGCCTTGTTGGATTTATGCATTGTGGCATACACATTCATTTACATAGAGCAATTCATGAGGCATATTGTTGTCTATGAAATGATGAATTTTTCCCTGAGGGTTTGTGTTTTAAAACGGTTGCACAAAAGAAGGTGCATGATTTTAAACTCTATTTTAGTAGCTTTGTGAATCACGACCACACAAGAAGGGTCGCCTCGATGTTTCCGACATACCACAAAGGTGTGATGTTTATTGGCGGAAGAGAGTGGGCTATTCAGTTAAAATAAAGAGGGAAAAATGATGATTTTGTGTGTATTGTAGTACATAACATGACATGGCATTGGCATATGCATTTGGTTGCCCTCTTGAGTGATTTATCACTCACGTTGTCTGCTATCATGTGTGGTAGGTAAATCGAGAGAGGGCTTGGTGGATCACGGGGAGGCATGGCATGGTACAGTGTTCTTCCGCATTTTCCTTTTTATTATATTTTGGGTAAGAATACTCTGTGTTTAATTAAATACTCTTTTCTTTACGTTGTAGGTGTGTATACTTTATTTATTTTAAAGTATTACTATATTATGGTGTGGTTTGTAAAATGGTCCCAAAGAGTAAAGAAAGGTTTTAATACTGTCGTGACATTGTCTAAAATAGTTTTTAAACATAAATCGGGTTTGTGTTTTTGAAAGGAAAAAGAAAAAAATTTTTACGTAGTAACTACCCCTTACTCGGGAACGTATGCTTGGGTAAAGGGGTGTTACAGTTTTGGTATCAGAGCCCTAGGTTTTTGAACATGTACTTGTTGATGCTCTAGTGACCAGCTGCACGCCAAGGTAGACTGTCTTTTGGATTTATTTTAGTATTGCGTGTTTATTTATTTTGCTTTACGTAACTATGCTGCTTAGATGGGCCAATACATTAGCTGTGTTTAACGTTTATTTCTTGGGAGGCGTGATTGACCGGTGGAGGAGCCGGTGGTAGCACGTATGGTGACCCCAGTGAAAGAGCCATCATCCAGATCGCATTCTGAGAGGATGTCGTACTAAGTTGATATTCTGTCCAATTCTGGTGGAGAATATCGGGATGTCGGACTTGATGAGGACTCGCTCGACGAGAGTTGGAGGGGAGGAGACAATATGTCTCTATGTTTTTACATGGTGAGGCTACCATGATACCAACACGGAGTGGAGGTCATTATTATATTCCTATCAAGAGGTTTGAGCATATGTAGAGTGATCATCGATATGAGATGTACAACTGGTACATGGACACGTCGTGATGATTTGGAGCGGTGGCCATGACTCTTATGGTGGTATACAGGTTTGGAAGTGCCACCCATTGCGGTTATGAGTTAGGCGGTTGATGAGGATATGGAGGATTCCATAGGTTCAAAGGATTACGTAGCTCACGGTTACTCTTCCGGCGGACCAGGATTTTGATCCTTGGGATGACACCAATAGTCATTAGAATTCCAACATCTCTGTGACTTTGTTGTTTGTATATGTGTATTATATTTTATATGTATGGTATATATATATATGGGTATGTATATATTGTATATATATTTTATAATATATGTATTGTGTATGTTGGATGTGTAACGCTTTATTGTGAAAAATAAAGTGTTGTTTTTCTCTGTATCTTTTCAAATTATTAACTAATAATTTGGTTAAGATTTAGTCTCTCGTTTATTGCAGATGCCACGTCCTACGAGAAATGTTCACCCTGAACCTGGAGTAGTTCAGGGGATGCTACGAGTCGACTTTTGGAGGCTATTGAAAGACTTGTGACACAGAATGCGCAGGAACAGTAGCAGCAGCAGCAACAGCGACCTTAGCAACCACAACAACCTACTGGGATAAATGCGGCGGTGAAACAGTTTTGAGATCTTCATCCCCCAGAGTTTGATGGATCACTGAATCCATTGGTAGCGGAGAATTGGATTCGGGAGTTAGAGAAGATCTTTTTGCTGACAGATGTCTCAAAAACTCAGAAGGTAATATGTGCTTGCTTCATGCTGAAGGAGGGAGCCAGTCATTGGTGGGACATGATCAAGTGGGCTTATCGCACGGACGAGCATCCGATGACGTGGGCTTTGTTCAAGACTTTGTTTCTTTAAAAGTACTTCCCGTGAGTTAAGAGAGAGAAGGAAGCTAAGTTCCTAAGTCTGGAGCAAGGGAATCTTTCCCTGTTAGAGTATGAAAGGAACTTTGATGAACTTTCCCGTTTCGCGCCACACCTTGTGGACACAAAGGAGCATAAGGCTCGACACTTTGAGAAGGGGCTGTAACTTGAGCTTTATAGTGCTGTCGCCATGTTTCAATTCCCTACGTATCTGGAGATCCTGCAGCGACTGTAGTTGATTGCCAAAGATTCTACCCATGAGGTAGTTAGGCCTACAGGGCAAAGTTCTGCTCCTGTTAAAGAATCAAGGAAAGGAAGTTTTCAGCAGAAATGCAAGTTTGACAGGAAGTCTGAGACGAGTGGTTCTTGCATCGACGATAACAATAAGAAGTTCAAGGTGGTTGACAATAGGTTTGGTGTTCCGTATTGTGAGAAGTGCGGCAGACACCATCCCGGTGAATGTTGGGGAAAGCCCGTAGTGTGCTATGGATGTGGCAAGCCTGGCCACATGAGGAGAAATTGCCCAGTGGCAAGGAAGGTCCAGTAGTCTACTCGAGGCCGTGTGTTTACGTTGACTAAGACAAAGGCTGAAAAGGACGAAGCCACAATGGTTGCAGATACCATTACTTTGAATGGTTTAAGTGCTTTGCATTGTTTGATTTGGGTGTTATGCACTCGTTTGTGTCTAATCAGTTTATTTTTAAATTGCCTAGAAAACTTGTTAGTCTTGGTTGTGGTGTGCGTGCTGCTACACCTTCGGGTGTTAGTTTGGATGCTTTTTATATGCTTGTTGATTGTATGGTGTGCTTCGGTAACGAGACACTACGTGCCGAGTTGATCATATTAGAATTTTTGAATTTCGATGTGATTTTCGGTATGGACTAGCTATCTAAGTGATGGGCTTGCATTGATTACAAAGAGAAGAAGGTTCAGTTTAGCCCATAAATGGGTAGAGTTTTGAGTTTGCAAGTTTATCATTTAAGCCTTGACCTAATTTCTAATGGCGATGCAAACTCTTAAGTTTTTGCATCAAGGATGTCAAGTGTTCCTTATTAGTGTCATTGACAAGGAATCATATACTCTTCAACCGCATAACGTCAAAGTCGTGCGAGACTTTTTAAATATTTTTTCGAAGTAGCTGCTAGAGTTGCCACAAAATCGAGAGGTGGAGTTTACGATGACTTGGGTAAATTTGTGGTGGTGTTTAACGACGACATCCTTATGTATTCCAAGTCAGTAGCTAAGTACGAAGAGCATTTGAAGTTAGTGTTACAGCAATTCGGGACAAAAAAAGCCCAACAAACGTCGGAGAAATCTGAAGTTTTCTTGGTTTTGCAGGTTTTATCGTCGGTTTGTAGAAGGGTTTTCCAAGATTGCGTTGCTATTGACGCAATTGTTAAGGAAGGAAACCAAGTTCGTTTGGTTGACAGAGTGCGAGGACAGTTCTAGGAGCTTAAAAAAAAGTTGGTCTCCGTACCAATTATAGTTTTGCAGAACGATAAGGTGTTTACGTACGCATCATGTCAGTTGAGAGCCAAGTAACCATCTTTGTTCGAGTAGTCAACTTACTCCTTTAATAAAATTTTCAGGACGAAATTTCTTTTAAGGGGGGGAGTGTTGTAATAACCTCATTTTATTTTTGATTTTGTCAGTTTTCGGTCACATTTTCGGTTTGTTTGCCAAATAGCCTTTTTCACCGAAACAAGCAGTTTTTGAATTCCTCTGGCATTTTATGAGGGCCGAAAGTATCCAAGGGAGAGTTGAGAAATTTTTCCTATCAATTTTGCCCTTAGTCAAAGTTTGACCAAGTAGGGTTACTATTTATTATTTTAATATTTTAGTAAATATCTTTTGACTATTTACTTTATTATATTATTATTTTAATATACAAATTGGGATATTTCACCATTGTTAGCCGACCTTCTTGCTTCCAATTTCAATGGTGTTTTCTTCCATTTTCGTTCTAAAGAGAGAAAATCCAATTTTTAGAGAGAGAAAGTGTGAAATTCAAGGAATTTTTCAACAAAATTTTAGGGTTTTGTACCGGCCATCAAGGGGAGTTCATTGGCATACTTTGTGGTGATTTTCAAAGCTTGGAAGTGGGGTAATCTTGCTTGGAAGAGAGGTAGGCAACTATTCCTCTTAGGTTTTTTATGTAAATGTGTGAGTTTACTTGATTAAATGATGAAATCATGTTATGTATTGGTGAATTGTTGATTGATTATGCTTAATTTGATGTGTATTGAGTGTGACTAAACCCCAATTGGTTAGGGTTTAGGTTTTGTGATTTTGATGATTTATGCTTAATTTTGTTGGATTAAAACATGTTTAATGGAAATTGATGGTGAATTATGGTATAAACCATTGTTAATTTGTTGATTTGGTGAGAAAATTGATGGATCTGGACATGTAGAGGGCCGCCATGTTAGGGGTTCCTTTGTCAAATTTTTTATATGTGAGAGGCATTTTGGTCTTTTACATGTTATGGGTATTTTGGGTATTTTTAAAATTGTTGAGGGTAAATTGGTTATTTTGCATGTAAGGGATACAGATGGAATTTTTAAAATTGGTCAAGGGTATTTTGGTCATTTTACATGTGAGGACATAAATGAAATTTTTAAAAGGTCAAAGGCATTTTGGTCATTTTACATGTGGGGACATAAATGTAATTTTTGAAATTGTGGAGGTATTTTCATCATTTTCATATGAGGGTAAAGTTGAAAATATTTGAAATTGGAGGGGTATTGAGGTCTTTATTAAATTCCAAGTTATTTTATAATATATATATATATATATATATATATTCAATTACCTTATTTATAACTTATTTAAATTATTTATCTATACACTTGTTTGTACAATTATATTTATAATTATATTTTACAAAATGCATGTATATTACGTAAGTATTTATTAAATATACATAAGTATATTTTGTGAAAGTATACATATGTAAATAATTATATATGTATTAAAATGAGTATTAATTTATTATTTATACTTATAAGTATTTTTATACATGGATGTATGTGTATATAACTATGTATGTGTATAAGCTATATTTGTGTTCATATATATGTGTATAAAATATCTGTATACATATATGGGTGTGTATATATGTATTTGTGTATATATATATTTGTGTATATGAATGTGTATTTATATATGTGTATTTTTATATATGTGTCTATATATATAGGCATGCATTAAGGTGTGTACAGATATATATATATATATATATATATATATGTATGTATAAATTTATGATTGTGTAGATGTATATGTGTACGAAATATATATGTGCATATATGGGTATGAATATATGTGTATGTGAATATTTATTTATATGTATTTATATATGTGTATATGTATAAGTGTGATTGTATATGTATTTATATTTGTGTATATAAATATGTATATAGATGGATATATGTACTGGAATGGTGGAATTTATATTTCTAGTGGAGAATTATTATTTGACTGTTATTTAACTGAGGGTGGGGTGGTAATTAGCCATTTGCCCATTGAGGGGTATTTTGGTAATTTTTTATATACTCGAAGGTTATCTTGGTGATTATCGAAGTCTGAGGGTAGGGTGGTAATTAGCCATTTGCCCATTGAGGGGTATTTTGGTAATTTTTTATATACTCGAAGGTTATCTTGGTGATTATCAAAGTGACCAGTAGCATTTCCGTAATTACATCAATATGATTGGTGATTGTGAATCATTGGTCGGAGCAGGGGCAATTCGGTAATTATCGCTGTTAGGTGGGATAGCTTGGTAATTATGCGAGTTATTATTTGCCTTGTTGGATTTATGCATTGTGGCATACACATTCATTTACATAGAGCAATTCATGAGGCATATTGTTGTATATGAAATGATGAATTTTTCCCTAAGGGTTTGTGTTTTCAAAACGGTTGCACAAAAAAAGGTGCATGGTTTTAAACTCTGTTTTAATAGAACTGTGGATCACTGACTACACAAGAAGGTGGGTTCCCCTGAACAGTGTTTCACCCGCATACCACAAAGGTGTGGTGTTTTGTGCACAGAGCACGGAAAGAGAGTGGGCTATTCAGTTAAAATAAAGAGGAAAAAATGATGATTTTGTGTGTATTACACAACATAATATGGCATTGGCATATGCATTTGGTTGCCTACTGAGTGATTTATCACTAAGCTGTCCGTATCATGTGTGGTAGGTAAGTCAGGACTCAGTAGGGCTTGGTGGCGGCTGATACTGGGAGGCATGGCATATCGTGTTCTTACATTTTCCTTTTTATTATATTTTGGGCAAGAATACTGTGTTTAATTAAATACTCTTTTCTTTACGTTGTTAGTGTGTATACTTTATTTATTTTAAAGTATTACTATATTATGGTGTGGTTTGTAAAATGGTCCCAAAGAGTAAAGAAAGATTTTAATACTGTCGTGGCATTGTCTAGAATAATTTTAAACATAAATTAGGTTTGTGTTTTTGAAAGGAAAAAGAAAAATTTTACGTAGTAACTACACCTTACTGAACGTATACTTGGGTAAGGGGTGTTACAACTATCTATTGGTTTTCAACTCAAAACCATTATGAGAGCAATAATGGTTGTCATTTTCGAAACAAAATTTTCATACTAGTATTAACATGTATTTTCATAATAAACATAAAACATAGTAAATCCCACAAACTATTTTCTATTTATCATAAATAATTATTTAGTTTCATTATAAATACTCACGTTGTGCAAGATATTTATAATAAATTAAATTTGATCATAAAATAAAATATTGTTCTACTAAGTTGGTTCTCAAGAAAGAATGGGAGTCACAAGTAAACCGCTTAAATCTCATTCTCATTAGAGAACCTCCCTAGATAACAAAAATTTATTTCATTTTAATTGCTTCAAAAATATTTTGGGCTCTTAATTAAAAAATATAGCCTCTTTGGAAGGGTAATTATTAATTAAGTTTGAATATTATTAACCTTTATTTTAATTTCAAAATTATCTTTAATATCTAAGATTATTAATGTTAGGTCGATCAACCAAATTAAAATTAGAAATAAATTGAGGTTTAATCCAACAAAATCCAACCATGCTTATCTATTGAGGTTTTACATGATTATTTTATTATTGGACCCACAAGCCCTTAAGTTCAAAATTAAATAATTAATGTATAACATTGAATTCATTCAATATTTTAAATTATAAGGGATTTACTAAATTATTTTTTAAAAATAATTTTTCCTTAACAATTATTAGATTATGAAAATCCTAATAATTATTATGCATATGTAATTTAATATTGATGCAAACTTATAATGCAGCATCTATTTTATATGGTATGTTATTACACAATATATGCTACATACATATAATTAAAATCATTGCTATAAGGAAATAAAGAAAATAAAAGCATTAATCCATGGGTTTTTTAAAAAAGAAAAACACAAAACCAAAATAAAATTACAAAGCTTATAAAAGCCCAAAGTATTTTGGCTCAATTCTTCTTTCTTGGATTGCAGCACGTAGGGTCTTTTTGACCTAATTTGGTTTGGTCTCTACGGGCATAAAAGCCCAAAACCAAAATCTCTAAACAAAACCCTAACACCTTTAGAGATCCATGCACCACCATTCAAGCCAAACCACTAGTAGGACCACATCAATCGGGGAAGACAACTGTAAAAAGCAGCCACCAAATGGAGTAGCCACCCGCCCTCACAAGCAGCCACTTTTAGTGCATCTATGGGTGCTTTCGGCATCTATTTGGCCTGAAATTTTTACCACGCCTCCGTCTCCTCCTTCCACTTCTAACACAGGTGTTCTTATGTTAGTCCAATGTTTGGATCTTCTCATACACATCCAAATAGCCTCGGGTATGCAGTTTTTTCATAAGTATTTTTTTTTTTTGATCCAAAAATATACATATAATAAACTAAAATAACAAAAAGTACTAATAAATCAGGGAGGAAACATGGTCTTATGACCAAACTCCCTATTACATCCAGTGAAATCAATAAATTAGGGAGGACACCTGATCTTATGACTAGCTCCTGTTACAATCCAAAATCAACTACTATGGATTATGGCAAAAACATACAACATCCATTAAGAACAAAAAATTATAAATAACATACATCCATTATGTGATCGTAACAACTACAGAACTTAAGTGTCATATATCCAATTGGCATAAAAAATTATATAAAATTGAATTTTAATTCACCTGAATAACATAGCATGCTCTGATACCAATTGAAGGATCATAACTACAGCGGAAGCTAAAAATTGCTATTTTAAATATGCAACTAAATTAGCTAATTCAATATAAATACCTCACTGATGTGGAGATCTTCTAGTTGCTCCTCTTACTTAGTGATTAGCACCATACATTGTCGATCTACACTAATCTATACTGTTAAATCTTCCAGACTATCCTTAGAATAGTATAACAGTGTATGGGAACTCTAAACACTATATAAAAAATACAAGATTAAACAAAAAAAAAATCAAATCTAGAATTAATTCAAACTTTTTTATTTTTCTCTAGCTAAATCTCCAATCCTGTCTCAATAGAGAGGCAACATCTGTCTTTAGGGTTTGAGCATAATAGTCTATATATAGATAAACTCAAAAAACCCTAAGGTTAAGAATATGTAATGTAACAACATTAGATAAACATTTAGTCATTGGGTCTCCACACCTTAGGACCTAAGTCCATGTGGTGTAGGCCTTTTTTTGTGTTTATAGGTCTTGCACATAAGCAGAAACCCAACATGTATATCATTGAATCTTAATTATTTCATTTGTACTAATATCTTTATATACATTTCTAAGTTACCATATTCAACTATTGGTTAACAAATTGTGTTGGTTACATTAATTTGTTTTTTTTTATGAATGAAAAGAGTCTTAATGTGGGAATTATTAGTCTAGGATTCTGGTAGTAGGTAGAGTCTTGTTGCTACTCTAACTTTACAATCCTGTAGGAGTTTAGAAGCCCCACTCCCCTAATTGTTCCTCCTCCACCTAGTATTTAGCAAAACTGAGTAGACCTGGGGCCTTAATGGAGATTTGTCAAGACTCGAACTACAACTCTGACAAACAAGTGTGAGGGCTCGGCCGACTTTCTTACCACTAGGCCACACCCCCGGTGCAGGTTGCATTAATTTGTTAACCAATAGTATAGTGCCACATAAATTCACCCTGGTTTAATGTTAGTCAAAACAATTTGTCAACCAATAGTATAATGCTACTTATGTTTATATTACCTTGAAATGTCTTTGTTTTTCTTATTAAACGGGACTGTATTCTGGAATTACAGCAACGTTAAGCATTAATACGTACTTCATAAATCGTATTATATAATTTTAGTATATTTTTAAATATAATTTGCAACAATTGTAATTTTTAGTATTAGAAATGTATATTTATCATAACTGTTTCATTATAATAAATTTTATTAATGGTTTGAAATTATAATAACAAAATAGAATAAATATCAAATTTAGAATGTCAATGAAAGGATTCCAAATTGTAATAAAATTATCAAATTAATAAAGATTATTTTAATGCAAATTGTAAAGATCATTTTTAACGACCAAACTAGGTGTCGTCCGTTGTTAAGCACTGATCTGTTTTAGATAACAGTTTGTTGTATAGTCGTAGCATAAATGACATTTTTCACAACAGCCAATAATCGTCATTGAAAATGCTCTATTTTCAATGATGGCCGGAAAGACGACCATTTTTCTAGTAGTGAAACGCTACTCAATCCAAAATCTAATTAGAATGAACTGCCAACAAATTCAAATCCACAAACTAAAAGCCAAAAGAAGTTAACTTGTTGACTGCCCATGTGGCAATATAAGTGGCTGAATTACAACGAAATACCCAAGATATTATAAAGTCCAATTTTCTTAAGGCATCAAAACCTTTTTAGGTATTTGTTCAGCTGTTCTCTGCAACTGAATAATCATCTATAGTCAGATATTGCATTTTCTTCTATTTTCAATAATAATATATATTTGTTCATTTCTTCTCCTCCTAACTTAATGTTTTAAAGCACCTAAGGGTGTAGTCTAGCGGTAAGGAAGCCAACCGAACCCTCACATTAGTTTGCATGAGTTGTAGTTCGAGTTTTGGTATGCCCCCATTAAGGCCTCAAGTGTACTCAACCTTACTAAAACGTTAGGCGGAAAGGGAATTATTAGAGGAGTGGATTTGCTGTATTAGACTCTTATAGGGTTGCAAAACTGGAGCACATGTCTTATCTCCTAACAGAATAATTCTAATATTGAGGCCCTTTATTATTTATCACAAAAAAAATTTAATGTCTTAAAAATATAAAATGCCACGCTTCATTTCACATCTTTTTGAGCCAAAAGCAATTGAATATTCTCTAAAAAAAATATTAACCACAAACAGGACAACAGGGGATCGGAGCACAGCAACTAACTAATCATGGTTTTCCGAGATATATACCATTATTGACGGTGGATCTTATAGGTCGCAATTAACTGTGGCAGGGCTCACACTTTTATCCGTACTACATTTCACTGGCAGTCTTACGTGGTATTGACATTGTAGGCCAAGCAACCACATCAACAGTGTGAGCAGAGACAGAAAGCTTGACTTTGCACAATGGATGGACTTAGTATATATGGCACAGAAACTGCAAGCCCCAGCATTTTCAGGGAGTTGAGAAAGCTGCTGCAAACTGTATTTTTCTACTAAATTGATCCAACTAAGTGAAGTCTATTCTTATTAATGTTCTTCTATATGCGTTGTATATGGTCCCTCCGTTTCTTTTTTGATCCAAATCTTTGTGAAGACCAAGCAGGCGACTTACAACTACTTTTTGACATTAATATAAAAAATTTATTAGTTTGGGAGAGACCAAAACTTTCTGGTTACTTGCCTGAATTTCACTATTGTGGTCCTCTCAAGGCATTATTGATCGGGGTAGTTTCTCCGGTAAATATCCACTTCAATTGAAAGACTTGGTTCGACTTCAATTATATGAATTGAAAACGCCCACCATTTTTGAGTTGACATTTCAATGTAAATATCCTCTTCAATTCTATGACTTAGCTCTTAGGGAGTGTAAGTTTTCTGGGTTGATTCCAATACATTATCAATAGCCAATGCTAAGTGTTTTAGTTCCAAGTTTTAATGGTCACTCAAGGATCTACAATCCAATCCCAGCAATAACGTCAAAATCATACATGTAAATTATTAATAGCCAATACTGCAGGGACATTTCTCTTCACTCATTGGAATATAGAGTTTATTAGTTAGTTCCTTCTACCGGATCTACTAAATTTCAGCATGAAATTAAGATACTTAGTTCATAAACTTTTAATTATGATGAAAGTATGATTCAAGTGTAACTTTCTTCAACGTAACTTCGAGCATCCAACATAGAAAAAAGACAAGGAAAAGAGACTCTATCTTGATAACTTAGTACATAACATCCAACTTCACCCGAGACCAAATGTCTTCACATACCAGTAATGCAATTGGTTGCAACATTATCATCATTCCATGGAGGCTGTTCGATCTTAGTATAAGTGGTCTTAGATTTAGAAGAGTCCCTACCCAGGGAGGGAAGACATCATTGAATTCAATTATTCAGGGATTGAGAACTTCAAGAGTACAACTGGCCAACATTTTTGGTAAACGCACATGCAACTGATTGCTGCTTAGGTCAATCATTTTGAAATTATTTTGTTTGCACATATTTGAGGGATGCTGCCACGAAAATAGCTGTTACTCATATTTAAGACAAACAGAATACTTCTATGATTTTCCAAACATGGTGGTGCATACCAATCAACTGGTTATTAGACAAATCAAGCAACTGAAGGGAACTTAAATTTCAAAAGAAGGGTGAAATTTCTCAGCTCATATTATTGTTTGAGACTTGGTGCAACATGGTGGACAGGACGGAGGAGACATTGGTAATTGGCCTTGTACTTTGTTCAATGAAAGATCTAACAACATCAAATGAACCATATTACATATAGTGACTTTGTTGCCTAAAACTACATCGCGTCGTTGATGTTTAAGATACATGGGCACTGTTGAGTAGAAGATCAAAGCTGTTATAAACTATACAAATAGTTTAATTTACAAATGAAAGTCTCCTTTTTATTTATTTATCGCTCCTATTATTGTTTTGAATTCATCTAGAAAAGAAGTACAAGGTTTACGCAAAATTATTTATAGGTAATCATCATGGTAGTATAAGTGTACCAACAATTTAACTAATAAGCTTCCAGAAACAAGAAAAATACAAGATTAAATACAACTAGTAATGTTTTAGCTTGAAACAGTACTATTGGGGATTCACTTGCCAGCAAGTCCTTTCCCATCCATGTTCTCCAATTTTTCATCTTTGTTCACAAACGTATGCTGAAAAACAACAAATTCATTCTGGTAATAATATTGCATAACATTGGTTTACACGTACGCCATAGCATACGTACTTCGTAACAATTAAATAACACTGGCTTTCACGTTAATATATATAGCTTTAAACCCAAATACTCAAAGAACAATTCTGTTGATTAGACAAACAATAACTTCTATGTTTATAAAGGTAAGAAAATATAATTAATTTATCTTTAGTCATATTAACTGCTTAAGAAGATATATTAATTTAGAGCTAATTATGTTAATCACTTAGCTAATTTTCACTGATTCCAATGTATATATTAATAAAAAAATGAAGCTTATGTTGTTGCAAACTTATAAATAGATTAGAAAGAAAAATTACCTTCGACAAAGGAGAGGTCCATATATCAATTACGCATTCACCTGCGCGCGTAGAAATATCTTCCAACAAAACTTGTCCAAAACCAGCTTGACCTTCTTGAGAGGGTGACATGACCGATGACTAGTCCGACCACAAATCCACATCCATATCCCATTACTACCACTTTCCAAGTAAAACCATTTTCTGATTCTTCTTCATCTTTGCTCGAGAAAGGAATCTGTGTGTCTGTATTTTCACATTTCTTTGACACTTGAGAGCCACATAACCTTGGGTTTCCTTCAAAAGATGACTTTGAAAATGTGTCCAATTGTGTGCTTTGTGGTATCTGGCCTGTGAGTTGATTGTGGGATAAGTTTAAATACTCGAAATGTGAGGTTTGCCAACTGTTGAGGGATTCTACCAAAGAGCTTGTTCTTAGAAAGATCCAATGACTCAAGCTCCCTTAGATTTCCAAAAGATGATGGGATAGTTCCTGTGAAATTGTTGCTAGACAAGTTAAGCATAATTAAAGACTGCAACTTACCAATGCTACTTGGAATATCTCCATCAAACCTGTTATTTGAAAGGTCAATGGACATGAAGATTGTTAGGATCTTCCTTAGCTCCATTTCTGATCCCTTATTTATCATGCTCATTGAGTATCTATATGGAATATAATAATTGGACATAACTTTGTATTGACCAAGATATTTGATGTCTGAATTATTTCCATCAGGAGCTTTTGACATGCAACCCCAATTTCTAAAGTAATCTGACGGTAAACTTCCACTAAAATGATTAATAGAAAGATCTATAGTTCCTAAGCTTGCAAACCCCAAATACATGATGGGATGCCATATTGGACCGAAAAATTTATTTGATCGCAACACAAGAACTTGCAGCTCTGGCAAGCTTTGCAACCAAAAGGGGAATGTGTCACTTATCTGGTTGTGTCCAAGATTCAGAACTTGCAACTGAGTACAGTTGATCAAAGATTGTGGAACCCTTCCTTGAAACTGGTTGTGACTAAGGTCTAGCATTCTCATCATACTGTGTGTGCTTCCATATGTAAATATCTCATGAGGTATGCTCCCATTGAAGTTGTTTCCTTGCAAATTCAGTATCTCTAGGGAACTACCCAACCATCGTGGAATGGTTCCGCTGAAGTTGTTCTTCGATATGTCAAGAACTTTAAGAGAAGTCCATTTACGAATTATGCCAGTCAAATTATTTTGTGAAATGGAGATATAGGATATCGATGTGAACAATGGTGGAATTGTAAAAGATCCATGCAATTTGTTTCCATACAAGAATAGAACCTCCAAATGTCTTCCGATGACCCAAAACCATTTTGGTATCTCGCTTTCAATTTTGTTCCTGGTAAGATCTAATGCCTTTAATTGATCTTGGGTCTTAAGGAACTCTGGAAACTCACTTATGTTGCATGAACCCAAGAATAATGATTGAAACTTTGGTAGTTCAGAAGTTGTTGTTGCTGTTGTTATGGATAGATTATTATATGAAAGGTAAAAACTGGAGCTTGCTCAGTTTGGAGAAGTTGCCCAAATCCACTGTGCCACTCAAGTTATTTTCTGCGAGGCCTAAAATTATCAACTCAGTGAGGTTTCCAAGTGAAGCTGGAATTTGGCCGCTGAAACTATTACTTGAAAGAGTTAAAATTTTCAGTTTTATGAGATTTCCAAGTGAAGTTGGAATTTGACCGCTGAAATTATTATTATAGAGACTTAAAACTTCTAGTCGTGTGAGGTTTCTAAGTGAAGAGGGTACCTCACCACTAAATTGACAAGATTGAAGCGTTAAAAAAGTAAGTTTTGCAAGGTTCCCCAATGTATATGGAAGCACATGACCAATGATGTGGTTCAATGAGAGGTCCAGATGTGTGAGATGGGAAAGGTTCCAAATTGAAGAAGGAAGAGGCCCTACAAAATTACACTCACGAAGAACCAACAGACTCAAAGAATTGAGGTTTCCAATAGAGTTTGGCAATTTCCCTGAAAATTTTGTGTAGTCAAGACTCACATCCGTCAAAGAGTTAGATGGTTGAAATTCTGGAAGAGTTCCAGTGAGTAGATAGTTACATGTTACACGGATGACTTCTAACTTGTGAAGATGAAAGACATTCTGTGGGAAATTTCCAAGTAAACTACATCCGCCAAGAACAAGAGATGTCAAGGAAGATAAATTTGCCAAGGATTCAGGTACGGATGATGAAATGTTAACTTGGTGTAGATGAAGATACCTTAAATTTGTCATGTTTTGGACAAGGTTTGCGAAGTCTACTTTTCTGAGATGTAAAAGACTAGTTGCATCATCATAATTAAGAAAAGAAGAGAGATCAAGGGAGGCCAAATGAGTAAGAAATGAGATTTCAGATGGGATATGACCAGAAAACATAGAGAAAGAAAGGTTGAGATAGGTTAACCTGGAAAGCTGGGCGAACTCAGAGGGAATGATGCTGAAACTGAAATTGTTAAAGGAAAGGTTGATCCTTTGTAGTCCATGCAACTTAAAGAGGCTGCTGTTTGAACGCAAAGGCCCTTCAAGCCAGCTGTTGGCCAAGTCCAAGCCTACTACTTTGCCTGTTTCGGTGTTGCATGCAACTCCATCCCATGAACAACAATCTTTTTCTTTCTTCCAAAATTTCATCTTTGGATAAGATTCATAATCATCAGCATGATAGTAAGGATCAGCAGAGCGGGGACAATTGAAATAATAAGAACCGAAGTTGGGTTTGATAAATGCGAACTCTCCTTTAAATTGCAGCAAAGCGGCGGTCTGGTCAGGGAGGCATGATGTAATTAGTGAAGAGGAAGTAATAGCAGTGGTAGAGACATTGGAATGGCTAGAACATGAAACATAGCTGCAAAAACAAGAGACCAGCAATATTAAAAGGAGCATCAAGTGAAACATGAGAGAGTGGGGATTTTGGTAACTGATGCTCTTCATGTTAGCACTTGAAAGAGAGAACATGTACGTATGTGAGAGGGTGTAAGAGTACAAAGGGTGTGAAATGAGGGAGTAGAATATAAAACATTTGGCGATGTAAGAAATCCAAAGTTATGGTTGTAAATTGTGAATTGAATAGTACTGAAGAGAAAAATCAATGATTTTGGCCCTTATGGGCATTGTCATGTAGAATGTAAAAGATGGTGAATTATTGATGTGAAACATTAGAGAAAGCTGCAGATGCTTTGTCTTTATATTCGTTGACCCATTAGCTAACCAGTTTTCTCTCTTTAATGATCTTTAAGCGAATTGAAGGAATTGACGAACTGTTATTTGAGGAAAACTATTAAATTATGATCAATATACAATATGAAACAGTGCATATACAATGAATAAGAACATAAACAGTATTATTCTTTAATATCTATAAAATCTCCAACATATTGGCTCTTTGTAGTATGATTCTTTTTTATGTATTTAAAAGGGTATTGATGCAAAAAAAAAAAAAAAACCCTTATTTTTCTTTCTAGTAGTGTCTTTTTTTCCTAACACTTGTTTTTCTTCGTAGTATACATTTTTATGAGATTTTTCCTTTTGAAAATATAATTACCGTGAATATAGCATCCAATCCTAGCTTTTTGAAACTTTACCGGTGACAAATGTGGGAAAAATTTTATAGCAAGAATTAAGTATTAATTAACAAAAATAAGCTTATATATTTTTTATTGAAAATTACACTAGTACTACTTCAGCAATAACCTGAGATTGTAACTCATACACTTATAGATTTTTTGTTTTTAAATCAAATATATATATATATAGTTTGGTTGGACTCGGAAAGTGATATTTATTGATTAATTTTTTTTGGTAAACAATATTTATTGGTTCATGTGTTGACCTATAAGATGTCTACCATTATTGACTATGGATCTTATAGATCGCAATTAACTGTGGCAGGGCTCACACTTTATCCGTATTTCACTGGCAGTCTTACGTGGTATTGACGTTGTAGGCCAAGCAACCACATCAACAGTATGAACAGATACAGAAAGCTTGACTTTGCACAATGGGTTGGACTTTGTATATATGGCACAGAAACTGCAAGCCCCATCATTTTCAGGGAGTTGAGAAAGCTACTACAAACTGTATTTTCTACTAAATTAATCCAATTAAATGAAGTCTATTCTTATTAATGTTGCTTCTATATACGTTGTATATGGTCTCCGTTTCTTTTTTTATCCAAATCTTTGTGAAGACAAAGTAGACGACTTACAACTACTTTTTGACATTATTATAAAAAATTGATTAGTTTGGGAGAGACCAAAACCTTACTAGTTACTTGCCTGAATTTCACTATTGTGGTCCTCTCAATTTCACTATTGTGGTCCTCTCAAGGCATTATTGATCGGGGTAGTTTCTCCAGTAAATATCCACTTCAATTGAAAGACTTGGTTCCACTTCAATTATATGAATTGAAAACGCCTGCCATTTTTGAGTTGACATTTCAATGTAAATATCCTCTTCAATTCTATGACTTAGCTCTTGGGGAGTGTCAAGTTTTCTGGGTTGGTTCCAATAGATTATCGATAGCCAATGTTGTGTAAATTATTAATAGCCAATACTGCAGGCACATTTCTCTTCACTCATTGGAATATGGAATTTATTAGTTAGTTCCTTCTACCGGATCTACTATATTTCAGCACGAAATTAAGATATATACTTAGATCATAAGGTACTGCTAAATTTTTAATTATGATGAAAGTATGATTCAACTGCAACTTTCTTCGACATAACTTCGAGCATCCAACATAGAAAAAAAGACAAGGAAAAGAGACTCTATCTTGATAACTTAGTACATATTTCCTAGACATCCAACTTCACCGGTGGCCAAAAGTCTTCACATACCAGTAATGCAATTGGTTGCAACATTATCATCATTCCATGGAGGCTGTTCGATCTTAGTATAAGTAGTCTTAGATTTAGAAGAGTCCCTATCTAGGGAGGGAAGACATAATTGAATTCAATTATTCAGGGATTGAGAACTTCAAGAGTACAATTGGCCAACATTTTTGGTAAACGCACATGCAACTGATTGTTGCTTAGGTCAATCATTTTGAAATTATTTTGTTTGCACATATTTGAGGGATGCTGCCATGAAAATAGCTGTTACTCATATTTAAGACAAACAGAGTACTTCTATGATTTTCCAAACATGGTGGTGCATACCAGTCAACTGGTTATTAGACAAATCAAGCAACTGAAGGGAACTTAAATTTCAAAAGAAGGGTGAAATTTCTCAACTCAGATTATTGTTTGAGACTTGGTAAAACTTAGTAGACAGGATAGAGGAGAAATTGGTAATTGGCCTTGTACTTTGTTCAATGAAAGATCTAACAACATCAAATGAACCAATTACATATAATGACGTTGTTGCCTCCACTTAAAACTACACCGCGTCATTGATGTTTAAGATACATGGGCACTGTTAAGTAGAAGATAAAAGCTGTTATAAACTATACAAATAGTTTAATTTACAAATGAAAGCCCCCTTTTTATTTATTTATTGCTACTATTATTGTTTTGAATTCATCTAGAAAAGAAGTACAAGGTTTACGTAAAATTATTTATAGGTGATCATCATGACAGTATAAGTGTACCAACAATTTAACTAACAAGCTTCCAGAAACAAGAAAAATACAAGATAAAATACAACTAGCAAGGCTTTAGCTTGAAACAGTACTATAGGGGATTCACTTGCCAGCAAGAACTTTCCCATCCATGTTCTTCAATTTTTCATCTTTGTTCACAAACGTAAGCTGAAAAACAACAAATCCATTTTTCTGTGAAAACAACGTAATAATATTGCAAACATTGGGTTACACGTACTTCATAGCATACTTACTTCATAACAATTAAATAACACTGGCTTTCACGTTAATATATATAGCTTTAAACCCAAATACTCAAAGAACAATTCTGTTGATCAGACAAACAATTCGCTACGTGCTACCAGTGACAGTTTCTAACTTCTATATTTATAAAGCTAAGAAAATATAATTAATTTATCTTTAGTCTTATTAACTGCTTAAGAAAATATATTAATTTAGAGCTAATTATGTTAATCACTTCTAATTTTCACTGGTTCAAAAGTATATATTAATAAAAAAATGAAGCTTATGTTGTTGCAAACTTATAAATAGATTAGAAAGAAAAATTACCTTCGGCAAAGGAGAGGTCCATATATCAATTACGCATTCACCAGCGTGCGTAGAAATATCTTCCAACAAAACTTGTCCAAAACCAGCTTGAACTTCTTGAGAGGGAGACATGACCGATGACTAGTCCGACCACAAATCCACATCCATATCCCATTACTACCACTTTCCAAGTAAAACCATTTTCTGATTCTTCTTCATCTTTGCTGAGGAAAGGAATCTGTGTGTCCGAATTTTCACATTTCTTTGACACTTGAGAGCCACATAATCCTGGGTTTCCTTCAAAAGATGAATTTGAAAATGTGTCCAATTGTGTGCTTTGTGGTACCTGGCCTGTGAGTTGATTGTGGGAGAAGTTTAAATACTTGAGAAATGTGAGGTTTGCCAACTGTTGAGGGATTCTACCAAAGGTTTGTTCCTAGAAAGATCCAATGATTCAAGCTCCCTCAGATAGCCAAAATATGATGGGATAGTTCCTGTGAAATTGCTGCTGGACAAGTTGAGCATAATTAAAGACTGCAACTTACCAATGCTACTTGGAATATCTCCATCAAATCTGTTATTTGAAAGGACAATGGATATGAAGATTGTTAGACCTACTACTTTGCCTGTTTTGGTGTTGCATGCAACTCCATCCCATGAACAACAATCCTTTTCTTTCTTCCAAAATTTCATCTTTGGATAAGATTCATAATCATCAACATGATATTAAGGATCAGCAGAGCGGGGACAATTGAAATAGTAAGAACCGAAGTTGGGTTTGGTAAATCCAAACTATCCTTTAAATAGCAGCAAAGCGGTTGTCATGGGCATGGAGGCATGATGTAATTAGTGAAGAGGAAGTAGCAGCAGTGCTAGAGACATTGGAATAGTTAGAACATGAAAAACATCAAGTAAAACATGAGAGAGTGGGGATTTTGGTAACTGATGCTCTTCATGTTAGCACTTGAAAGAGAGAACATGTATGTATGTGAGAGGGTGTAAGAGTACAAAGGGTGTGAAATGAGGGAGTAGAATCTAAAACACATTTGGCGATGTAAGAAATCCAAAGTTATGGTTATAAATTGTGAATTGAATATTACTAAAGAGAAAAATCAATGATTTTGGCCCCTTATGGGCTTTGTCATGTAGAATGTGAAAGGGTTTTTTAAGGCCATATCCAGGCCCACTGTCATTTGAATTTTTTTAGCTAATTTTTTTAAAAATAATTATTTTATCCTAAATTTACAATAACATCCTTAGATGATGAATTATTTTTTTAGCCTTTTTTTTTCCAATTCGTCAAAATAATTTTTAGCTATATATTTGAAATTTTTATATAGTTATATGAAAAAAAAACATAGATTGAGATAAAAAAAAAAATCATAATAAGCTTTAATAGATATCAAAGAATACAAAAATTGAAATTTATAACAAAGCTTTTTAAAAAAAAAATTAGTGATAAATTCGCCACTAAAATTTATTTCGCCGCTAAAAATTACTTTATCATTGACGAAATTCATCACTAAAGGTCACTTCGTCAACGACGAAGTACTTCGTCATTAGCGACGAGGTTGACAAACCACTTCGTCATTAGCGACGAACCACTTTCAGCGACGAAGTTGACGAAGTACTTCGTCATTAGCGACGAAGCACTTCGTCATTAACGACGAACCACTTCGTCAAAGATGAATTTAGCGACGAATTCACTTGTCAATGATAAATTAGCGGTGAAATTCATTAAGGGTATATTTGACTTTCATTTAAAAACTGGCTAAAATAATAATTATAAGGAGAGTTGATTAAAAAAATTCAACTATATCTTAAATATGATATGGCATCGAAAATCCCAATGTGAAAGATGGTGAATTATTGATGTTGGATTTGGCCATCAATGAAATTGCCAAAAAAACCTTCACTAATTTTTTTTTTTCTTTGTTGCTTATTAGATAATAGATTAGAGACTAAAGGTTACTAGAAACATTATATTTATTATTTTTGCTTCTTTGTTTATGTAGGAGGAATGATTATTATTAATATTATGATAATTTGTTTTTTGAAGAAATAAAGACAACGGTTATTATTCAATTTCTGTACGTATTTTAGAGTTTCTTGAAGGCTGCAAATTTTATGTGGATGGTATGGTGGTGAATTTTTCAATTAGTCATTGTCAACTTTTTAGTTCAAAGTTGTTAAAGGTTGTGACACTTTTGCTATCATAACAGCAAATATAATCTGATACTTTGTTCCTAAGAATTAGCTATTGTTATGCACAATTTTTGGAAGACAGTTATATATTTTTGATACCTTGGTTAAATATGTGGTGTAACAGATTTTAAGGAAACATAGTTCAACAAAACCTGTTGTGTTAGGTAGTATTACTTGAAGATAATATCTTCTAATTTGTATCTCTTGTATATTTATGCAATCAATGAAAAATTCCAGTTGGCTTTTTTGAGATTTTTTCTTGAGCATTGTCTTCGCTGTGTTTTTAGCTTAAAAGTTTACAATTAGTATCAGAGCTACCTCTGATCTTTGAGGGTTATGAGTAAGAGAGCATAAACACATAAACTTCCTCCATATCTTCTGTTCATCTTATTGGCCTCGAGTCATTTTTCTGCTCCAACAACTCCTATCTTTGCTGGAGAAAATTATATTTTGTGGAGCATCAAAATGAAAGCTTATCTTCAAGATTTTGACTTATGGGAAGTAGTAGAAATAGATAAGGATTCTTCTCCTATGAGAGCAAATTCCACTATTGCACAGGTAAAGCAACACAATGAGAAAATTGCAAAAATGTATAAGGCTCTATATGCATTCCATGCTGGTGTATATGATGTTATGTTCACTAGAATTATGGCTTGTACTACAGCCAAAAAGGTCTGGGACAAGCTCAAAGAAGAGTTCCACAGCAGTGCAAGAATAAGATAGATGCATGTATTGAATTTAAGAAGAGAATTTGAAGCTTTGAGAATGAAAGATACTGAAATGGTGAAAGAGTTTATTGACAGACTCCTAAAAGTTGTAAATCAAATATGGATCCTTGGGGAAGAATAAGTGATAAAAGAGTTGTTGAGAAAGTTCTTGTTAGCTTGCCAGAGAAATTTGAAACCAAAATCTCACCTTTGGAGGACTCAAGAGAATTGAATCAGATCTATTTATCAAATCTTATTAATGTCTTGCAAGTTACTGAACAAAAAAGGTTTTTCAAACAAGAAGAGACCTCTGAAAATGTTTTTCTTGCTAAGCACAAAGGAAAAGCAACGATATACAATCCTGTAAAGAAACATGGTGGAGGAAGCAGAGACAAAAACAAGAAAGATGCAAATGAAAGCAAAGGTGTTGAAAGAAAAAAGTAATCAATGCAAAAAGGATAATCATGCTGAAAAATATTGTTGGTTTAGGCCAAATGTGCAATATAGGGCTTGTAAGCAGCTTGGATATGTTAAGAAAATTTGTAAAAACAAAGGTGCTCAAGTGTAGCAAGCACAACAAGTACAAGTGACTAATGAAGCACAGCAAACTGAAGAAAGGTTGTTTGTTGCTATGTGCTATTCAACAAGTTATAGCAAAGGAACTTGGTTGGTTGACAGTGGGTGCACTCAACACCTGACTTCTAATGTTAATCTCTTCAAGTACCTAGACAGAAGCTTCATTTCCAAAGGTAAAATTGGAAATGGAGAATTCATTGAAGTTCATGGCGGATGTAGCAGTGGAAACAACAATACTAAACTCATTTCAAATGTTCTTTATGTACCTGAAATCAATCAAAGCTTATTGAATGTGGGGCAAATGCTAGAAAATGACTATTCTTTGAAATTTCAAGACAAGTCATGCATAATATATGATCAATTTGGAAGTAAAATCCTGAGTGTTGCAATGAGGGATAAAAGTTTTTCTTTTGACTTGAGAAAACATAAAAATAATGTTTTTTTATACTAAATCAGAGGATAAATCCAAACTTTGGCATAAAAGACTTAGTCATTTTAATTATGACTCATTGAAGATTATGTATACAAAGCAATTGGTTGATGATATGCCTGCTATTAGCAAAAAAGAAAAAAAATTTCAAATTTGTCAATTTGGAAAGTAGAAAAGGCTGCCATTTCCTTCCAAAAGTTCTTGGAGAGCCTATGAAAAGCTTCAATTGATTCACACCGATATGTGTGGACCAATGATTGAAAATTCTCTTAATAGTGACAAATATTTTCTTCTTTTCATTGACTACTCAAGGATGTGCTAGGTTTACTTTCTTAAACAAAACAATGAAGTTGCTAATGTGTTTTCTAACTTCAAGGCCTTGGTGTCATCGACTAAGAGTACTATCAAAGTTATAAGGTCGATAATGAAATTGAATATACAACTAAAAAGTTCAAAATTCAATGTAGAGAAGCTAGAATTCAACATCACCTAACCTCTCCTTATACTCCTCAACAAAATGGAGTAAGTGAGAGAAAAAATAGGACTATTATGGAGCTGAGCGGATGTTTAATGCTTGAAAAGCATTTGCCAAAGAAATTTTTGGGCTAAATCAGTAAATACATCAATATATTTTCTTAATAGACTTCTAACTAAAGCATTGGAATTCAATACACTATATGAAATCTGGTATGGAGTTAAACCAAGCCTAGAACATTTAAAAGTGTTTGGAAGCATCTGTTATGTGCATGTTTTAGAGATCAAGAGAGACAAATTAGATCAAAAAGCTAATATTGGAATCTTTGTTGGGTATTGTAGCAATACCAAAGGGTATCGGATATATCATTTGAAAACTAACAAGCTAGTTGTTATTAGAAATGTCAAGGTTAATAAAGCTGCTATTTGGTATTCAAAAAAAGAGGAAGTTCAGACCATGGAAAACAGTTTTATTCAAGAACAAGATGAAATTCAGGAGGAGACACTTTCTGAAAATGAAAATGCAACTAGAATCAGGGGTATGAGACCTTTGACTGATATATATGAAAGATGCAATGTAGCTGTAAATGAGCCAGTCACCTTTAAGGAAGCTACCATTTTGAAGATTGAAGTAAGGCTATGGAAACTGAAATCAGCAAGATTAACAAGAATAAAACATGGAAAATGGTGAGCAAACTAGAAGAAAAAGATACAATAGATGTAAGATAGATTTTCATAACCAAATATAATACAGATGAATCAGTTAACAAACAAATAGCAAGGCTGGTAGTAAAGGGGTATGTGCAACAATATGGAGTTTATTATGGAGACACATGTGCATCAGTTGCTAGGCATGATATGATCAAATTGTTACTGGTCATATCGACTCAAAAAGGATGGAAAGTGTTTACATGGATTGAAATCTGGTTTTCTCAATGCTTTTCTACATGAAGAAATTTATGTTCAACAGCCTGATGATTTTATTATTAATGGGCATGAAGAGAAGGTCTACAAACTATACAAAGCTCTTTATGGTCTTCAACAAGCACCTAGAGCTTGGTATATTAGGATAGACTCTTATCTTGTGAAGCAAAGTTTCAAAAGAAGTGATAATGAGCCTACATTGTATGTGAAAATAGGTCATACTAAACTAATTATTTCCCCATATGTTGATGACTTGCTAGTTATAAGTGGAGATATACATCATGTGATGAATTTCAAGTTGGAAATGCAAAAAGAATTTGACATGTCTGATTTGGTTTTGATGAAATATTTTGTTGGCATGGAAATATGACAATTCAAACATGGCATTTTCTCATCACAAAAGAAGTATTCCTCATGGAGTTCAAAATCTAAATGTGGTCAAAGCTGATGGTCCTGTCAAAATTGAAGTTTCATCTTATAGAAGTCTTATTGGAAGCCTACTCTATTTGACTCCAACAAGGCCAGATCTTATGTATGCAATAATTCTTCTTTAAAGGTTTATGAATTCAGCTTCTGAAAATAATTTTACTATTGTAAATGGAATTTTCAGATATGTCAAAAGTACAGCAGATTATGGAATTTGGTTTTTTTAACATGAAAAATGTAAATTGATAGGCTACACAAACAATGATTGGGCTAGCAGCAAGGAAGATATGAAAAGTACATCAGGTTACATTTTTTCACTTGGTTCTGGAACCTTTCATGAAGTTCAAAGAAGCAGGAAGTTGTTGCCCAATCCATTGCAGAAGCAGAGTATATTTATATTGCTGCTGCTGCAAATTAAGCCATTTGGCTAAGAAAGTTGTTGAATGATTTGAATGAGCAACAAGAGGAAGACACAATTATATATTGTGATAACAAATCTACCATTGTAATAATTGAAAATCCAATCCAACATGGGAGGACCAAGCATGTTTCAATTAAATATCATGCAATTAGAGAAGCTGAAAGGAATGCTAAACTAAACTTGTACATTGCAATTCAGAAAAGCAATTGGCAAATATCTTTACTAAATCTTTACCAAAAAACAGGTTTGAAACATTAAGAAGGGAACTTAGTGTTTCCAGCAAAAGTGTCAAGGAGGAGTGTTGAAGGTTGTGACACTTTTGTTGTCATAATAGCAAATATGGTCTGATACTTAGTTACTAAGAATTAGCATTTGTTATACACAATTTTTAGAAGACAATTATATATTCTCATATCTGGGTTAAATATGTGGTGTAATAGATTTTTAAGGAAAAGTAGTTCAAAAAAACATGTTGTGTTAGGTAGTATTAGTTGAAGATATTGTCTTCTATTTTGTATCTCTTGTATATTTATGTAATCAATGAAAAATTCCCTTTGGCTTTTTACAGATTTCTTCTTGAGCATTGTCTTTGCTATGTTTTTAGCTTAAAACCTTACAAAAGAAATTTAGTTACTGTTTAAATTTTAGTTTGAAAGAACAATTGTTAGTCTTAAACTGTTTCAATTACTACATAGCTAAGTTTTTTAGTTTCAAAAAAAAAATTGGTTGAGGTTTGATATATATATGTATGAATATATACATATACAGTTAGAAATTATGAGAAAGAGTTGTATGATTGTTTTTATTGATGATTGTATGTGAAGCGAATTAGCCTATACATTAAATTTTAGCCTACGTTTGGTCGGAGAGATGGAAAAGGGGAAAGACAGATGATGAGGAGAGAGAGGTTCGTGAAAGAAGAGATGAATTATATTAATCTCTTACTTTTTCTTATATAATAGAAAGGAAAGAGATGATGAATGACTTAAATATAATTTTAAAAATTTATAGGTTTTTAAAGCTCTTCCTCCTCTAATCTATTTAATAATGGATTATTTTGGAAGAAATGTAATGGATTTAAAATTAAAAACAAAAAACCCTAAATAAATAAATATATGTATATTCATTGTTTGCTACTAATGTTCTTGTTCCGTTTAGAGAAATCCAATTGCTTCAAAGTCTCCAGCCCTCACCAGGCTGTTGACATTGCTAAATACTTCAAAACAAGTGCTCCGGTAAAAGCGGAAGTGGCTAAAGAAGTTGGTGGAAGAAAATTGTTTGGCAATTATGTGTATAAGGGTACATCATTAGTATTTATGTATATTCATTGTTTGCTACTAATGATCATAGAAAGAGGGGTTAGAGTAGCATAGGAATAGGAATGTAAAGCTTCCATGTGACTATTACATCCACATAATTCCTGAGCACATCTAATTAGTACCTACATACAATGATGATAGAGAAAATTATAATATCTATTGCTCATAATGCCTTGCACAAAGAATAAATTTCATGGTACCATTTGACCAATATAAATTTAACTATGAGTGATTTAAAAAACAAAATTTAAACACTACATCGCTCATATATATATTCCCTACGAGGGAATATATATATGTATAGTATATATAAAGGGTGGTTGCGGCACAAGGCATAGTAATTTTCGTTGTTATTTCTTTTCGCCTTTAATATTTTATCGTTTTGCCAGTTTTTTGTTGTTAATTAAAAAAAATCATAACTTAAAAACGGCGTCGTTTTAAAGTTTTTTAAAATTTTTTTTTTATTTTATCTTTGTTCACGTGGAGATATGTGAGAGTGAATACAATAGAAAATAGTCTCTCTTTTGCTACCTTTTCCAATTATGTATGGAGGTGGGTGGGAGTGGATACAATAGAAAGTAGTCTCTCTTTTACTACCTATTCCGAGACTATATCGCATTAAATGTCTCGATAAGATCATTCTTAAAAAGCCTCATGGCTGTTCTGGAGAGGTGTATGAAAATTCCATTTACCTCTCATTCTTATTCTACTTCTTCGTTATTGTTTGTTTGTCTTTTCTCTATTTTGTTTCTCTACGTATTTCTACAATCTTTATCCTTTTTTCTTGCTTTCTCATTGTCTACTTCATCTCTGAATCATTCTTTTGCTTAATATTGCATTGTTTGAATTTTTTTCTCTCGTTCTCCATTTTTCTTTTGTTATTTTTCATATTTTTGTGTTTTTTATTTTATTTTTTTTCTAAATCGTTTATGATATCTATTATGATTGTATATGGGATTGTAACATGTTTTTTCTAAATTGTCAACATCGCCATCGCTGTTAGCTCCTTCTCTTTTCTTTTCTTGTTTTGACTTTCTATTTTTATTGATGAGGCTTAGTTGCAAGGGGAAAAAAACTTTTGGTTTCCACCGACGGTGTGGTGGTGGGGCACCGACAGTTCGTTGACATCGTCATTAGCTCCTTCTCTTTTTTATTTTATTTTACTTTGTTGATTTTATTTTTTAATAGGATTTTTCCAGGTTGATTATTGGTTTTAGGCGATCTCACAATCACACCATCTGTGGGACACCAATGGAAAACCCACTCACCCTATTTTCTTTCTCTCATTCATCTTCCTCCAAGTTTCAACCTTATCAATCAGTGTCATTCTTATCAAAAGTGTGTCATGCTTTTTGTAATACCAACACCAGTCATCATGCACTTCATTCAAAACTAAGAAAAATGGAGCATATACAGGTAATTTAGTAAAATCTTGAGGTGTTATTGCTTGGTTTTTTACTTTTGAGCTATTTGTGCTTGCTCTGCATCTCCTAATTATTCATTATTTGTTAGGTTTTCTTATTCTTGGCATTGAGTGGCAAAAGATGGAAAATCCTGACTTGCATACATCAATGGGCATGAAACTCGATCAAAGGGGTGTTCGTATTAAAAGAATTGATCCTACACTCCGGAAACCAGGTTTTGAAGCCATCTGATGTAATTCTCAGCTTTGATGGAGTTGATATTGCCAATGATGGAATAGGTAAGTGTGGCTTTGATGTGTGTAGTTTTATTTGTTTATGCGCCAACCTATCTATTTTGTTTATATTAGGATAAGAACTTTCACCCGTTAAAGAATTGTGGTTGTTTTTGCTTTCTATATTAGTTATTTTCTTTAGTTGCTAATAGCATTGCTAATAAGTGACAATATGCTAATTAATACATTCATGTAGGACACTTCTATGGAAGAAACATTAGCTATAGAAATTATTGTTTCAAATCTGTTATTGTACTTGGGCTCCATCATTTTATATAAATTTTTTTTTTCTCTTATTTAAATTTCAATATAGGTAGTTGCAAATATTTTGTCCGAACGTACTAAACTGCAGGAATATAAGAAGGGGGGTGAGAAAAATCCACAGCAAGTTGAATTGGATGCAATTCAGGTTTGTAGTTGATTTTAAGAATTTTTTCTTTGCTACCAATAGTTTAATAGTTAGTTGATATTTCTACCATTGCAACATTGCAGGACTATATAAAAGAAAGTGATAATTTGGTATCACTCTGTGTTCAAATTCATGATTGTGATGGCATCTTGTCACAGATGGAAACCCTTCTAAGTGGATAGATTTTTTAGTTGTATTTTTTGCCTTGAAAGTTTGCTCGGTTATGGATTTTTTGTGGTGTTTTTGAGTAGTGATTTTATATTCTCTTCGAGTAATGATTTTATGTCTTAAACTTACTTAGGGTAATGGTTATGTTTGTGTTTTTTAAATGTGTGTTTATGTATGTGTGATTGTTAGCTTAAGATTTATGTGAAGAGAAGAAGAATGGAGAACTTATGTTGTTTTGAAAATTTTATGTTTATGTTTCTAATTTTTGAATGGGTTATCATAGTTAGTGTTCTGTTCAGATAAATGATTGGGTATATTATGTGTATAACTACTAATATGTAGTAGACCGCACACAGAGAGACATATAAGCATAAGGGTCAACATCATGGACATGAAGCAGACGAACTTATCATTTTTTAGGGATACTGGATTTATGGAAATGTCATGCTCACATCTGTTTCTCTAAGTTTGTAATTACATATACTGTTTTTTTTATGTTTGTTCTTAATGCGACTTTTTGTAAAGCTGATCATTATTAACTGATTAACCCATTGTTCTTTTTACAATTTTTAGGATTCATAGGTCAATTGTGTCTGGTGCTGGCATGTCCTGTTTCACATAGCAGGATTGGAAAGAGAGCCACAGTTCAGGGCTCCCATCAAGTTTCCAATTCTTTAGTTCTAAACTTTTGCATTCATGGATTTTTCGTCGGTCTACCTTACCAGCCTCTCGTATATTAGTGTTGACCTCATCAGAAGCTGAGGGAGGTGAGCAAATAAACGTTTTGACATTTCAATGTTTTAAGTCTCTACTTGCAATTTTTTCTCTTTAAACTTTCTTATGATAAAATCTATGTGCAGAACAGGATTTTTTAAGAAGACTACAACAAGCATGGGAGGACTCATTTTGGAGTCTTTACTACATGTTTCGAAATAGGAAGTGTAATATCTTTTATGGAATTTCTTTCTCTTTGTCATGTAGTTTAGTGTTTATTGCTATATATATTTAGAATTATTTTAATTATTGTTGAAGAATTATGGCGTAGCCACTTGCTAAAGATACATGAAATAGGTCTGGACCATGGATAACTTTGATCAGATTTTTCTATTTGCAACTCTTTTTAGTGTGCACTCTACATTTTGTGGTAATGTTGAGTGGTTGTGCTGACTTGGGGAGAACCAAGTGCTTGTGCACTGTTTATGTTTCCCATTCAACAAGAGGCTTACGGTCATTGTTGAGTGAGCATGTAAGTTATGCCCCTCATTTTCATGAATAAATCTTATTTACATACTGTTTCCTTAGTTTATGTGCATCTTACCTCTGAATGTATGTTATGTTTTAGGACAGTTGTTTTTCTATGCCTCTGCCGTCCTAAAGTAGAGCAAGTCACAACAGAAGATCTTGTTAAGCTGGCAGAGATTGAGAAGTAGAATTTGTACCAGGTGAATATCTATGCCTTTTTACACACAAACACTCTATATGGGTTATTCCAATAATGTATGTCAATGCATACCTAATTTTATGCCTGGTTGAGGAATATGGGGTACTTTTCTCTCCTTGTGCAGAATTGCTTGTAATTTGTAGTGGGATCATGGTAATCATGCATGTCAAACCATTTGCACAAGGAGACAGGTGCAATTTTAGCTAGAAAAATAGTTTGTCTACTAGGTATCTCCGTCATGTAAATTAGAATTTTTCTCTTAATCGTACTTAACTTGTTTGTCTCTACTGAAAACTATTGCAAACCCAACGCCTGAGTTTTTCATCCCATATCGATAATACCCCAGAATCATTGATGGTTTTCAATAGCAATAAGAATGTACATGGCCTGTGTGATATTTTGTTAAATTATAGTTTAGTATGTTGACCTGTTCTGTTTCAAATACTACATAATTATATTACCACTCGATGTTACAACTTTTCTGGTTGTATTAACATCTTTCTTGTGGTTGTAATCCTGTGGTTCATCATAAATGGATTGATTTTTCTGTCAGCATGAGGTACAATTCTGCATGTATAAAGAAATATGAAGTGACAATTTTAAATAATATTTTGTTTATTGATGGAGAAGGCCACCAAGTTTTGTGTTTATTCCTTAAGCTAATCTATACGAATGCAACATGTAAGACGGATATGTTTGATTTTTCAACTTGTTCAAAACTTGAGTTTGAAAGTCACTCTCAACTCTCCATAACAAGGACTATGAATTTCTTACAGGTTAAAAACAGTCGGGAAGATGTCCTTAAATGTAGTCATTACATACCCATTGTTAGTCCTAAAGAGAAGCCTCTGCTTATGTACTTTACTGCCATGGGAACAGGTGAATCTGTTGATGATTGTAATTGTTGATAAGAGTGAATGTCTTTTCTAAATGCTTTTTCATACAAATATAGTCTTTTGACATTTCAGAGCTTCGAAGGATGAGAATATTTTCTCACAAGTAGTCAACTTCATAATAACATTTGTTGTTTGTAGAGATGAATTTGATGTAGACTGTAGACTTCCAGCCAATAGTTATTAAACAAATTTTAAATGGCCTTAACTTTTTACAAGACTGGGGTTTCTTAAATTGTACTTCCCACTATATAGTTTATTGAGATGCTATTGGATTTGCATGTTTTCTATAAATTTTATTTGAAGATTTTTTTATGTTTGGAATGAAGTTGTTACGATTTTATGCACATTATTGCAATTGCTAAAGGGTGTCATTTTTCAACTTAAAAATTATTATTCCCATCTATGATATCAAATGTTTTGATCATTGATGATCACTTAACAATGTTGCAATTTCCAATGCTCAAATTTCATCTCATTTAATCTGAAGAAATATATTTAGTCACATTATCATAATTCGAGAACAAGTATTGATGATAGTTTAGTATGCAAATACAAATATGCATTACGTTCTTATGAAGTTGTGGCTGTCTTTGCTTTCAAAAAGTAAAAATAATAGTTTCCTTTTTGTGGGTTATGGTGTTTGAATTATCTTGGTAAAATGGCCCTAATGGTTGCAATACGTGTCCATTTTGTCCAGATATGTAAGTATACTTTCCTTTTAGATTACCTATACATCTACTTGAATTTCAAAATTACAGCTGCAGTCTGCAAAAACATGATTAATGCAACTGTTTGTAACTGATATTTCCTTATTACCCAAAAAGATCTATCTATTGCAACCTATGTTTGGAAACCACTTTTAACTTTTACATTTAAAAAAATATTTTCATTGGTTAAGGAACCAATCAATCATGAGTCGTAATTCTTTTTTTGATTAGCGACAAGCAATTGGATTTTACTGTCGTATCTTTATTCATGACAATTTAAATTTTGTAACCGTCCTTTTTAAATGATGTTCTTTTACTGTTATACAATCGAGTTTTTGATTGACTTTAGCATATTGTTCACAGTGGGTGAAGGCCTGATGCCAGTGAAGTAGGCTCCCTTAAACATTACAGTTTTGCATAATCTATTGCATAATCTTTCACTGTACTATGAAATATGTGAAGGGAACAAATTGTAATTTCACCCTGTATGTTTATTTTTGTAATTTTATTTTAAAAAATAGTTTTTTTGCGTATGGTGTAAGTCGGAGGATATCAAAATATATATATGAATGACTATATATAAGTATTATTATTATTATTATTGTAAAAAGATGCATAATTTTATTTAGTAACATTTGAAAGGTGGTTGATTGTTTACTCAAATAATGAATGCAAATTAAATATTGAGAAAACGAAATCTTAAATGCTATTTTTTCTGTGTCTGTGTAGGGATTGCCTATTAACAACCACACCACGCATTGACCCACCCATCTGAACTCCACGATTGGTTGCTTATGGGAGAAGTTTCACAATTTCTGACCTAGTTTCTAGTAAATATTTCTCACTTCACTAGGCTAGCTCAAATTTTTATTTTGTTGTTACTTTCTTTTTTTTCTTTTTTAATTGAGGTTGGGTATGTTTGTTTGGTCGAGTTCAGTGTGAGAATTTTTTTTTTTTCAGGCAGTTAATTTTGTGAAAAATTTAACTAAACTTCTATTATTTAACTGTTTTATGTAAGTATTTGGTTCTTCTATTTCAATTTATTTATTGATGTTTTGGGTTTATTTTGTTCATAGGTTTTGACTGTTTTTGTGAATTTAGAATTTTGGAGATTATTTTTGTTGCTCTGTCTATTTAATTCTTTGTATATTTTTGTGGATTTCTTTTCAAGTTTAGCTGTCTAGCAATTTAGATATGATGGGTTCGTTTCAAATTTTTTTTCTAATTTGATTTATGTTGTCGGGGTTGCATGCTTGTCTTTGGTTGTGAGATCTTCTTAATTAATAATAATTACATGAACAAGATGATGAGATAGATTTTTTTAATTAATAATAATTACATGAACAAGATGATGAGAAACATGACAATTAGGTTTAGAAACTTTTGTGGTTGGAGAATAGATTTTTAAGTTGTATTTTCTTCCTTCAAGTCTACTGGGCCGTTATGGATTTTTCAATTGTATTTTCCAGCATAATCTAGATTAATTATGTCTTAGCGTAATTAGGAGTAGTTTTAATTACCTTTACTCTCTTGTATATCAACCATATTAAAAGAAAATATATTAGTGTTAAAAAAATATAAATTTGTATTATAAATTTATGGGTTGCAATGACATATAATAAATTAAAGAATTTCTTTTAATTTTAAAGTTTTTAATTCTGATACCTAAACAATCAGAAAAATGGCTCATAAGACAAAGTAAAAGTGCCTGCATACAAGTTAATTGAACATTGGTTGTTCCATTGCGAAAGTCAAAGAATGTTCTAATAACGTTGGTCGTTGCACAAAAGCATCAGGACTTGTTGGAAGAATCTTTTATAAATAAAAATAATACTTATTTAAATCTTATTGACTGAATTCGTCCAATGAGATATTGCAGTAATTTTATTTTGCAGGTACAATACGGCAATTTATATTGTAACCCCATCTCCAAGTTTCCTTATTTACTCTCGGTGAGAATTCAAAACTTTTACGAACTTGAGATTTATGGGAAGGCATGTATTCAGACATTAGAGAACATAGTTTTTTTTTTTTTTTTATCATCTTAATTTTTTGAATTTCAGTCATATACATGGCATGGTTGAGATTCAACTACCAAATGGAACCATTCAAAGTTCAATTTTCATGTATTACCAAAAAAACAAAAAGTTCAACTATTATGTGTAAATCAAGCAATGCAAGTATAGTAGAAAAATTGTTTGGTGCCGTACATTTTATAAGAACAGTGTTGAGAATTGTGAATTGCTCCAAAATTGCACGCTAGAAGTTTAATAATATATTGGATAGTGGTGTTGAGTCTAATTACATTTTGACATTTGTATTTTAATTAGGAGGGCATAATTATTTTGTTATTGTTTCGCCGTCGTGTGGATCCTCTCACCATCACCATGAAAGTGGTCTTCGCCAGTTGGGTTCGCACATCTGTTCACTTGTCAGCTTCATTTTGTCACTTGCAGGTCAGGTAAAACATGATTTTTTTCATAATTTTTTTTTCCTTAAAGTGTACGCTCGAAAAAAAGATAAAATCTTATTGTATGGATTTTATTTTGAAATTTAAAAATTTAGAAATTTATGGATTTTAGGGTTTTCATTTGGTAGATCTAACAAATTTCAGGGCTTTTTTAGTTTTTTTTTTTTTTCATGAATAGATGACATAGTGGTGTGCTTGTTTTTAATTCGTTGAGATAATTTCTTTGGTGTTCAGTTGGATTTGAGTATAAGAATCTTTTATTCTAGAAGAAATTCAAGCTTTGTTAAAGAGGTATGTGAATTTTTTCTTTTCTTTTGTTAGCAGGTAAATTTATTCAATTTATGAATTTTTTTTTCATAAATAGATGTTTCTGATCTACAAATAAAAACCCTAAAATTTATGAATTTAGGTGAATTTTTCCTTAAATAGATGTTTGTAATTGTGGATTCACTCGACCAACTACGTTATACTGCCCAGTTCTTTCTTTTTTATTTATTATTTTCTTTAAACCATAATTTCTAGGTGTAGAATCCATCAACTTGGTAGATATATAACTGGACGATTTCAAATAGTGAAAAATTTGAAGCTCTGTTATGATAGCAATGAATCCAATCACATCCTTTAATTTATTTTCAGGGTCATGAATGAAAGTGAGTTCTTCATTGTAGCAGAACATGGTACATTTTTTTAACTATTTTTTTCATAAAAAAACAAAAAATACATGTTAAATTCAAGATGGCAATTAAATATGGCGGTCCATTTGTTGGGAATGGGTTATGTTCGAAATGGTCCAAGTACTATCTGATTTGAAATTGGAGTCGTATTTGATTCACCAACCTCTACAGCTCTATGACCAAAAAGTGATCACAAAATTAATGACTGTTCATCAAATTTATTTTTTCAATTTTATTTAGTGTACAATTGCATTTATTTTTACATCATAAAGTTTTAGCATGATTTTGTACAAGGAATCCTTCAAATTAAATATTTCGTAAAAAATTAATTCATGTATATCTGAATTCAGGTGCTTTGATATTATAATCTCTTCTTGTCTATTCTTCCCTTATAAGAACCTTAAATTCATATTAAATAAAAATTTGTTGATGATTTTATTTTAATTGCATTTTTGTATACAATACACACATAGATGTATATAATATACTTGTCCATGCGATTCACAAATCATGCATAACATAACAAATTTATTGATGATTTCATTTTAATTACATTTTTGTATACAATACACATATATATGAGTTATTTATTAAAAAACAAAAACAAAAACCGAAAGTGCAAAAATGTAAGAATTAATTTGAACTTTGACCATGAGTGGTATTGAATATGTAATGTAGCACATGTGTATCAGTAACAAATATAAAATTCCATGCACGAATGGTTAATGAATGTAAACCAAGTGAGTATTTGTTGGTGAGAAAATGAAAGAAAACCTAATCAAAATCTGAACATAAAGAATTTTGATGGTAGATGTCATGACATAGTTCTAAATAATCATTCGATTATAATCATAAAGTTAAATATTATTTTGATTGTTATGATTCTTTACAGCATCTTTTGATGTTTTGTTTTGGAGACATTGGTGGGCAAATATAAAATAAAAGACAATTATAGATTATGTTTTAACTATTTTAATTTGTACTCAATCCCTTCTATTCAATTTCATTAAAGTCGTCTCTTGAAAATAGATAAACCAAAGACTTATAAGTATGTGTTCCTTTCTTAAAAATAAAAATAAAAATTATTGTGAGTATTAATTTTGTTTGCAGATCCCTGCTGGTCATCTTAGAAAGCTTTGCACTTTTTGATGTTGTAGAACCTTCGTTTTAGATTAAGTACAATTTATTATCTCTGAGTTCTTAAAGATAATTCGCATTGTGCATATCATCTTATCCTTGAATAAAATCTTATAATTAATTTTATAAAAATACCAATTATATTGACTATTTCATACGCAACATCGATAATCATGGCGGTGAGTGAGAATTATCAGTTTCTTTTCTAAATTAAAATAGATTTTTTTTTTAAACTTAAAATTTTAAATAAAATAATTAATATTTCAATTAATATTTGTGAAAACCACGTACAAAGCACAGAGCATGATTTAGTATATATATATATATATATATATATGTTAAATAAAATAATTAATATTTGTGAAAACCACGTACAAAGCACGCAGCATGATCTAATATATATATATATATATATATATATATATATATATGTACATAAATAATCTCCTACACAACACCGCTCAAATATCCTTTGTTACAATAAGGAGATGAATTTTTAGGTAGGGGCAAAAGGTTATTTCTTGCTCATATTACTTTGGCATGCGATATCATCAGGACTTGGCACCCATATGATGTTCCCTTCAGCATGGCCATAGCAATTTTAAGAAAGTGCTTCATGATAAAGTTTCAAGTAGAAACAAAATTGGACTGGAGTTTCATCTTCAGTACGTTGTCGAGGCAAGCTTGAAGATCCCTGAATTCTTGCAAGTCTGAGAAGCTAACAGCCTGAGATTTCCCAAAATAAAAATAAAAATTCTTCTAAGTCTTCGTCTTATTATTATTACTATTATTATTTTCCATTACAATGACAAACATATAAAGCATATAGTATCTTGCCTGTTTAAGTGTATTTTTAAGATGCATCTCAGCTGCAATTAGTTCTTTATGGTTGCCAGTGGATGAAGAAATTTCCATGTACACCTTGCAAAGTTCCAAGGAGGCACCAGCAAACTTCCTAAAACGGTCTCTATCATTCCACAAATCAGATCCCTAAGAGAGGAGAGAGACAGAGAGAGATTAAACAAATATCAAAATTAACAATAAATTTATACTGAGCTTTAACTTCAGTACGAAAATTATACATCTCTCCAAGAATAAAACAACTATAAGTTGGCCCCTAAGGTTTATGTGACAAAATAGCAACATTTTTGGACCAACCAAACAAATATATTAGGTTAAGAAAGCAACAAATGATGACTTGTGAATGCGAACATTGACAATACAGTCTCCGCTGCTCACTTCATGTGTCGTTGAGCTAAGTATATACCAGCTCAGCTTTTGGGAACAACAATAATTAATATGTCAACCTAATTGTTGGACATTTTTTAAGAGGTTCAAGGACGTGCATGGCATAGATCAATAGGCTGATCATCAAAAACATACGCACTTATTAATCAGGGTTCTCGTTATCTATTGCTAGAGTGGATCCCCAAATGGGTTAAAAGTAGGTCATGGAATGGACCTCTCCCTTTACGAGGATACTAGGCCTACACGGAGGAGATTATGCCCAGATCTCTCATCAGATCCCAAAATTTAAAGACTCCTTGAGCGCATAAGCTATCACAGTAGCATCTTTGTTATTGATAATGCTATCCAGAATACTGAAATTCTCCCTTCTCTTTCACAATACGTAGACAGCAGTAACAATGTTTAAGTTTACTATGAAGCTATTCGAGAAGAAGTTGGTAGACAGCTAACAGAAGATGACAATGAAAATGAATTACCAGAGTTAGACAGTGAAATTGAAGCAACCATAATTAACCAGATGGAATCCCTGAAGCATAGCTCCCCACCAAAGAATACCTTTAGTTAGCACTTTAGGATAAGCTTTTGGGTAACTACATCTATAGACAACGATTATATTAAGGGCAACTTTTAGCACATTGATCTATAATCAAAAGATACTATTTAACAACTCAACCAAACTGGTTTCTGCAATATCGTAATAAGGATTGCACCCCCATTTCAAGAAATACAACCAAAAAAATACTCTAAAAGTAGATCGAGCAAAGAAGATATATCTCTGTGCCAACCGGGATTTGCAGCAGATCAGGATTAAAAGAGATGACAGCAGGCTCATGATAAGCAATGAAAATGTAAATTTCACATTAGAAGATCACATTGTTCATCTTACAATGCATAATATAGCTTCGCAGAATAGGAATATGACAATCAATTAGAACATGTGTAATAAAATCTACTGAAAGCAACTATTACAAAGTAACATCAATATACTTGACAGAAGAAATACCTGGTAAGATCTAACTTGTTTCAGAAGTGCTTCCGAGCACATTGTGATATCTCCTTTGAGTTTGTGCCACCTTGCATATAAACCCCAGATACTTGCTCCATTTCCACTTCGAACTATCTACACCAGGAAGGAAAATAGTTTGTTGATTAGGAAATAAAATTTACTCTATAATAGAAAACAATACATTATATCCATTGACGATGAGAAATGCTCAAAGATCAGAACCAAGACAAAAGAGAACAAAAAAATAAAATAGGAACCACCTTTACACAAAACATCCTTCCGACATAATTTAATCATGAAAAATTTCGCAAAAGGAGTCAAGAACTTAATACGATCCAAAGTGTAGGTCATATAATGAAACTTATCCTTATAAATCCTTCCAACTGTTCCAATCAGATTACAAAAAAAGCAGCCAAAAGTGTACATCTTCACAGATCCTTTGCTTCCTTGTCACCCTCCAAAAGCCAATAAAGACACCAATAAAGAGAAACAACATTGAGGATAATCTCAATAACTTCTCACAAACATTTAGCCAAAGAAAAGCAGCAACCTCCCAATGCGATCAACAATCTCACATTCTTTCCTACCCATGATACACCATCAAGTGGACAAGCTAATACGAGGTGTTCTTTGCAACGAATCAGAGGAATTAATTTTTCCATGAGCAAATTACCAAATAGCCTGAACCTTGGTAGGGACATAAACTTTCTAAATGATTTTGGAGGATCAAACACCAGAGGAGAGGCATGAAGAATACAAAAACTAAACAAAGATTTGCATAAAAGATACCAAAGGAATCAAAGAGACCATTTTCTTGTATCAGAAGTATGATGAAGAGAGAAGCCAATTCTAAATTCACTCTATCATCGAAATTCCTGTGGGTTTTAAAGTTCTAAGCAATAGGGCTAGAATGAACATAGTACCGGAGACCATAAAACAGATAGGTACATTGATTGAGTCTTTGACATTAAATATCAATTCAAACTAGGAAACAAAGAAGAAAATGAAGGCATCTGATAGCCAACTATGTTCCACATATCCAATCACAACTTCCTCACCTTCAATTTAGTTAAGACACGAGTAACAATAATAACCCTGAGCACTATTTCTCACCTTTCCACTGATTTCTTAAAGATCCTTCAGTCAGATATTAGAATCCGACAATTTGAATTAAGCTACTATTTACTTTTAATAACCCTGCCTCATGAACACTATATATCAAAGGGGAATCTCCAGAGCCACTTTCCTAGAATAGCAAAATTTCCTCTTTTCTTTGTTTCCAGTTCCTAATCCTCCATTTGCTTTATCCATGATGAACACTACCCCAATAAACAAAATGATCTTGAAAACTTCAACACAACCCTCCCATAGGAACTTTCTCATCAATCGCTCAATTTTCCTACAAATTCCTTAAGGAATTTAAACAAACAGAGAAAGCAAGTGAGATAACAAGATAAAAGATAAAGTGTAATAAATTTCCTTCCCATAGATAAAAAGGCTCTATAACATCCATAAGTCTCTTAAGCACTTTAGCAATCACTGCTTCTAAAACTCAGTTCTAGAGGGATTGCCTCGCACCAAGATATTTTTAAGGTCATCACCCAACCAAAAAACCAACCTCAAAAGAAAAATCTCATAGCTTTGAAGCCTAAGGTGACAATTTTTAACACATCAACCTTAAGGCCCAAACTTATTAAAACCTCCAATAGTGTAGCAAAATTTCAAAAATTCCTCTCATTACCTAGCTCAGTCTCGTGTTCATGCATAAGTTTAACAAAACCACCATTATTTCATCAAGCTTTGCAATGTCACAATTAATCCCTAAGATCACAATTTTAAAAAATTAATCTCAAGGTCCAAAACATACTAGAATCCTTCAATAAGGTTACAAAAATTCCTATCATTACATGGAACCATAAAACAATGTCAGACCCACGCTAATGCATAGGTTGAACACTGCAACTATTTGTTTTATCAACTTTTGAAGGGTCAGATTTTTTCTTTTTCAAGAGTCACAGCTAATCCCTTTAAATGACAATTTTAAGAAATTAATCTTAAACTTCAAACTCATACTACAATTCTCCAATAAATTCCTGTCATCACCTGAAATCATAAACCAAGGTCAGACTCAAACATATGCATAGGTTTCACATAACCACTGTTTGTTTCATCAAAGTAAGGAAGTTTTAAATGGATTAAGATCATGCTGGCTATAAGATTCCATAAAAATAATCCCCAACATCAAAGACAATTTTTAAAAATTAATCTCAAGGTCCAAAATCATACTAAAATCCTCCAACAAGGTTACGAAAATTCCTATCATTACGTGGAACCATAAACCAATGTCAGACCCACGCTAATGCATAGGTTGAAGACGATTACTATTTGTTTTATCAAGCTTTTGAAGGGTCACAGTTTTTTTTTCTTTTTCAAGGATCACAGTTAATCCCTTTAAATGACAATTTTTAACAAATTAATCTTAAACCTCAAACTCATAGTACAAATCTCCAATAAATTCCTGTCATTACCTGAAATCATAAACCAAGGTCAGACTCAAACATATGCATAGGTTTCACATAACCACTGTTTGTTTCATCAAAGTAAGGAAATTTTAAATGGATTAAGATCATTCCATAAAATAATCCCCAACATCAAAATTCATCATTACTGTTCATTCATGCATATCCAAAATAAGCAAAGTGTATTTGTCTATTGGACAGTCACTTTAAGACAGAGGAAAAGCAAAAGTCAAGCAAACTATTATTATTAAATTATATGCATACCTGCTGTAGAACTCTTCCAATGCAATCAAGCAGCTGTTCACTTTCCCGTGATCTTTCCATCCCAGATTCTGAACACAGCTCATTCTGAGAAACTATTTGAGAATCATCTAGGCTGACTTGCGAATCAATATTACCCGTCACTGCAGCAGATGTAGACAGACTAAGTGATGCCCTTTTCTCCAACTGTACCATAATTTGTTCCAATAGTTCAGCATCAATTCTTTTATTATTAGTCAACTCCAACACCATACGAACAGCCTCCAGAGCCTTAAAAATAAATAAACCCGATAAGAGCAACACACAAGTCAACTATAATATCATGACAAACAAGTATTATGCAGAAACGTAGTACCAATGCAACTCCAACAAGCAACAACCATGCTGATGATACCTAAGGGTGGATAACCACTCATGGTTATCTTAAACAATAAACAACTGACGTTTAGTTTCATGTCTCATGAAAACTCTAACTATCCAGTAATTATAATATAGAAGCTGATAGCATCAAACTTCACTCCACATGGCATAGAACCGTAATTTATTGGGCTTATCAGATGTCTAATGTTAGAAAATGCTAACCGCATCATGCTTTTTGGAATTATTAGTCCCAATAAAAATACATCAAAATGATAGTGATGTAGGACGAATTAACATATTAGTTTTTATAAATTTTCCTTTATACTCTTTATTGATTATTTTTAGTACAATTTTATTTCCTAGGACCTAAAGTTTTGTAATTCCTAAACACAAGTGCTATTACTTGGTTCCTAAGGAAAGCACTTAAATTAATTGTTTTCCTTGTTTATTTAATTTTCCTTTTATTGCAACTTAAGGTCCTCCTTTTAGTAGTGCAAATTCCTCATTCTAAATGTCAATGTAAAGTTTCTTTCTCTCACAAAAATTTATTCTCTGACTTATTATGTTTCTTTTGCTTCATTTTATTTATTATATAAGAGCCTTCCAAGTGTAATGGCAGCAGTGATAAGCAACTGTGGCCATAAAAGGTTGAAAGGAATAGTCGATTCTCATTCAAGTTGTTCAAGCCCTAATTACAACACTCCTATTTATAGGACTCACAAGACTAAAAAGTAGGAAACTAATAAATAGTACAGCTAATACATCTAATAATACTAGACTTTCCTAATCACAGTAGTTTGACTAAATTACAGTCATTCTATTTACAGTAAGTCTTCTAACAGCAACCACTCTAGTAATATAGATCAGGGAGTGCAAGCCACTTGGGCAGCCATTTAAGTATAAGAACAGTGTCAAAAAGTGAATGGTTTTGTCCTCTTACAAGGAAATGTCGTTCCTGTCAAGAAAAAGCATACAAAGCCCACAAACCAAGACCAGTCGTCGTGTCAAACAGATTGATGAAAGCATTTTACCTGGCTTAAGTTGCCTACATCTAAAGCAACTTGGCTGTAATTCTCCCACAATTGCCAGTTGTTTCGTCTGTCACCAGGATAGATGTCAGTTAGTACAGATTACAGCCCTGAAAAATAATTGTGTGTGCAAGAGAGAGTAGTTCAGTGTATGCATATCTCTGTGTGTGTGTGTTTGAGAGAGAGAGTGTGCATGTGATTGATAATGATAAAGCCATTGATGCAGAAAGACAGAACTTGAACTTGAGAGCTTCTCTAAAAGCAATGAAAGCCTCTTTGCTCTTCTTTCTTATCATATGCCTGCATAGTTTAAAAGTATAAAAATTAAATAAAATACGATTTCACAAAAATATCACTAATATTATAATAGAAATTTGCAAATTCAGACACCATGAAAGAATTATAGTTGATTTTAAAATTATTCATCACTACATATCTATATAACAGAAAAGATAACCACTATAGTTTTACACGACACACAAATATGAGAAATGTCATGGGGATGGTTCCCATCATGGCGTTTGTTCAAAGTGCATGAACATTTCAAGCCGTTCATAAAAATCTTTATAGGTTAAAACAAAAAACAGGACTTGAAGGCATCATGAGGGGGAAAAAAACACTTAAAGCCAGTCTCTCTCTACTCTTTAGGGCATAAATAAAACTTGTTCGTCTCTTGTTTTTCTCAAGACCTCCACCCACAATAAAGAAAACTCTTTCGCTTACAGGACAAGCAAACAAATACTATTTTCTCTCCTCATTTTTTGTTTTTCCCGTTTAAAACTCTACCCTCTCCATAACAGAGAATAGAATGTCCTATCAATTTTACAAATCAGATGCCTAAAATACTCCATTAGTATCTGGCTTAGTAAATGCACCATAACTAACATATAGCGAACCAGCTCCTCGATTTTCATAGCAGGAGACATACAATGTCCAAACTATAGTACTCGAAAATGTGGCAATGAGGATTAATGATTACTAGGTAGATTATGTTAATATCTGTCTTTTAGAAATTTCAACAATCTGCTATATTGGGGTTGTTCAACATGATTCCTACTAATTTAAAATACAGTCAAGAAAATATGGATGTTGATGACATAAGGAATTCTCCACAAACACAGCAACACCCTGAATTTGCAGGACCTGGAATTTTAGTATTATTTCACTAAAAAAATAAAATAAAAAAATAAAATAAAAAACAAATCCTCAGCGGAAGCATAAACAATCACAATACAGAACCTCAAATCCCACTAATTAAAAGGGACATTAAACACATGCTTAAACACCAAATAAAATACTTGTGAGGAACGTGTGTGTTCACTTTGTAATGAACAAATGATTTCCAAATAAAATCAAAAGGATCAAAGTTCAAATTTTCACCACTATCAATGATAGCATGAAAATAAGATTTACACGAAAACCCCAAAGAATCTAACCACTTTCTTTTGTCAAGTGAAGAAGGTTAATATAGAAATCCCTAAAATTTCTATCAAAGAACTCAAATCGTGAATTTCTCTATCATTCAATTTTCTTCTAAAGGAAAAGTTCAACTGCTCATACTGCAAGGAGAAAAGAACAAAAATAAGAGATAAAAGCACCATAAGTATTGGACCATCTGAAAAGTCTTGGAAAAGTGACAGCAAAATGCTGCACACCTCACCACACATCCTCCCAAAAGGGATTCTACTACCTCTCCTCACTTCCCATTTCACAAAATTGAGAAACAAAGCAATTTCCTGAGATATAAATTTCCATGGATTCCTAAAAGAACCTCTAGTCACTAAGTTCAAATCCCAACCATTTGGAGGTAACCCATATTTACTAATAATGACCATACCCCATAAAGAATTTTGTTCAAAGGGAAATCTAGAGATCCATTTACCTAATAAAGCAAGATTTTTGTTTTCAAATTTCCAATCCCCGAGTCCTCCCCTAGACTTACTTTTGACAACAAAATCCCAAGATACTAAATTATCCACTTTTCCTCCCTCTCTCCCATCACATAAAAACTTTCTTATCAAATTTTCTAGAATTTTAACAACTGAATTTGGCATTCCAAAAATGGACATATAATAAATGGGAATATTTTCTAAGACTGATTGAATAAGAGTCGATCTTCCTTCCCTTGATAAAAATAAAAAAATGAAAAAGTCCCTTTTTCCACCAATCTATCCTCTTGGATACCTTACCTATCACTGGATTCCAAAATTCCATAGAAAGAGGATTTCCTCCCAAAGGAAGACCTATATACTTAAGTGGCCACTCCCCTACTTCAAACCCTAAGCTCATAGCACACTCTTGTACTAGACTTGAATCCACATTCAGATCCACAATTGTACTCTTTCCCATGTTAATCTTAGGTCAGACAAAGTTTTGAATAAGACAGAAACACTCATAACCCTCTGACTCTCCCACTCTAGTTGTTGCTTTTCTTTCTATTACTTCGAAATTTGCTGCTTCAGCTTCAGCCACTCGATATTCCTTTTTAATTTTCATCAAACAAATGGCATCTTCTTCTGGAAATCCCAACTATTCTTAGAACCATATTGGGGAATCTCATTGCAATTACTCAAACAAGCATGAAACGTATGCTTGTGTATTCATCCATAGGTCAAATTGGATAGAGGGTAAGAACCAAACCCCCACTGTGCTCATTGGTGGGCCCTCCTACATGTAATAATACACCCACATCCAAAAGTGAGAACCATATGAATCACAAGGGTAACGCAAAGATCGTGATTCCTCTCCCAGCATAAGGAAATAAAAACATACTTATCACATCAAAATTGCCTACTAAGCACCAACAAACTAGAACCAAAAACCAAAATCCAAAACATATCATAGATGTGAAACAGAAATTTCATATCAAAACAAGCTCAAAACATATTTCACAAAATTTCCAAACAGATTTCAAAATCAATTTCAAAACATATATATGGATTTGTCATGGTTCTAGAAAAAGTCTAGTGAACTTACCTGAAGTGATTTCACAAACCAAACAATAAGAAATCCTCAAATCAGAACCTACTAGAATATTCAAACCATAAATAAACTTTTCAAATCCAAAAGACAACATGAAACCGATTTGTTTCCCTCACTAAATGAAGTTCAATCAAAATAATTTTGCAGAGTTACAGACCACAATCACATAAACGTATGATAAAATTTTCAGATGAATCTGATTAAAAACCCAATTCGATGCTTGATGAAACATAAAACTTTAACAGAAAACAGTCAAATTTAGAACATAGGTATACTCACTGGTTTTATTCTCTCAAGTTACAAATCTTTTAGAGCAAAACTTTCCAGATCAATAATAGACTTATAAATAGTCATATAAAATTTTAGAACCCAAACAAGTGTGTGAACTTCAAACTCTCAAATCAGATCGAAAAACAGTTTCAAGTAAAGGCATTAACTCGAGTAAAAATTGATTTCTAACACATTATAAAGTCAACAATTATGAAACTTTCCAGAACATAACTTCACATTACTGCAAAGTTTCATGTCAATGGGAGTTTATTAGGTTCATTTTAAAATCATCGAATGTTGGATTTTGGTAGCCGTCAGAAAATTCCAGCAACAGAGACACAACTTTGAAAAACCATAGAAAATGAAATATTGAACCTTTTGACGTGAAATTTGTTTCAAAAGTTTCCTTGATAAGAGTCTAGTTTAACCAGTAAAATTTTCGGACTCAAAGAAGAACTATAAAAGCATCGAATACTTAATGCAACCTACATAACTAAGTTCTCTGCAGAAATTTAAAATTCACAAAAGACTTCTTAAACTCTAATTAAAGTAAAAGAAATCCATACTAAAGTTGATTCTCCTTTGTTGATCTTAAAACCTTAATCTCCAAAGCTTATAATGTATAAAAGAGGTAGAGCTACTAATCCTCTCTCTCTTATATAGACAAAGATATTTAGGGTTTTCCAATCCAATTAAGAATTTTAAACATAATAACTCTAATATTACTACACAAAAAGAGAGTCCGAATCCAAAGAGGGAACCAACTTATTATCCAAATAAAATAAATACTTAAATATAGATATTCCTCAGTGTTACAAAAGGATGCATTAAATGTCATACTCTGAGATGGAAATTATATGTAAACTCTAATTCATAAGCTCATACGACAACAAACCATTAGAAGGAACAATTGAAAGTAGACAGCCTGAATATAATTTAAAGTGAAGAGAACATACAAGCAAGCAATATTATTCCATGCTTCCCCGTTTTCAGGATCAAGTTGCACAGCACGAGTAAAGCTGTCCAATGCCTTTTCAACATCCTTGGCCTGTAAATCATAATACAAAGTAAAAGTACAATCCAAGTTTTCATCGCATTTTAATACATGATTTCAACCTATCAAAAATATATGTTGAAGCAAAGACAGAAAAATCAACAAAGGTTGAATGAGTTACCTTCAACGCAGCAGCTCCTAGTGCAAACCAGCCATCTGGATACAAGGAATTCAATGCCATTGCTGACTCCCTGAAATAAAATCACAGGACTAATAATGTACATTCAAATTATTATGAGTGGAATATTATGAAATTTAGAAATGTAAGGGAAAAGAAGAAAAATATTTAACAGAAAGCATACCACAGGATTTTAGATGTCTCATAGTCACCTCTATTATAAGCACTACGTGCAAGAGACCGCTATCAAATAGAAGGGAGGAAAAAAACAGAATTAGCAAAACCAGAAAACAACAGTATCGATGAAGAGTTGATTGCAAGAAATTTCATCACCTTCGCACGGGCTGACCTATTATTTGAAACTTCCAAAGCTTTTTCATAGCAGGAATCATTGTTAGTAACATCACCAAGTGAGCACCTATATATTCATTTTGCTCAAGTTAAATAAATAACATCCCTAATTCTTCTGATTCACAAATATAATACATATAAACAAAAATAAAAATAAAAAACTAAAAAAGCAAGTTTACTACTCACATGCATTAGTGCATGCATGTAGACAACAATAGTGGAGGTTAACAAAAGAAGCTTCAAAACCATCGACAAAGGAAAACAGTAGATATGAACCAACAAAGTCATGCTTTAATGCAAATTATTGGCCAAAACTTTAAGCAAAGTACAGGTGCATAAGATTTGATTAAAAGTAAATTATGGGAAGAAAGACAAAAGTGCATTATAGTATGATAAAGAAAAGTGGAAGACTATGAAGGACAATAAACGAATTCAGAGAGAGGGCCCAAGATTTGAAAAAAAATAACACTTACCTAGCCTGTCTTTGGATTCACATTTAAAATGAGGTCAAAGGGTATCATACTATTAGAAAGTTCAAAAAGAGATGACAGTGAGGGCTTGATTAAAACTTTTCTGATAAAACTTACCCAGAGACTGAATTTCTTTGTTTGTGATTCTAAACATTCAAAGACAGAGAAGGCTTTCCCAAGGGAAGAGTGAAATTATCATCAGGTATGTAAACAATTTAAGAAAAGGGAGAAAGGTGATGCAAGATTTAAGAAAGAAAACAGAAGAGTGCAAGAGAGCCAGAGTGAGATAATTGTAAGAAAGGGAGAAAACAGAGAGTTGATAGATAATTTAATAGTCTCATTCAATAATCAATTCAAGTTGTGTCTACCGGAGTTCTAGTGAACCCCATTTATATCAAAACAACCAGCTGAAAAACTTAAAGTAAAAGGTAAACCAAATGAAATTATAAATCTAAATGAAACAGGAATTCAGATTATTTAAGAATTCTCATCAAGACAACTGATTAAATTTCTTTCCATATTTGTGCCTGACCTTCCCTTCGTGATCTCCATCTCAAGTGTAATAGAAAGGAATGGTAGGATTAAACTCTTATTTAATCCATGGAAGAAGATTTAAATTCAAAAGCCCCAGTAAAAGTCACTTGATCTTTTGGATAGTAGGAAGAATTTATGGGCAATCAGCAGAGCCACTTGGTCACTACTCCTTAGATTGCACAATTCACCATAGACATGACTATTTTGTTAACATGATGGGACGCTTTTGGATGGAAAAGAAAAGCAGAGATTTTAAGGCTGAAACACTCTTTCTACCACATTAAGCAGAAATAAATTTTGGGAAATTAGCAGCAAAGTCAGTTGAGCACTTCTTGCTACAATAAGGCTATGTGGTTTTCCATTTTTAGAATCGTTAGAATTATATTTTATTTCATTAAGGCTCCTGTCTGCTTTAGTTTCGCTTTTAAATTGGTTATTTTGTTATAAATGGGGCTCACCAGAACCCTTGAAGACACACTTGAATTGATTATTAAATAAAGCTATTGAATTCTCTAAACCCTCTGCTTGCTCACCCTTTCTTCTAGTTATCTCTTTCACACTCTTCCCTTTTCTCTTAAATTGTGCATTATCTTTCTCCAATTTCTTTTCTTTATTTAGCTGTTTTTCTTCTTGGTGCTATTGCTGTGGACCACAAAATGGGGATATCCCCCACTCCCTCAAACACCTTTCCACTACTACTACTATTGCTTTGGTCAAAACAAAGGACTAGGCACCACCTCTTTGCATTTTGTAAACTGAATATAAGACTCCAATCATATTCACAACTTGACATTAAGTTCTTTGTTAAACTAAAAGTCAAACTAAAGAAATACTTGTGTCAACATAATCAATGGACCAGCTTAACTTTAATATGAGCATTGATTCAACGAAACAGGGTAAGAGAGAGATAAATATTTGTCTATATTACTAACAGAAAGAAACAAAAAATACCATAGCCTGGGGTCATTTGGCCTTTCTGACAATCGAACCTTAATGAGTTCAACAGCTGCTCCTTTCTTCTCCATTAAGCTGTTTGCCATTTCATATTTTGCGTGAGCCCACTCAGAATAATTGGAGAGAAAAACACAAAGTTGTAACAAATGAATTCAATTTTTTAGTAATAGCCAGTAAATGATGTCATACCGATAACACAAAATCAGATTGTCCCATAACTCCAAATCCTCATAAATTTCAACTGCATCTCCTAACAAACCACAGCACTAAAAGTTCACCATATTCCCTATAAAAAAAAAACGGAAATACTGAGTTAATCAATAAGAAACATTAAGTATCAGTAAGAAAGAAGTCATATAAGATTCGTGAAAATAGATGCAGCAGGTGGATGGAAACTGTTAAATAACTGAATTTTGAAAATATATATATATAGATATATATATATATATATATATAGAAATGACATAATTATAGTGTTGAAAAGACAATAAAAGAAACATTCATACTTCCGCAAGGAAGGAATTGTTGGAAGATAAACCACGTAACAAAAAGGAATCCTGTGTGCCACTCCTGGAGAAGGCTCATAGATACCCTGGACCTGGAAACGACAAATTGCTCAAAGACTCAGACTAACTAAAACTTATCCTCATTGAGTGAAGTGAAAGGCCAAAACCAGGCCGTCAAACAATATGACAGTTAAAATTAACAAATGGTTTAATTTACATAGCAATGGCGAACATGTATAAACCTAATACACTCTTCAATACTAAACGTGACATTTGACAAATTCTTTTTGTTTTTATATAAATCATGTTTAGTTACCATAATATCCACCTAATATACTCTTCAATGCTAAAAGTGACATGTGAAAAAAAAAATTTGTTTTTATATAAATCATGTTTAGTTACCATAATATCCCTTGACCATTAGAAGTAACGGAAATGAATTGATGGTTGGGTTACTATCTTATGAAATTTGAAAACTACCATAAGAAACTGTATTTACAGGCAAACTTTAGGGGGTATAACTGGAATTAACCAATAATTAAACAGAAAATTATCAACTTTGCATAACCACCACCAGTTTATTAAAGAAATCTTCATAAGGATAACATATGAAAAAAACTAGCAACTATAGACCATTTTATCTTCAAATATTTTAGGCTTACCACCTTGAGTTGCAGAAACATAACCCACAGTACAAGAAACAATAAATAAACAGTAAGGCATAAGAGAAAAGTATTTACAGAATAAAGCAACAAACTTAGAAAGCTTTAAGCCAAAAAAATTTTATGTTCCCTCTGTGGAGAATTTCCCATTATATGGAAAGAATACAAGCTGATCTCTAGCCAATAAAATAGCTACACTAAATACAATCTGATTTGTAGCCTATAAAATGGCTAAACTACCATACACAGATCTATACAGCTAGAATATCCTAATTAAAGATGGAATAAAAGATTTACAAAAATAAAGTATTATAAGGCATAAAATCTGATGGCTTTAAATGGCCAGCTAATTCCTTTAACATGGAGAACTTCAGATCAAATGGACAGATAAACAAAGATGCATGTCATACCAACTTATCCATCATCACCAAAGAACGCTCCTTTGTGCGACTACGAGTTGACTCCCATCAATACGTAAGATATCACAGAAACACCGAATCTAATAGAGAAAAGACATTTTTATCAATTTAAGCAATGAATGTTACAAAATATAAATCTAACAGGAAACCAATTAAAGGACTACAATTAGCAAGAATTTCAGCAAGAGAGAAAAGCTCAGAAGACATGCTTATAAACCGTAATCTATTGCATTTTACTTTTGAACTACACCAATGGGGAAATACCGCACTTCCAACAATGATAAGTATAACTTTGCAGCCACAAAACAATGGAGAAAACTGATCAATTGACTCACAATTTTTTCTACACATCATACACCAAGGAGACACTCAAGCATAAGGTCCCTTTTGCAACTTGTCACATGTATTTAACTTTCCATGCACAAGAAGCCAAACAAACAGTTAAATCTTCATTAACTGGTAGATTTTTTTTCCAAATTAATCAGAAGGTTCGAAAACTAAGAAATTAGAGTCATCAATCAAGAATGTGAAATGGGATTTACAAGATCTTAATCGTGTGGGTTCTGGCAACCTTTCAAACCCAAAACTAATTCACCCATGTGACAATTATCCAGGAAATGGATTTCTGACACAAAATAATTCAACTATGTTTTTGATTTGATAATTATACATTCCATATTTGTGGAGTTTTTACAAGAGATGAATATCACAAGATCATATGTAAAATTTCACTAGCTAAATAGTGAGGAAAAAGATGAAACAGTTACACCTGATTTAAAGGAGTTATTACATTTCCTATATCCAGGATAAAGGGGTGATGCCTAAGCTTGAGATTCTTCTCAGCTGGAAGGGTAGTTTTGGACAGCTACCTTGTGTAAAAGTTGGACTTTGAATTTTGAAGGTGTGAAGTATGTATGGGTGTGTGAAGTATATATGGAGGGAGCAGGATGAAGGACGTTAAAGAGATCAAGTCTCCGCAACCTCTGAAGATTAATGCAATCCTTGATCATGGAAAATTTCAGACCCAATCTTTTTCTGTACGAGTCCTTGAATATAAACTATAATATATAAAATTAAAAAACAAGGGGAAAAGTGTAAATTCAATCAAAACAACATAAAAATTGTAGTGAGGTTCAGCAACAAATTGGTATTTTTGTACTTACAATAAAGTATGAGGACCGCTGGGAATCTATTGCCTCTATATATGGAGCCATATCCCATCCTGAAACAAATGCAAGCTGTTGAAATAATCAAAGGATTGGGCATTTATCACATCTGGGAAGAAATTAAATGTAGTCACCATTATAAGCAAGGATTAAAATATGAATACAAATCAATACATTTGCATGGTCCAAATATATGAAAATTTCAATGAACTTTTCAATATCAAAAGCAATACAAAGGCTGTAAAAGCTATAACTCCTTTCTTTTGCAACATACAGAAATCAAACCTCAAATAAGAAGACTTTATAACCATTTTATAAGCTATTTCAAAATACTTCATTTAACCAAGTAGTAACTCTCCCCTTAATATATTTAAGATCTTGCACATTGATGGAACAACTTAGGGAGAAGATAGCTACAAATGCCACATCTAGTAACTTACTTTGCATTTCATCATGCCGAGTGCACTTCTCAATCAGAAGGCATTTAGCCAGGATCACTGCTTGATGGGTTGCACTCAAAGGGGCAGCAGCACCAGCAACTTGAATGTCTTTTGCTTTAATTCCAGATTCATTACCATTTGCTAACAATTTTGGGGTCATTAATATGTCAGAGGACACGTGGGCTTCACTTTGGTGCAGATATGAACTTTTATCACCAATACTAGACCCTTCTTTCTGAGAATCACAACAAGCTGAGGGGCAGATTTTGTCAATGTTTGATGAGGTTGTGTCTGCAACAAGAACCAGTTGTGCCTTCGGTTCTACCTATATTTATAGAATAATAAGTAAACTTAAGAATGAAAATCTGAGAAACAAATGACAAAGTGCATACTTTAAATTTTTACCTGATGTAAAGCACGGAAACCAAGAGCCCCAGTAATAGAAAGCTGAACACCAGCTGCCTCTTAGCCTGAATTAAAATGTAACCTGATACCACAAAGGTAGCCATGCAAAAACAATTAGTTAGGAGGTAAAGCCAAGAAATATTGAAGATGCGATATAAAAGGTCACACAGTATGAGCGCCTAGCTGGTGCTTTTACCACATGTTTATCAAATTACAACTGAGGCATACAAATACACAAGCAAAATGGAGCATTCAAGGAATTTAAGCACTTTTTCAGCAGCTCTATCCCTTCCTCTCTCTCACATACACATGCATGCAAACAGGTGCGAGCACAAGAACAGACATGGGCGAAGCCTTAGTTCTGAAAGTGTAAAGAACTACACGCTAATTCCATCCGAAAATGGACCGAACTCTACAGCTTGGAAAATGGACCTAACTTTGTAATATCCCTCTACTGCTTGGTAGTGTCTCCCCAAATTGAGACATCTATATCCATTTGCCTAGTAAAATGTCACTGTAAAATCTCAGAGTTTTTCAATGCAAGTGATTGAGAAATGATTATGGACCCAGACATGTACTAGATTATCAAGTTAAGAAGAAATTCTCTTCAAAACCCGAAAATTTACAATTTTTCCCTTGTTAGAGCACTCATATTTTAACCCCAAAAAATTAAGAACTAAAAGAAAAGTTAAAGTGTCAAGGAACATGGGAATCTAGGAATTTTACTTCCTCTCCTTTAAAATTTTTCACTTAGCATAACCAATGCCACCATCACATAAATTGCCACAAACAAAATTTGATTTCTAAATAGTTAACCAAATTTACTAAGCAGAATCTTTTTATTTCAGCATGAAGAGTATCTATCATGTAATAATGGTGGGTCTTTGGTGAACACGCTCAAGGAAGTGCAAAGTTTAGGCTGCATTTGTTATTGATTTCTGAAAACTTTTTTCATCTCCCTACTAGACAAAACCACATAATGTAGTGGTTAGATGTTTATTTTTCTTTCTTGTATATGTCTCAGTATCAGTTTTAATTTGAATTTTAAAACTATACTAATATGGTATCTAAAAAAACTATGTTAATACTACATGAGTAACTAGTCACCAGATTTACCCAAAAAAAAAAAAACTAGTCACCAGGAAATACTTTTACAGTAAGGTCAACTTTTCCTTAGATTATTTTTAATATAAACATAATCACTCAAACATGTACATAAAGATCTTATACTATTAACTATATTAATATTATCTAATAACTAGTCACAATATAATTTACTGAGACCTCATTAAATAATTATATAAATATATGTGAAAAAAAAATGAAAAATTTTCCCCATAACATACCTGCAAGAATCAACTCGCCCATAGGTATATTCCATGATCCCAGCTTCTAGATGAACCATTGAAACAATTGCTAAACCCTCATCATTATGCATAGTGTGACCCCAATAACTTGTTACATTTTCCAAAGTGCCAAAATGTCTTAGAACATCAGCATTAAGGACTTGCAAGAGATCAAATAAAGAAGAAGACCGGTCATCCAAAATTCTCTGCTGAAGAAGTACGACTCTAGCAAGCCACCAAGATATGCTCCTAATTCCATACACGGAAGAGACATTTCCTTCGAATAACAGATCTTTCGTCTTCATGAGCAACATCTTAGCAAATACTATATACTTCAAAGCAACAAAGAACAACCCTTATCAATTAAAATAAATAAACAGCACTTTGGAGCAACATTGAATGTTAAGAATAACATCCATTAATGAACACCTGACCCATGAGTCCATGACCATCAAACTAATAATATGGAGACACTAAAATCTAACACTTCATACCAACTGTCACGCGCAACATTTAAAGAAATTATCTTCCCAATGTAGTAAATCATGACAAATGAAACTTTGAAGCAATTTGGATAAATTAAATTATAAGGATTTTCACGCCTAAATTTTCCGACCCAAAAACAAAATATAGTTAAGGAAAATAAGAAAATAGGTGAGAAAAACGAAGTAGAACCTGAAGATTAGATAACTTTCCGAGCAAGTCAGACCCAGCAGCCATGAGCTGATTACGAGCCCAACTGTCCCACCCCACCATGTCATCACCACCCTCGAATCCTTTCAATGGCAGAGGGCACTTTGGCAACTCCTCCAACGGTGGTCTACAAATTTACGAATTTTTATATTAATGAAAAAAAAAAAACCTTTAATTATCATCTGAAAAGAAAACAATTAATTTGGGTATTATTTAGTTTAACTCTGAGCTCTCTGACTCACCCAGTCATGTTACACTGAGTGAACACAAGAAACGCTGCCACTGCAATGCACATCACGACCATGACTCTACATGCCGTGTCATGGATATCTCCTCCCTCCGATAAGAATGATTCAATTCCACTCAGAAACTCGGAGTAGACTCGGTCTGCGCACTCGGGGAGTCGTCAAGCGGAAGTGGTGAGTCGGAATCAGTGAGTTTGAAGACGAGTCGTGCAGCTTCGGAGGAGGCGATGGCTTGGAGATAGCTACCAGTCTCGATGGAAACGAGTAAGTCGTTGATCAGCAAGCGGAGATGGTTCTGATTGGACGGTAGGAAATCGGACGGCGAAGTTGGGAGCGTGCAACGGAGGAGACGAAGCTCGTATGCACGGATGGCCTCCACTTCCGGCGCCGTTTCGGACATGTTGTGGTCCGACTTGTAAAACGCCGCGAAACGTTTCAGTCGATGGGCTTTTCTCCACTTCCACGGTATTTAAGAATAAGTAATCTGAGGCGGTTGATTCCAGTGGAAGAGGCTAATGAGCCAGCAGAGGTCGGAGCTATTACGGGCGTAATGGTGGCCAGTGAGCAGCGGTCCGTCAGTTTCAGGTTGGGGTTTAGGCGGAGGAAGTTGAAAAGCAGAAAAGCCCCGTAGGGTTTAAGAGGAGGCAGAGGAAGCTGGGGTCGGGTGCACGATACGATAGGTGGGTATTCGAATGGAAATCTGATTTATTTTTTGATAAAAGAAAAATCTGATTTATTTGGCTATACAAAGATCACCATCCCATTATTCACCAAAAATCACCATCCCATGGAAAAACTCTGGTACTTCCGGAGTACTGATGACTTCGTACTACTGCCATTGATTACACGACATTTGGATAACTAATCCACGTCACCTGTATACCAAGATGCTGAAAAAAGGGTGAGCGCACGTTAGTTTTTCCGTCGTCTTCCTCATCCAGCTTTAGAAAAATTAAAAATATATATATATTAATTTTAATCCGTTACCGTACTTTGTATTCTAAGATAAACATCAAAAATAACAAATCCCTCGTTGTTTCTCCACAACCATTGACAGTCACATAAGGAAGAAAACGAAAATGGGAGAATAACTGTAGTTTATCCACTGTTAGTCCTGGAAGAAATCTACAGATACTTACCTCATAGGAAAATTGGAACTTATAATTGATAAAAAATTATTTAGAGTTTGTTCAATAATACAGTTTTTTTTCTTCTTAACTTATGTATAATTTAATTAGTTTAAAAATTTATTAAATATTAATTAGATTATAATGAAAATATTTTCAAAATATTTTTATTTTTTATTTTTATTTTTATATTTTTACTTAATTAAGTTGTCTAACTAATATTTAATAAATTCTAATTAATTTTTAAACTAATCAAATTACATATAACTCAATAAAAAATAATTATATTATCAAACACAATCTTAACTGTTTATTTTTGTTCATATTATATACCCGCTATGGAAGTCGTTATTCCTTTTGGAAAAAACACAGTTGTATGGACAAAATTATCACTAGGACGGACCGAGCAAGTCCAAGGAGGAGGACTAGTTTGGGCTAACAGGGCCCCAGGTGGAAGAATTGTCAAATCTATTGAATTGGTCTATCAGAACTGGACAATTGGGGCGGAGGGCCAAATGATGGTTCGGCTCGGACGAACAGAGAATCCTCTGGATGAGATATCCATGTCTAATTTAGAAGACTCAGCTCAGACATGAGAAGAGCCGAGCGACGATTAGTCACAGATAGCTCGAAACGGTCTTTCTTAGCCTGAATGTAGTGAGAGATAAGGAAAGTTTCAAATATGCAAGTTTACTCAGCAATTAATGCTAGATTTTCTTTCATATTACACTTTCCTAATATAGATGAGCAAATTGAGGACTTGACTCAAATCAAGGCGGCTAGGTTTTTCCATTTCTATTTAGGATTTCATATTCCTACATCGGTGAAGAAGGCGGAGTCAAGGCTATAAATACCTCACTATTACTTCATAATAAAGGTACGTACTCTCAGCTGATTTTACATTCAAAAGCTTATAGTATACTCAAACACATCCGACTTGAGCATGGTGTTTTTGGAATCTTGGTGCCCCAAGCCTTCATATTCGTCTTATTTTGTAGGTTAGTGGCGTGGTGCATGACGATTTATAACGGAGCAAAAATCCAACATAAACAACAGTGTGAGAGAAAAATATTTTTGGAAGAGAGAGATGCAATCTGAACACAAGGCGTTAATTTTTTTTCTATCAATGCTTTGTCATCAACTGATGTATATTATTTATTTCACATGGCACTTAAGGATTTGAGGTAGTACTGAGCCTGTTAGTATTCGAGAGTACTAAAGTTTTTCTTCCATCCATTCGCTTTTCACATAGACGACTCAAAATTATTAAGTTTGCGAAGGAATGTAATATTTATAAAATAAATTTTTTTATCATAATTTATATTTTAATATTAGTGATGTAGTATTTTTTAATTAATAGATGAATTATATGTAATTAATACAGCTAAGTAATTTATTATCAGTAATTAATAAATATATATCATATTAGTGTGAAACACAGATTTTGTTAAACATTTGTAATTATATTTTTATCAATATCACATCAATATTGTGTTAAACATTAGTAATCATATTTTTATCATATTTAAACTGTGTCGCCTATAGCTTTTATAAATATGTGAATCTCTAGCTGTTATGGATTAAAGATGTGTTCATAGCGTATTATAAAATAAATAGTTATAAGTAAAAAATAAAATATTAAGGATTTGTTATCCTCTAGCTTTTAAAAGTTAGAGACTTTGACACGTGCTAATAACAGACAGGCTCCGCCTTTATCATAGACGGGGTAGTCAATAATTTTAGACTCTCCTATGACAAGCTTATAATAAGGCCCCTCAATAAATAAAAGTACATACATATTAATACATATTATCTATATTTTATTTATAAATAAAATATATTAAAAGTAAACCATACCAATTATAATATAATCTCCAATAATATATTAACTAAATTAAATGGATGGCTCACCCTATTTATCATTTTGGACTTTTGTATTTTTAGATTTTTTTAATTTTTGTTTGAATAAGAGAAAAAAAAATTATTTCTTTGGATTTCTTATTTATCATCTAATATAAGAGAAAAAGAAATATACTACTGCATATATTGAGTTTGCTATGATATATATATATATATATATATATATTACTTATATTTTTTTATTTTATTGGATTATATATATTTTTTATTGAATAATAATTTTTTAATAAATTTTCATTCTTTAATAATTTTCAATAAAGATTGTCTATTTAAGAAAAATCTATTATCAAATTATATTATTCCTCAGATAATTTTAAATTTAATATTATATGGATTGTGAATTATAGACTGATTTAATATGTCTATTAGAAAATATTTATCTGAAAAAAAAAATAAAAAGAAAAGAAAGAATAATAAATAATTATAAGTAAGAAAGAATAAGAACAATAAAGATAGAAAAAGAAAATAGAGAGAAAGCTTAGCGTAATATTATTATCTATAACCCAAACCTCTCCTTATATGAAATATCATACTTATTTTTGTTTGTCGAAATATATTATATCAAGTGAATAATTTATGAGTAATGCTGGCCTTATCAAAAACTTGTACTAAATTTAAAAACAATTTGTATTCGGTGGAAAGTTATAAAAAAAATACTTTAAAAATATTTAACAGTGTGTGAAAAATATTTTTTAAAAAAAGCACTTATCAGGTGCTTTTTTTATAAAAAAAAATAGTTTATAATTTTTTTGCCAAACATATTTCAAACTGCTTTTTTTTATAAAAAAATACTTTTTCATTAAAAAAAAGCAATTCCAAACGGGCTCTTATTAACAAAGTAATACGGCAATACATGGACGCCTTATCATTGCCACATTACTTTATAAATAAATTTAGTAAAAAAATTTAATAAGCCTAGCATTATTGATAGTATTTTAACCCAAAGAAGAAAAAAGTGAATTTTATATCTATAAATAAAACAATTTTAATCAACAAAAAGTGTTAATCAACACAAATAAACAATATATATATGTAGAGAGAGAAAAAGAATCAATTGTTAACGGTTGAAAATTTAAAAAATACATAACGAGTTGATTATTGAAAATTAATTATATTAAAAATTATTTTTCTAGGCGCTCAAAAAATGGTACAACTTTCTTCCTAGAGCACCTCAGACTGATCAAGTCATACTTAACCAGCGATTAAAATCCTAGAGCTACCAATGAAAACTTGGTATTTTTGTGGGTTCCTTGGTGGGTGTTCAAGTTCACCTATGAGATTCAAAACTGGTTTTCCCATCCACCAAATTCACAACTGTATCAACAGCCCTCGCCAATTCAACAGCGGCTCCAACATACTCATGTGGTGTCAACTTCAATATGTTTGTCTTGGCCTCCTTTGGTATTTCCAAACCACCAAGTGAAACTTTTACCCTTTTTGGTTACTTTTCTTCCTCTGGTTAGCTCCTTTAGTTTCTCATAAGGCTCAGGAACATCATATCTTCACATAACCTATATATGAATTCAAGCGTGTCAGAGTTTAGCACAATGCTAGTCACAACAGAATTTGGTAGTAATAATGGATGCTTATTATATCCGAGTATGAATACACAAAAACCAATACAAGCCTTTTTTTTTTGGGTGTCTAGTAATCCCAAAGAGTAACATATTCATCTCAATGCAATGGAACATCAAAAATTCATCGCTAAATCGCAATGGGATAATCAAGCTACAAGATTACTAGATTATCTATAGTTTACTGCAAGCCAAGCCAAGTTGTGTGGTTGTCTATTTTGGAGACGGATATTAAATCGACAAAGAAAGAAAAATAAAGATTGAATGGAACAACCAAAGGAAAGGTACATACCTTTTGTATGGGTTCAGCAAGAACCTCCCAATAATTATCCAAGTCCTCACTCAGGCGAGCTTCATTGACCTAGAATGCAAAACATTTTTAGTTAGAAAAAATTTGCTTACGTAGAATCAATTTATTCCTTCTGTTGAGATATTCATTCACAAACTTCAATTTTATCAGGAAGAACAATTATAGCATAGGTAGTGCCAATCCACCAGATAATGCAACTTTTAAATATCATTTAATGTTATCATATTTATAAAACTTAAAAGAGCATGTTGTGTTGTCCTCTGATCTATTACAATTTTCACAGTGAGCAGCCTTTATTTTCACACATAATACTTGGCAACTCCTACTGCATCAAAATAACCTCAAGACACAGGTCCAAATACATAATCTTAATACAAGCAGTGTAGGATCAATTTTGCATTGCATACCTGATGCTTTGAAATTCCTTGCAGTGTGCTTTTGGATGGAAAAGACGAGCAGAGATTTTAAGGCTGAAACACTCTTTCTATCACACTGAGCAGAAATAAATTTTGGGAAATTAGCAGCAAAGTCAGTTGAGTACTTCTTGTTACATTAAGGCTATGGGGTTTTCCATTCTTTAGAATCGTTAGAATTATATTTTATTTCATTAAGGCTCCTGTCTGCTTTAGTTTTGCTTTTAAATTAGTTATTTTATCATAAATGGGGCTCACCAAAACCCTTTTAGACACACTTGAATTGATTATTAAATAAAGCTATTGAATTCTCTAAACCCTCTGCTTGCTCCCCTTTCTTCTAGTTATCTCTTTCTCTCTCTTTCTCACTCTTCCCCTTTTTTCTCTTAAATTGTGCATTATCTTTCTCCCATTTCGTTTCTTTATTTAGTTGTTTTTTCTTCTTGGTGCTATGGCTATGGACCACAAAATGGGGGATATCCCCCCATTCCTCAAAACACTTTTCTACTACTTCTACTATTGCTTCGGTCAGAACAAAGGACTAGGCACCATCTCTTTGCATTTCATAAACTGAATATAAGACTCCAATCATATTCACAACTCGACACTAAGTTCTTTGTTCAACTAAAAGTTAATACTAAAGAAATACTCATGTCAACAAAATCAATGGACCAGCTTAACTTTAATATGAGCATTGATTCAATGAAAGAAAAGAGAGAGAGAAATATTTGTCTATATTATTGATAGCAAGAAACAAAAAATACCATAGCCTGGGGTCATTTGGCATTTTCTACAATCAAACCTTAATGAGTTCTCATCTGCTCCTTTCTTCTCCATTAAGCAGTTTTCCATGTCATATTTTGCATGAGCCCACTTAGAACAATGGGAGAGAAAAATACAAAGTTGTAACATATGATTCAATTTTTTAGTAATAGCCAAGAAATGATGTCATACCGATAACACAAAATCAGATTGTCCCATAACTCCAAATCCTCATAAATTTTAACGCATCTCCTAACAAACCACAGTACTAAAAGTTCACCATATTCCCTATAAAAAAAAAAAAAAATCTTGGAGTTAATCAATAAGAAACATTAAGTGTCGAAGAAAGAAGTCATATAAGATTAGTGAAAATACATGCAGTGGTGGATGGAAACTGTTAAAATAACTGAATTTTGAATATATACATATATATATATATATATATATATATATATATACTAGATTTAATACGTCTTGTAATGCGTGGTTTTAAAAATATTAATTGATGTTTAATTTATTTTTAATAGTATTTATTAAATATAATTATTTATTTTATTTAAAATGGAATTTGTACACTAATATTTGCAGCTTTTTTTAGTGAATAAATCAAAAATAAAAAAAAATTAAGATTGAAAAGTCTCATCATAATTAATTTTTATAAAAGGAAATTGGAAAAATAACGGAAGGACAGGAAGACGAAGGGTACTTGAATCTTTTATTAAATTTAAATCTAAAATATTAAATAAAATAGTACTCCACCACCATCAATGTGGTGGTGGGGCATCAACGGTCCATTGTTTTTTTTATCAATTGAATGCTTATCATACTATGAATAGTCTATTATAATATCATCTTTCGTTACTATTTGAATTTCTTTTCATATGAGTTATAAGATGAAGTGTGAAATTCTAAAAGAAGACTTTTTTGTTGAATGATGAAAGAAGACTTCTTTTGTTGAATGAACTTTTCTTTCCATCGATAAAGTTTCTTTTTGATTTTCTTTCCATATGTCAACAATGACACTTTTGAGATGGACGATCAATGGACAAAACCATGTACCTCCAATTTATACAATTGTTGTACTCATAGAATGTTGCTCTTATATGCATTGTTAATCGTTCAAGGGACATAGGGTAACAATTTTTCAACATCCTCTAGATGTATGTGCTAAAAATAATGTATTACAAAAATTATAACAAAAATGTAACAAAATTGAATATTTTTAATAATCTCACCTACATGTTTTCATTCATTAAATTCATAGCGGTAACACCAAATCACGAAAGATTATGTCACGTGCTCGCATATGGTTTTCGTAATTGTTGAATAAATTGTGATTTGATTTTTAATTTTTTCTTAAATAATTATTTTATTTTATATTTTAAATTGTAAGAGTAAATAAATTTCATTTAAAAAACTAATATTTTATTTTTATTTATTGTGATTATATGGAATGTGTAAAAAATAGTTAATTAAATTGGTATCCTTTATGAAATTGATTATAAAATTATATTTGAGGAGAAGAGAAATATGCATAATATGAAATATGTTTAAGAAGTTGTAGAGAATAAATTTCACTTAATTTAGAAGGAATGTGATATTATTATAGGATATGGTTAAGTGTCACATAGAAGAATATAATACAAATATATTTGAGGAATATTTTAAATTGTAAGAATAAATAAATTTCGATTTAAAAAAAACTAATATTTTTATTTATTGTGATTATATGGAATGTGTAAAAAATAGTTAATTAAATTGGTATCCTTTATGAAATTGATTATAAAATTATATTTGAGGAGAAGAGAAATACGCATAATATTAAATATGTTTAAGAAGTTGTAGAGAATAAATTTCACTTAATTTAGAAGGAATGTTATATTATTGTAGGATATGGTTAAGTGTCACGTAGAAGAATATAATACAAATATATTTGAGGAAGGGATTATGGACAGGTAAAGTGTAGATGTTAATTAAATTATGCTTCATCAAAAGTAGACATATGCATTTAAATATTTAAAAGTAGTAGCATATGCATTCATGCTATTACAACAGAAAAAAATGACAAAAACAATTTTTTTAATTCATATTTTTAAATAGTAATATGTTGTTACTTAGTACTAACATAGGTGGTGAGTTCACATAAAATCTTTATAGTATGCCACATATATTTTGTAGGTTTAAAAGCTCAAATAGAGTATGACTTAAACCATGAGTGTTTTTATTTTGCAAGTTGTGGGGATGAGTTAGATTTAGTGTTGGATGGACTATCAAGTTAATTGCTTTAACTTTTGAAGTCAAAGATATCTACATTTTTAAGATTAAGATAGGATCAAATGTGGAGGATAGATCTATAAAAAATTTGAAGGATATGATCATTTGGGATGAGAGCGAGATAGAATTATAGGAAGTGGCATGTAGAACTATATTTACAGCAAAAGAATGGTCTTAATGGAACAATTATTAGGCATCTAGAATGAAGGAATGCTAGCTGGCCGAATGGATCCAATATTTGAATATTTAAAGATTGATGGAATCTTTCATGTATGAATGCAATGTTTTATTTGAAATAAATAATATAAATGCAGTTAGTTACAGTAGAAATATAACAAAATATATACAGGTTGGATTCATATGTTTTGAGTTAGGATAATAAAAATTATAAATTAAATTGGATGGATTTAAAAATATTTTTAGTTCATTGTGTATTATTTTGAGTATTTATGATTGTGCTTTAGTTTCGGTAATTTCAATAACCGAGCTAAACTTTGTGATTATATATATATATATATATATATATGTATATATATCATTGTTCTAAATATGAAAAAGAAATTTTTAAATAATAATAAACATAATATACAAAGATAAATTATCAGGTGAGATAAAGACAATGATAGTTAACGATTATTTTACGTTAAAAAAAATAAAAAAGAAAAGATCATGAAATCTATAAAGTATAATTCAGTGGGCTTGAAATGGACAACATAGTTTTTTTATTTCAAAGTATGAAAGCTGAGGAAATTTGTTTTTTATAAAAAAAAATTGGCCAGAGAAATTTAAAAAAGAATATAACCTGGATATGGTTTGAAAAAAACAAATATTTTAATAAAAAATATCCCTTTTTTGTTTTCTCTTTTGGTTAGCCGACCTAAATTAAATTTTTTCGTTGAAATATTATGTGGTGTTTTTTTAAATATGAATTCATACTGTACAATCAATATAATATATATATATATATATATATATATATAGTTATAGTACACTTGTTTGAACATAAATGATATCTAAAGCACTGCACGAAAAAGATATTGAAAGAATCAAAATCAGATATTTGACAAGATGTTACGTTGACAAAATGGGTTAGAGTCTAGCAAAATATAATTGTACTTTTGTTTTCTTGCACAAATTTATTAATATAAATATTATATTATTTTTACATATAAAAATCTTGTAATTTAATTTCGGTAAAAAAAATAATAATTCATGTGTATGTAAATTTAAATAGTTGATATTGCATTTTTTTTTCTGGAGATTATTATAGAAACTTTGAATTTTTAGTAGATACAAATTTATTGTTGATTTTTTTTTTAATTTTATTTTTTATATAGAATGTACACATAAATATATATAATATTTTGATCTACCTGATTGACAAATTAATTATAATATTATACATGTGTTGATAATTTTATTTTAATTATTTTTTTAGTATGCAAATATTATTTGTTAATATATACAAATATTTTAACTGTGATTGAAAGCAACTTTTTATTTTAAATATGAAGTTTGAAATGGCTAAACTCATATGATTTTGTATTGGGACAAAAAATTACTAAAAAAAAAAAGAATTTTGAAAATTTTAACATCAAATTTGTATAATTATATCTGTGCAATCTTTTTTCGTGTATAATTTAAAAAGGCAAATTAATTAAAGTTGAAAGATTGCATCATAATTAATTTGTGAAACAGCAGATTGGAGAAAGAAATTAATACAAGTAAAGGAAGATGAGTAGGAGGTTGGTAATGCTTTTTAGGCTAACATATTAATTGCAATAACTAAAAAGACATTTTAGTTCTTTATCTTTTCATATCTGTACACAGATAGCAAACGTGGAAGCTTCTTATCCTCTTTCTTCTGTTTTGTGTTCTTTTTGGTCCCGGTTTATTTTCCGTCTTCAGTCTTGCTCTATATTGGATTGTTTTATTATCTTTCTATTTCTTTTTATGCGTTTTTTATGGCGGTTGAAGTTCATAAATTTTCATCACTCCTTTCTTACCCAAAGGTATATCATCTCTTTCTTTTTTTTTTTCTTTTAGGTTTTCTCGGTGTTACATACTGTTCTTTTGAAAATTGTTAACGAAGTATGAAGAAAGTTGATAATGCCTTATGTGATTTTTTTCAGTGTATGAAAAGGTATTTTTTATTTTCGTTTGTTTGGCATTATGGAAATGGTGCTCCAGTTGATCAGATTTTGTCTTTATGTACTTGTTTTTGTTGAATTTAATATTTGGTTAAATTTTTGGTATATAGTTCAGACAAAATTTCTAGTTCGTGGAGAATGTAAGAGGATGTTTTTGTTTATTAGTAAAAAAAAAAAAACTATCTTTGTACATTTTTGCTCATTGTAGTTGAGCAAAGATTTATCTAAGTTATTGTATGTTTTATTTTTTTGCTCTGTATTTACGTTTACTTGCAGCTTTTAGTAACACTGAGTTTATATCATTTTGAGGGAGCAAAAAGAAAATTGATATTTAAGTTTGAATTTTTGGTTTATTCTAGATGATTGTGGAGGCCATTGAGGAGTTGAGTGAAGAAAATGGTTCGAGCAAATCTTCGATATCGAAATACTTTAAATCAACCTATGGAGATTTGTCTGCACTTACAGCTCCTCTCTGACAATCTGAAGAGAATGAAAGATGGTGGAGAGCTAATGTTTTGGAAAAATAATTACAGCAAGGTGAAGCCGAATGCAGCTCCTAAGCGTGGTCGTGGCAGACCAGCAAAGACAAAGGATCATCTTCAAGCACGACCAGTTGACCCAGCAATGCATAGAGGGCGCCCTATAAAGGACAGCAATGCACCCTCTATTCTTGCTAACGTTGTGATGTCATATGTGAGCAAGAAACCGAGAGGACGACCGAGAAAATTGGCTCAATCTAATGCAGGTGTGGGGCTGTTTATGACGACATTAATGACAACAACAACAAAAGGAAGGCAAAGGGGTAGGCTTCCAAAGGTGAAGCCTCCATTGACAAAAGTGAGTGTTCAATAATGGAGTTTTAATGAGTGCTTTTGTTATTTTTTTTTTATTTTGTCATTCATTGGTTTGAATCCCTATATAATTGGAGTAGTATTTAGTTTTAGTTTTGTGTTTTTTGTTTGTATATGCTAACTGCATGTACAATGTGTCTGTTGACTATCTTGATTTTTGTTTGTTTGTACAATTTGATAGAGGGTATGACTGGTTTTAATGGTTATTTGTTTTTTATTGGCTTGTTATGTTCTCATTTGTATGCTTTTGTGTTTTTTATTTTTAGGTCTAAAATTTTTTAGCTCTAGGAAACTTGTCTTTATTGTGATTAAATTTTGTTAAGAAAGTTTGGAAAGTAGTTTGCGTGTGATGGAGTTTGTATCTAGCAGGGTATTGTAGCCCTTGGTTGGATAAATCTTTTGTGATTTTGTTTAGATAGAAATGTTTATGTTCCATTTGTAATAACTTTCTTTACTTGTACATATTGATTATATTTACAGTTTTTATATGGTGTGTGAATTTTGTTCATTGATTCTATTACTTTTGATTGAGATGGCTACAGTGAAATATTTTATTGAAGTTAATGAATTTACTAAATAGTTGTATTGTTTTCTTGATGAAAGTCCGCATCTAATTATATGGAGAACGAACGGAGATTGTAGTAAAGGGAAAAAGTGTGCAAAGTTTTCTTCTACATTGAAAAGAGAAAATACCAAACTGTTTGTGTTAGACGATCTCACGAATTGAAACATTATTAAGCCTAGTATCACGGATGATAGAAGCACTATTTGAAGATTTAACTCTCAGTGATACTAATGAAGAAGAAAACAAAGAAAATGTTCAAGAAGAAGATCAAGAAGATGAGAACCATGTTCATATGGAAAAAGACAAACCAGAGTCAAACCTATGTGAGAAAAATATGAAGGAAAAAATAGACTACATTGTACAAACTTTGGAATGTCTACAAAATTATGTAGAGACGTTGAATACTAAGGTAATGACTTCCTATAATTTTAGAAACTGTATGTAAGTTGCTTATTTTGTAATGATTTCACATTTATAGTATTTATATGGTAAATTGACTTTATTTAATTTCATGTGGATTTTAAACATGTTAAAGTAAAAAAACTCATTTGGAAGTGACATTGCAAGTGTGACGTACAAAAGGCTCTATATAGCATCGCAAAAAAAGGTAATTTGATTTATTGTGAGCAATCTTGGTTTGATTGTTTTAGTTGTGAAGTGTTATATTTGTTTAAACTTGGTTTGCTTCTCTTTTCTTGTGCTTACAGATTGAGTCTTTGACAAAAGAAAATGATGAGCTTTCTAAGGAGCTGGAAGCTGCTCTTGCAACTATCAAAGCGGTATGTTAGCAATATTTTCTGATGTCATTTTCAATATTGTTGTTGTTTTGTTTCAAATAGATGTACACTAATGTAATATATATATATATATATATATATATATATTTTACAGTATGAGAAAGTAAATAGAAAATCAAAACTGCAGTTAATAGGAGTAATAGAGGAAAGGCAACGAAAATGTAGTTTAGCAGAGAGTCAAAATGTTTGGCAGGATGGATTTAAAATATTTCAATATTAGGGTGTTTGTCTTTTGTAGCCTTTGTTTCTATGTTTTTTTTTTATCAATGATTTGCAATTGGAACAATTGGATTGGTGTGTTTTAGTAGACTTTTTTGTTGCAATCATCTAGTCTTCAAAAGTAGTTGTCATATAAACTTCTAACAGATTGTAATATAAGACAAAATCATCAAAGTTTTTCCAAAATTATTTTTTTTTTAAAAAAAACATTTATCCATTGATCATTCTTTTTTATTAACTTCTTTCTTCATTTTTTCAAAACCCTCTCAATTTTCCCTCATTGCCTTTCACAGTGGCTAACCCGGATTAAATCGTCGACGTGGGTGTTAACTAAAGGACGATTCAAGACTCAGAGTAAATACATTTTTCCCTATCTTCGCGTGTTTTGGCATGTTGATTTTGTTGAATGGATTCGGTGGCTTCATAAAATTTTATAATCTTGTTTGGTAGTAGATGAATGTCAATTAAGTACTCTCTAATTAAGTCTTTTTTTTTAATTTGACTTCTTTTTTTTCTTTTATTTTTTTGGCATAAAAGACTATTAAGAAGGAATAGTACATCTAAGAGAAAATTATGTTATTATTACAAAAAAAACAAAAAATTAATTAAAAAATAAATAATTTATAATTTAATTGAACTAAATCTTCCAGGTCACCTTTATTTTCTTTCTTTCTTTTTTCTTCTTTATGAGTAGCTTCTTTGAATATTCATTGTCCACTAAAAATATTAATTGGGGCAGTAAAATGTGGAGCCTGGTGGTATATTCCCCCTATCCATTTCTTTTTTATGTCTGCAGATTGCAGAGACATATATTCTTTCTAAATTATAATTCTACACACCATTAATTGTAATAAAAAATTGTAAACTATAGAAACTGATAAAAAAAATAATTATTTAGTCATTCACAAAAAGTAGAACCACTTAGGCAAGTTAATGTTTATCTAAATTGATTTATACTTTTAATTTTCATAGAAAAAAAGACAAAACCAAAAAGAAAGGCATGAGAGACAAGAAAAGCATAGGCAAAAAGATAATGTGGACGACAACTCAAATCCTACCAGAAAATTTTAAAAATTATAATAAAAAAAAACCCAATTGTCTTATTTGAAATCGCTGATATTAATTTTTTCCTCGATATGATAATTACAGGACGATCGTATTTTTTTCTTATGTTATATAATTTTTTTTTTGATGAATTCTTAGGTTATATGATTAATTGAAGATAAAATCACCCGTGAAATTAACAATAGAAAAATGTCATTTGGGATTGGTATGACAAGACAAACCGCATTTACTTTTTTGGATCCAAAAGTGACATGTTTTCTATCTGGGATTGGTATATGTCGGCATTTAATTTAACTTTTAGCATCAAAAACTGATTTTATTTTAAATAAAATGGTTTCTTAGTATATTTTTTACTTAGATTAAACATCTATCAAGAATAAAAATATTATTCTTATAACATTTTTAAAGTTATAAATAACATTTAAATAATTTGATATATTTTCTTTGTAATAATTAAAATTCAAATTTTTAAATATTTTAATAAATTTTAATTAAATATTTATAAAAATCTTATAACATTACAATTAAATACACTCTTAATAATTAAGCACCAATAAAATATGTAGAATCAGTCCTTATACTTAGGTCCTCAAAAGTTAATATTGGAAAATTTGGTAGGGCACTGACGCTTGTTTTTGCTTTCGATTCTTTTTTTTTCTCTCAATTATACATTTTATATTGAGAAAAGTGTACATTTATATTATTTGAAAGAAAAAGGAAATTTAGATAGCAGCAAAAGGTGATGACAATGGGGCTTCTAGCAATATAGTTATCGTTCAATTGAATGGAAGCAAGTTTACCAAATGAAATTTTTGCATCTTCCACGTTAGTTTTGTGTACTTTTTTTTCATATGAGGAAAACAAAAGCCATAAATTATGATAAAATGAAAAAATTAATTGCAAACAAATTAATTTTTTTTAAATTTTGTATGTCTTGTGTTTCATTGATTTGAAGTCTTTAGAGGAAATTAAATTATGGAAAGGTATGACCTATGGACTCTCCAATTTCAATGTGGCTTCCAGTGATTAGAGAGAGACTTTCATCACATATAGAATTTTAGCTTGGAGTTTTTTCATATTATATCTTGTTGGATTTTTTTTTCCACACCTTTTGTATTCCTAAAATTTAGCCCTTCAATTTGCTATATATATATAGCTGGTTTTTTTTTTTTTTTGATGTTTTATGGTTATCAAAGATTTTCTAAATTTTAATCTTCACGTTGGTTTATTGTTGAAAGAATATAAGAAAAATATAGTTTATTTTAAGTAGAGTGAAATTGATAAGACAAAAAGCTAAGCTAATTTACAAAAATTAAGAATAAAATCGCTTTCCAAATTATTGTATATGTAGAGAAAAAAAAGGATGAAAGAAAAGGAAAATATAATACTCAAAATGTTAAAAAATAATAAGTTGATGTAAAATGGTGGTGGAACATGAATGGTTGAAGGTGTTGCTGGGGTTTTGATGTAAAGGAACTGTTGGTGCCCCACCAACTATGTAATGGTGGGGCATGAACAGTTAGGGGTGGTGATGAAATTTACTTGCAATCAAAGGAAAAATTGAAATCGTTGGTGCCCCACCAACAGTGTGGTGGTGGGGCACCAACATTGAAAGTGGCGGTGGAGATTCAGTGTGAGAGAAATAGAAAAAATATTTAAGTAAAAGTGTTGGACTATATGAAATAATTACGTGGATGTATAATGTTATTGTAAAATAATATCCATGTAAGAGTATGTATGAACTATTATATGGATATATGGATATTATATTGCAAAAATCTGAGATATACTTAATTTTTTTTTCTTAAACTAAGTACCACCGCTTTCACTGGAGAGTGTTGTATTCAGTTTTTCTTATGAAGAAATATTTTTTGGCATATGCCAACAAAAATAAATTTATTAAATACATAATGTATATTATTTTACTTTCAATTTTTTTTGGCAGAATAAGTATGCATGCATCAGTAAATATTATTTGACTAAAGTGGATGGCTTGCTTTATTAAATTTTTAACCCAATTTTGAATTTTCGACTTCAGTTTTTTTTTGGGCTCAATTTGTTAATTATTTGTTAATTTGTAATCTTAAAATTCAGCCCTTCAATGTGCTATATATATATATATATAGGTTGGTTTTTTTATTTCTTGATGTTTTATGGTTATCAAAGATTTTCTAAATTTTAATCTTCACGTTGGTATATTGTTGAAAGAATATAAGAAAAATATAATTTATTTTAAGTGGAGTGAAATTGATAAGACAAAAAGCTAAGCTAATTTACAAAAATTTAGAATAAAATTGCTTTCCAAATTAATATATATGTAGAGAAAAAAAAAAAGAAGAAAGAAAAGGGAAATATGATAACCAAAATGTTAAAAAATGATAAGTTCATATAAAATGGTGGTGGAACATCAATGGCTGAACGTGTTGGTGAGGTTTTGATGCAAAGGAACTGTTGGTGCTCCACCAACGATGTAATGGTAGGACACCAACAGTTAGGGGTGGTGATGAAATTTACTTGCAATCAGAATATATTAAAAGTAAAAATTGGAATCATTGGTGCCCCACCAATAATGTGGTGGTGGAGGCACCAACGGTTAATTATTTTATTTTATTTTTTTGTTTGGTTTCAAAATATATAATATAAAATACGTGAGAAAAACATGAATCAAAAGAGAAAATAAGTGTTGGTGCCCCACAATCAATGTGGTGGTGGGGTACCAACAGTTAATATTTTTCTCTGTTTTCCATTACAACTATCGATGGTCCTACTGTTTTTCATTTTTTTGTTGCATTACTTACCGTTGGTGGCTCACCATTGATGTGGTGGTGAGGCACCAACGGTTGATTATTTTATTTTTAATTTTTTTGTTTGGTTTCAAAATATATAATATAAAATATGTGAGAAAAAAAAACCAAAAGGAAAATAAGTGTTGGTGCCCCACCATCTATGTGGTGGTGGGGCACCAACATTTGATATATATATTTTTTTGCTATTGCAATTATCGGTGGCTTTATCGCTATTTTTTGTTGCACTATTTATTGTTGGTTACTCACCATCGATTTGGTGGTGGGCACCAATGATTGATTATTTTTTTTTCAAAAGGCTAATTATACTATTAGGAGTGCTATTGTAATATTGCCGACGGTTTAATTTTTTATTTCCCTTATAATTAAGCCCACATTTCTTATTTTGTTTCGGGATATATATATATTTTTTTGCATGAATAATGGTTTATAATTGTGTAGACTTTGTATTTCCACTATCACCTTTTGTTACTATTTAAATTTCTTTTCTTTTTTTTCTTTTGAATTTATATAAATGTATGTTTATTTTAATATATAATGTAAAATATGTGAGAAAAAAAATAAAACAAAAGGAAAAACAAGTGTTGGTGCCCCACCATCGATGTAGTGGTGGGACACCAACAGTTGATATTTTTTTTTGTTTGCTATTGCAACTATCGGTGGCCTTATTCCTATTTTTTTTTGTTGCACTACTAATCGTTGGTGGCTCACCATCGATGTGGTGGTGGGGCACCAACGGTTGATTTTTTTATTTGAAGGCTAAACATACTATTAGGAATGCTATTATAATATCATCTTTTGTTACTATTTAAATTTTTTTTTGAACTTATATAAATGTATGTTTATTTTAATATATAATGTAAAATACATGAGAAAAAAATAAAATAAAAGGGAAAACAAGTGTTGGTGCCCCACCATCGATGTGGTGGTGGGGCACCAACATATATATATATATATATATATTTTTTTCTATTCCAACTATTAGTGGCCCTATTGTTATTTTTTTTATTGCACTACTTACCATTGGTGGCTCACCATCGATGTGGTGGTGGGGCACCGACGATTAATTATTTTATTTTATTTTTTTGTTTGGTTTCAAAATATATAATATAAAATACGTGAGAAAAAAATGAATCAAAAGAGAAAATAAGTGTTGGTGCCCTACTATCGATGTGGTGGTGGGGCACCAACAGTTGATATTTTTTTCTATTTTCCATTACAACTATCGGTGGTCCTACTGTTATTTTTTTTGTTGCACTACTTACGTTGGTGGCTCACCATTGATGTGGTGGTGGGGCACCAATGGTTGATTATTTTATTTTAGTTTTTTGTTTGGTTTCAAAATATATAATATAAAATATGTGAGAAAAAAATAAACCAAAAAAAACAAGTGTTGGTGTCCCACCATCGATGTGGTGGTGGGGCACCAACATTTGATATTTTTTTTTTGCTATTGCAATTATCGGTGGCTTTACTGCTATTTTAAAGTGTTGGACTATATAAACTAATTACGTGGATGTATAATGTTATTGCAAAATAATATCCATGTAAGAGTATGCATGAACTATTATTTGGATATTATATTGCAAAAATGTGAGATATACTTAACTTGTTTTTGTTAAACTTAGTACCACCACTTTCATTAGAGAGTGTTGTATTTAATTTTTCTTATGAAGAAATATTTTTTGGCATATGCCAACAAAAATAAATTTATTAAATACGTAATGTTTATTATTTTACATTCAATTTTTCTTTAGCAGAAAAAGTATGAGTGTATCATTGAATATTATTTGACTAAAGTGGATGGCTCACTTTATTAATTTTTTAACCCAATTTTGAATTTTCGACTTAAGTTTTTTTTTTTTTGGAGCTCACTTTGTTAATTATTTGTTCTAATTTTGAATTTTTGACTTTCAATCCTTTTTTTTTATCGTTTTATTCAAGTCAGATAGCATATTAACTAATTGAAATTCATTTCTATAATTCCACCAATAGAAAATAGTACAGAAAAATAATCCAAAAGTAAACAAAATTTAAAATAAACTGAAGAACAAACTAAATGATACTTGCCACATAAAAATTTCACAAACAACACAACAAACTATGTAATCCACAAAGAGAAAGGGAACGATAATAGATAAAAACGATACAGTCTTAGGTTAAAGATGGATGTTCCAGTTGCACCCAAGCTCCAGTTACACCATCACTTACCATTGGTCCCCCACCACCGATGTGGTTGTGGGGCACCAACAATTCAAAACACTCAAAATACAAATAATATATAATTTAACTTAACATAATTATATAACATTTTATAGACCAACACACAACAATCTATAAAGAAAAAAAGAAAAAAAGAGTAGATAAAACCTTAAATCTTAAATGTCATTTAGCGTTGGTGGCTCACCATCGATATGGTGGTAGGACACCAACGCTTCAAAAAATATTTTTTTTTGTATGCTTACATTAAAGATGGATGTTCCCGTTGCACCCAAGCTCCAATTATACCATCACTTACCGTTGGTGCCCTACCACCAATGTATGTGGTGGTGGGGCACCAACAGTTCAAAACACTCAAAATACAAATAATATATAACTTAACTTAACATAACTATATAATATTTTATAGACCAACACATAAGCATTGGTGGCTCACCATCGATATGGTGGTAGGACACCAACGCTTCAAAAAATATTTTTTTTTGTATGCTTAGGTTAAAGATGGATGTTCCCGTTGCACCCAAGCTCCAATTACATCATCACTTTCCGTTGGTGCCCTACCACTGATGTGATGGTGGGGCACCGACAGTTCAAAACACTTAAAATACAAATAATATATAATTTAACTTAACATAATCATACAACATTTTATAAACCAACACACAACAATCTATAAAGAAAAAAAGAAGAGTGTAGCATAAAAAACCTTGAATCTTAAATGCCATTTAGCGTTGGTGGCTCACCATCGATGTGGTGGTGGGACACCAATGCTTAAAAAAATATTTTTTTTTGTATGCTTAGATTAAAGATGATGTTCCTGTTGCACCCAAGCTCTAATTACACCATTACTTACCGTTGGTGCCCTACTACCAATGTGGTAGTGGGGCACCAACCGTTCAAAACATTCCAAATACAAATAATATATAATTTAACTTAACATAATTATATAACATTTTATAGACCAACACACAATAATCTATAAAGAAAAAAGAAGAAGAAGAAGAGTGCAGCATAAAAAACCTTGAATCTTAAATGCCATTTAGCGTTGGTGGTGCACCATCAATGTGGTGGTGGGACACCAACGCTTCAAAACAAAATTTTTTTGTATGCTTAGGTTAAATATGGATGTTCCCATTGCACCTAAGCTCTAATTACACCATCACTTACCGTTGGTGCCCTACCACCGATATGGTGGTGGGGCACCAACAGTTCAAGAAGCATAAAAAGATGAACAATTTGTTATTGTCCAAAAGCACCATCTAAAAAGCTTCTGTCGAATCACACAACACATATAGAGGAAGAAATTACAAAACTTTTTATTCTAAAATAACTATTTTTGCACAAAATTCAGATCTATAATTTCAAACCCATCAACACAAAAAAAAAAAGTGTTCAATGATAAGAACCATAAACCTCAACAAAACCAAAATCCGTAATCTTCTATCTTTCTTTCTTTCTTTTCTTCAACAAAAGCACATGCAATCGGAAAAATAGAGGAAAGAAAAAGGAATTCACAATCAGGAACACCACAAACTCCCACCCACTTCCAAAGCAACAAATCCAAAGTAAAAAAAAAATCCAAAAAAGATACACTTTTCTATTACACCAACTCCCACCCTCCTCCACGTGACCAGCAAAAAAATTAAAAACAATTTTCAAAAACCTTCAAACAACGTCGCTTTTGAAGATGGAATTGGAAAAAAAAAATAACACAAAAAGGAGGAAAACGACAAAATAGCAAGGACGAAAAACAACGAAAGTTGCTGTGCCTTGGGCTAGTACCGCGCTTTATATATATATATATATATATATATATATATAAATGTGTGTGTGTGTATATATAGAAACGTCATAATTATAGTGTTGAAAAGACAATAAAAGAAATATTCATACTTCCGCAAGGAAGGAATTGTTGGAATATGAGCCACTTGTTGGAATGTAAACCACGTAACAAAAAGAAATCCTGTGTGCCACTCCTGGAGAAGGCTCATAGATACCCTGGACCTGGAAACAACAAATTGCTCAAAGACTCACACTAACTAAAACTTATCCTCATTGAGTGAAGTGAAAGGCCAAAACCAGGCCGTCAAACAATTTGACAGTTAAAATTAACAAATGGTTTAATTTACATAGCCATGGCGAACATGTATACACCTAAGACACTCTTCAACTAGAAGTGACATTTGACAAATTCTTTTTGTTTTTATATAAATCATGTTTAGTTACCATAATATCCACCTAATACACTCTTCAATGCTAAAAGCGACATGTTACAAATTTTTTTTTTTTTTTATATAAATCATGTTTAGTTACCATAATATCCCTTGACCATTAGAAGTAACAGAAATGAATTGATGGCTGGGTTACTATCTTATGAAATTTGAAAACTACCATAAGAAGCTGTATTTCTCGGCAAACTTTAGGGGGTGTACTGGAGTTTGGCAATGATTAAATAAAAAATTATCAACTTCGCATAATCACCACCAGTTTATTAAAGAAATCTTCGTAAGCATAACATATGGAAAAACTAGCATTTATAGGCCATTTCATCTTCTAATATTTTAGGCTTACCACCTTGAGTTGCAGAAACACATCCCACAGTACAAGAAACAATACATAAACAGTGAGGCACTGACATAAGAGAAAAATATTTACAGAATAGAGCGACAAACTTAGAAAGCTTGGAGACAAAAATTATATGTTCCCTCTGCGTAGAATTTCCCATTATATGGAAAGAATACAAGCTGATCTCTAGCCAATAAAATAGCTACACTAAATACTAGCTGATTTGTGGCCTATTAAATAGCTAAACTACCATATACCGATCTATACAGCTAGAATATCCTAATTAAAGATAGAATAAAAGATTTACAAAAATAAAGCATTATAAGGCATAAAATCTGATGGCTTTAAATGGCCAGCTAATTCCTTTAACAAAGAGAACTTCAGATCAACGGACAAATAAACAAAGATGATTATATCAAATGCAGTAACATAATCTGTTGCATCTTACTTTTGAACTACACCAATGGGGAAATACCCCACTTCCAACAATGATAAGCATAATTTTGCAGCAACATAACAATGGAGAAAAAGTGATCAATTGACTCACAACTTTTTCTGCACATCATACACCAAGGAGACAATCAAGCATAAGGTCCTTTTTGCAACTTATCACATGCATTTAACTTTCCATGCACAAGAAGCCAAATAAACAGTTGAATCTTCATTAACTGGTAGATATTCATTAACAGTTGAATTATAAAATTTACTGCTTCTCTACGCGCGCACAACCTGCATGCGATAAACAAATACAAATAATTAAGCATTTACAGCCCACAATGTACGCTTTAAAGGGATACATAAAATGAACGTTGTAAATGGCACACCTTAATTAAAATTGAAGATGTTGTGTGTCCTCTGTTTGCACTTTCTCACCATCAATCTCTACATTGTGAATGAATTTGATTTTATTCCAGTCTTCACCTTCTTCGACATGACAACGCACATTGAGAAGATCACATTCCATAATGATCAAATTTTGAAGAGAAGTTGGCAATCCTTCATCCGGCAATGATTGAAGCATTGGACAGCGGTTGACCTCTAAAACATTAAGGGAAGTAAGGTAGCGAAGTGTAGGTAGGGTGTGCAATTCTGGACAATCTATAATGGTAAGCTGACGGAGTCGGGGCATGACATTGTAATTAATTTCACTCCACATCCGTAAATTTGGCATGTCTTGAAATGTAAGTGATTCCAGACATGGAAAGCTTAAATCACACAACCCACAAAAGTGAGAATCTATGCACTCCAAACCACGCATCCCATCAATGTAGAGAGATTTAAGGACCGGAAGTTGACCAAAAGCAGGTAGTGATATGCAATTTTGGCTCTTTTGTATATCAATTCTCTCGAGTTTATGAAATGATGGATCACTCAACCAACTGGGAAACATTAGACCTCCATAGTTTTTATTTCTAACTCTCTCAATCCTCTATGGGGTTTAAGTCCTGCAAGAACTTCTTCATTTCTTCGTGCATCAACATTCTCATGATTGTCCCATTGCAGTTCCAACTTGTTCAAGTACTTCTTGTTATCTAACAATGCTGCCTTAGCCTCTCCAAAATTTGCAACATTCTCAAGATTTGTGATGCTAAAGGATCCACAAAGCCTCTGCATGTCTTTTAGCTCCTCAATGCTGCGCCCTTCATCTTTTCCAACTATAAAAGCTTGAAGCATTTGTAGATTAGTCAATTTCCCAAGTCCTAAAGGCATACAACTAATTTGGCGTTTTACATCCAATTCAAGATGACGTAGCTTATTTAGATTCTTCAAGTGTTTGGGTAACTGAAGGAGTTGGAAACAATTATTTAGCTTAAGTACTTCCAGACCATAGAGATTTGCAACTGATTCTGGCAACTTCTTAATATGAGTACTAGAGACGTTCAAGTATCGAAGGAATTTTAGTTTCTCGACAGAGTTGGGCAACTCATAGATTCTAGTAAAACTCAAGTTCAATACCCTTAAGCGTTGCAGATTCAGGAAAAACTCATATGGAACTTCTTTAATAGGAGATGTTGACATGAACGTGCATAAATTCTTGTATCGATGAAACATCTTCAAAACTGATGGTTGAATATTTTGACAAAGTAAAGATGAATGACGAACACTTGAATATTTGGGCATCAAGCAGGACTTCTTATCCTCCACACGAAGGCATGAGTCCCTGGAAACTAGCTGAGCCAAATCATGAAGCAGCACAGGCATTTTATAGGTGGGAGTATTAGATGATGAAGGTTGAAAAAAACATCTCCACAACAACTCATCAAAGTAGTCTCTGCCAACATCTTCAACAATTCTCATTCCTTGAGCTTGGATGAACCCCTCAGCTACCCATAATTGGATCAAATCATCCTTATTGAATTCAAAATTATAAGGAAAAATTGAGCAATACACGAAACATCTTTTCATACAAGCAGGCAAATGATCATAACTTAGTTTTAGCGATGGGTAGATTTCATTTATGTTCCTAGCCATGTCCCAAAGTTCAACTTGTAACAAGTCATCCAACTGCATCTCCCCTGATTTAAAACATAGAACATTTCCAATCATCTTAGCTGCCAATGGTAACCCTTCGCACTTTTTTGCTATCTTTGAGTCAATCATTTCTAAGTCTTGATGTAGTTGCAGACTGTTACTTTTGAGTACTATATTCTTTGTCAATTCCCAACAATCTTCTTCAGACAAAGGTTGCATATGGTAAGTAAATCGACTACCAAAACTGTTGAAACTCTTACACTGCGAGTAGTCACCAAAATTTTGCTCCCCGATGCAGCAGCTTTGAAAGGTTGTTGTAGGATGTCCCAATCACTAGGACATTCATTCCACACATTATCAAGAACAAGTAAAACCTTTTACTCTTAAGGACATCTTGAAGTTCAATTTGTATGCGATTTAAATCTGAAAAGTCAGCAACTTTTTGGTAACAGACTCAAAAATAGTCTTTGTAATCCTTAGCATATCAAATTGTACAGAAACGGACACCCAAATTCGTGTTTCAAAATTATTCATTATTTCCATATCATTGTAAGCAAGTTGAGCAAGTGTTGTTTTTCCAATCCCACCCATACCCACTATAGAAATCACAGAAGGTGCTTTTTCTTCTGTAAACTCACTGCATAACATCGTCACAATTTGATTCTTGTCCCAATCTCTTCCAACAATACATGACTCATCAATCAGTGAAGTGGAATGCTGTATATTAAAATCCCTCGGCTGCCTTAATTTCAAAATGTCAGTCATAAAGTAACTTTGCATTTCCCCCACTAAATCATTCAATTTCCTCTGCATTTCCTCAATCTTAGATGGAATACTGAACTCAAAAGACAACAAAACCATATGGCGTACCTGCTTGCTGCTGATGAGCGTTGCATCGTCACCATAATTGCGTCTCTCGAGCTCCAAAGCAATCTCGTCTAGGAAGTACTCTGCATCGTTAAGGATATTTTTGAGATCTTGAAGCCAAAGCCGACTCGCATTGTTCGGAAGCTGGTTGGTCTCTAAATCATCCACCAAAGCTTGGATCTTTGCGATTGTTCTCTCCAAGTTTTGGAGATTTTCATCCACACCCAGAATCAAACCAATCCCTCTCTGGGCAAAATTAGTAAATTTATTAAGAAAAACCTCCACTACAGCAGAGGTAAGGCCTGACCCAATAAATACAGACTCCATGTTTGTTGCGGAATGAAGAGAATTGATTTTTTCTTTGAAACGGATTGCACTTCTCTGTTGTTGGTTCTCAGGTTCAGAACTTCATTTACATGGTCCGCAACGCAAGTCAATTTTTTTTATTTATTTCTTTTATGAATAAAAAAGGACCTGTGGGAACATTAGCCCAGGTCACTTAGATATATGGTTCAAAACAATTAAATATACAAGTCAACTGTGGTTTGTAGTCGAGTCAATTTTAGGAAGTTTAATGAATAAAATTTTTAAAAAATAATAAAGAAAATTAAATTATAAATTAATTGTCGCCTCAGCTTTCACCGTCAATTTGCCCTTCTGCTTTTTGTATAATGTCAAATTACCTCTTTTATAAAATATTTCAGTCATGGCTAATATTCAGATTAATTATTTTTACAAACAAAATATGTTGAAATTACAACTTTTTATTAACAAAGTTAATAAAAATAAATAAATCAATTTTTTTTTGTCTTGTTGTCTTTTAACTTTTACCAATTTTATTAATAAACATAAAAATTTGTAATTTATTTGGAGTTGGTCAATTTTGTCTTTCCAGTAAAAAAAAAATACAAAATGAGCAATTTGACATTATGCCCAAATTCAAGTGATAAATTGCATAAAAAAAAGGTGGGACAAATTGACATAAGAATGAAAGTTAAAGTGGGTAAAATTCTCGATTTAACTATAAAATTAGCAATAATATCCTTTTAATTATAAAATTGATATTAATATCTTTAAATTTAAAAAACAGTGTAAAATTCTCCCTTTAACTATAAAATTAGCAATAATATCCTTCTAAATTTAAAAGTTGCAAATTAGCTTTTACTCATGAACACAATATAGTTTTACTTTAAATAAAATAATTTATTTAACGAAATATTTTTTTACGTTAATGATATAAACTAATTTATTTTTACATGTACTGTATAGCTACTAGATATTATAAAAATAAAAATATAAAAGGTTTTTTACATTAATTATTTTCAGTTTCATTATAAAATTGACAACAATACTCTTTAAATTTTAAAATAATTATAAATTAGTTCTGACTCATAAACACGGTATATTTTTACCTTAAATATAATTATTTTTTTAACTTTTGAAATATTTTTTTTTTTTTGTGAATGATACAAATTAATTTATTTTTACCCATGCTAGATGTTATGGAAATAGAGATGTAAAAGGCCTTTTGAAATTGATTTTCAAAGCCCTAAAATTCCTGGTGACCATATGAAATCATAAGCTTATGAAATGCATTAGTGTAATTCGTTGGACCTTAACAAAACGCAAAAGGATATTTGTCGGCTGAGTTGGAAAGCACTCGCTCATCCTTGGAGTGAAATTAAACACAAATGGAAGTTTCAAAGAAAGCACCAAAAAGGTCAGCTCTGGCGGCGTTATTTGAGATAGTACATAAAATGATGGCTGGCTGGTTTTTCAGTGAACATTGGATGAGCTAGTTGTATGCTGGCAGAATTTGGGGTCTAGGGTTAAAGCTGGCTTGAAAGATGGGATTCAAGAAACTTGTTGTGGAAATGGACTCCAAAATTGTGGTGGATTAGATTAGAGGAGATAACCTTTTGTGAGGTCCAGCCCAATGATTACAGTAAAAAAAAATGGCTGGACGCAAGTGGCTTGGTTAGCTGTGCTGTAGCTGTAAATTAAGTCAGTTTACGCCAAAAATTATGTAGAAACATGCAAACAACCTGCACTGTATGCTTAAAAGTAGGACCTTCACATTCAAGCTTGGTAATTCACCGAAGAGTGAAATAACTTCGGGGAGAGTTTACGAGAAAACTGTGTTTGTATGTATGACGAGGTTATAAGAGTTTTATTTTTGCTTTGTATAATTCTATTTTGGTGAAATAGAGTATTGTTTTTGTTTTGTTTCTTCTCTTTAATGGTCAGAGAATCACAACACCTTTTAGACGCTTGCTACGGAGTAATCACGGGATGCAAATGTCTAATTGCAAGAGAATGATAGGTTGTGGTTAACTATAGTTTCATAAAATGCAACAAAGTGGCAGATTACCCTGTAAATCTGAGTCACGACCTCAGGAGCGCATTTATTTGAGAAAGCTCAAGAGAAGTTAAATATAATTATTTTTGTTGATTGTACGAGAATTTGTTCCCGTTGTGAAATTTCTTTATAGTTCTTATTTGTATTTGAAGCTTTATTCGCCGTATTATCACTGAAAAAATACATAGAAACTTCTTAGGTTGTTAATGTTAATTTTTTTTTTTCAAAATTATTCAGCTAAAATTGGTGTTGTCAATGTAAAATAAAATGATTGTTAAAAGTAGTTAGCCATGTATCTTGTTAAATTGTTGAAGTATTTACAAGTCGACTCAATCAAAAAACAACTCTTTTAGTTTTTTTTTATTCATAAGTGACAATTTTATTTATTTATTTTTAACTTTGTAGACTCTTTGTAGGAAACCTGAAGGGTGGTGTGTATAATTTTATCTTATTTCAAACAAGTGAATAAGTTCACACGACTACTTTATACCACAAAACTAGCATTTTAAATTCCTCGTTAATTCTTAAATTATTGCTTGTCATTCTCAGCACTTTCCACACCTTGTAGCACTGAAACCCTTAAAAAAGAATGCCTTCTTAACTCCTATTGAGATAGTTCATTGCTTCACTTCTATTTCATTATACGGCCAAAGAACTTACTGAGACATCTTTAAAACTAACATTCTTGGTAATACTGAAAACCATCAAGCTTCCAGAAGCATTCAATTAGAATCAAGTATTTAATTAGAAGTAACTAACTGTGGTGCTTAAGGATCAAGTATTTAACAAGGAATCTATTCAATTAGAAGTAATACACACTTGAAACTTATAAGCATCCAAAAGCTTCTGCATAATTCGCATTAAGTGTATCAGCCCTAAATAAAAGCAAAAGCAGAAAAGTCCATTTCTAACATAATGATATCTGTTTATGACACACTAGAGCACATACACACATACGTATAGAAATATATATATATATATCACTTGCATATGCATATAATATTAAATTATTGAGTGTTGACTACTAACATTGTCATTGCATATTTTGATGATCAACCCATATGCTTCTCACATCAGCTATCTTGCCCCAGTCCTGACCTTCTGCCTTGCTGCAGCGTTCCTTTAGTTTAGGGCAATCATTTATCAATAGAAACTCAAGAGACGCTGGAAGTCCTTCATCGGGCAATGAATGCAGCATTGGACAGTGCTTAATTTCTAGATGCTTGAGGGAATTGAGGGATGAAAGTGGTGGAAGAGCAACGAGTTTTGAGCAAGACTCCACCATGAGTTTACGTAGGGACGGTAAGTCACCTACTTCTACTCCTATCCACTCTTCAACATTGAGCATTACATCAATTGCAAATATCTCCAACTTGAAAAATGCACGGCGCCCTTGAGGTGACCCATTTCTGTGAAATTGGTGATTTATTTCTTTCACCTCATTCATTTCACTAATATGCAGAAACTTAAGAGCAGGTAAAACCCCAAGGGATGGGAGAAGTTGACAATTTTTGCACTTGTAAATAGTAATACCAATAAGATGATCAAAACTTGGATTGCAAATCCAACTTGGAAGTTTTGACCCACCATAACATAGTATTCTCAACTCTTTCAGATCAAAACATGGTTGAAGGCATTCCAGGATTTCTTCTTCCTCCTCTGCTTTCTCAACCCGCATATCACTCCACCGGAGCTCCAACTCACGGAGGTATAGTTTTTCAAACAATGCACCATTCTCAGCCTCTTCTTTACTATTTATGTTTTCAAGCCTTGAAATGCAAAGTGTGCCACCAAGACCATTCAAATACTTCAACTCTCCAAAACGAAATCCATCATCTTTGCCAACAAGAAACGCAGATAAAGTCCGAAGGTTAGTTAAGTTCCCAATGTTGGAAGGCATTGAAACCAACTGTCGAAGAATATCAAGCTCGAGATGTCGTAGTTTGGTCAATTTCTTCATGCCCTTTGGCAAGCCAACTAAATTTAAGCACCCTTTGAGTTTTAAAGTCTGTAGGTTGTGAAGACAATCTATTGACTCAGGTAATCGCTTGATGAGAGTGTGGGAGACATCAAGATATTGCAAAGATTTTACATTCCCAATTGAACTTGGCAATTCAGAAATGAGCGTTTGACTCAAATCCAGTGTCCTCAACGACCTTAGGCTCAAGAATAATTCGCGATGAATTTCTCTGACAGATGATCCATACCCAGGTAGTAGAAGCAAGGTTTGCAACTGCTTAAACTTTTCAAGAGATATCAGAGTAAAGCAATCAATGTCCTTGCAATTTAAAGACAAATGCAGCGTCCTATCAGTAACTTCATGCAATTTATGACTCGCAACTGTTACATGACCATCCAAAAAAGATACATCTTGAAGCTTGGTATTATTTAATTTGTACAGCCAATTACTGTCATCGTGATCGAATTCGACAAAATCATCCGATGTACAAGTAAAATCCACAATGTTATCATATCTCGAGGGCATAATGAACTCCATGGCCACCAAAGTATTAAAATAAACGCTTCCCATGTCCTCCCAACGCTGTAAATGTCTGTCCCTAATAAATCCCTCAGCAGCCCATAACTGAACCATCTTATCCTTTCTAAATTCATAACCTGATTGGAATAGCAGACAATATTGAAGCAACCACTTCAAATGTTCAGGCAAAATATCAAAGTCCTTGTCCTTTTCATGTCCAGAAGTTGTGTGTTTCATCACAATCTTTTGGAATTCAGCCTAAGATGGAAGTGATTAAGTTTGATTGCTGATCACAGAACACACACACACACACACACACACATATATATATAAAAGAAAAAAAAGAAAAAAACTCACCTTGGATACGTTGGGTACTGTAATAATGGTAGTCTTCGCTTGACCCCTTTTAGGTCTCTCTTTCTTGAATCCAGAGTCTGAACAATAAAAAAAAAAAAGATAAGCAAAAATGAAGTGAATATAAAGAAGAACAAAAAGAATTATACAAGTAGCAATTTGAATTGTTGAATTCAATTATACAAGCAGCAGTTTCAAAGTGCCCTATTTTCAATTCATCCAATTGATCAGACTCGTCGAAATTTGACATTGCAGAGGAACTTGACGGCAAAAGGATTTCCACCCTCGAGCGCAATTGGAGAAAAACACTAACGGATTCTAGCAATTCCTAAGACCAACATACGATATGGATGTAGGGTGTGATTTTTTTTTTTGCTTTTGAATTTCGACTAGAAAGAAATTCTCACTGAATGAAAATGAAAAGGCAAGATAAGTCCACGAAACGACACCCACGGAATATCCTTCAGTGGGTTTGCAGATAATACCCAAACAAAAATATATATATTATACAGTACAAATATAATTTTGAAAAAATTACACTTACACCTCTTTTATTTTAATATTTTTACACCCCTTTTATTTTAATATTTTTCAGAAAAATCTTTTTGTTTTTAAACATTACACTAACACCCTATATATTTTTAATTTTATTGCGCTAAACTCATTCTATTAGTTAATTTTCACATTTTGATTAGTTAACTAAATTAATTTTTTTTTATTACAAGCCATTCTATTATCGTCTCATATTTAACTAAACAATAAAAATTTCATTTCATTTTTAGAAAAAGAAAAATAATATACTTTTAATATTTAAACTATTTACCATCCAATTTATTTATTTGTATTAAACCCAAAAAAAAAAAGAAACCAATAAAGTAAATTTAAGCCTTAACTATCTTTGGATATTATTGACATTTTTACTTCAAGAAGTGTTCCATAGCTTTCACATCATGATTGGGCGCTCCTTTCGCATCGTAATTTCTAAAAGTAAAGAAGTATTTTTTTTAAAAAAGAAAAAAATAAAAAAAGAAGTTAAAATAAAATAAAGTTTTAGTATAATTTTTTCCTATAACTTTTAGAATATATAAGGGTAAAAGTGACATAATCATTTTTTCTATTTAAAAGAAAAAAAATCACTTAATAATTGATTAATAGATAGTCATTATGAACTTAACAATAATAATAATAATAAAAAAGTGTTAAAAGTGAAAAAGCAAAAAATAGAGGTGGTTTAATTGTATTTAAATGAAAATAGAGTGGTAAAACAAAAAAAAGAAAAATAAAAAATAAAACAATTTATATATATACATACCAAGAGACAACCAATTTATTGATAGTATATTAACCCAAAGAAGAAAAAAGTGAATTTTATATTTATAAATAAATCAATTTTAATCAATAAAAAGTGTTAATCGGCACAAATAAACAATATATATATATAGAAAAAATTAATTGTCAACGGCTGAAAATTTTTAAAAATACATAACGCGTTGATTATTGAAAATTAATTTTATTAAAACTCTTTTTCTAGGCACTCAAAAAATGGTACAACTTTCTTCCTAGAGCACCTTAGACTGGTAAAGTTTTACTTAACTAATGGTTAAAATCCTAGAGCTACCAACGAAAGCTTGGTATTTTTGTGGGTTTCTTGGTGGGTGTCCAAGTTCACCTATGAGATTCAAAATTGGTTATCCCATCTACCAAATTCGCAGTTGTATCAACAAACTCGCCAATTCAATAGTGGCTTCAACATAGTCATGCGATGTTGACTTCAATAGGTTTGTCTTGGCCTCCTTTGGTATTTCCAAACCACCAATGGAACCTTTTATACTATCTTTGGTTACTTCTCTTCCTCTGGTTACCCTTTTTGAATAAAAAGAATCTCGATGATCCATCAAGCAGGATTCGTTAATGGGTAGAGCTTTATTCTAGCTTTGCAACCTCTAGGAGTTTAAACAGTGACTCGGTCCCCATCCCTCCACCGGCGATTTAAGTAAGCGAGTACACCAGGCAATAACTTGCCAAGATTCGAACCACAACTCTCGCAAGCGAGTGTGATGGAATAGTCGGCTTCCTTTCCGCTAGGCCACACCCCTAAGTGCCTCTGGTTACCTCCTTTAGTTTCTCATAAGGCTGAGGAACATCATATCTTCACATAACCTGTATATATGAATTCAAGCGTGTCAGAGTTTAGCACAATGCTAGTCACAACAGAATTTGGTAGCAATAATGGATGCTTATTACATCGGAGTATGAATATACAAAAATGAATACAAGCTTCTTTTTTTTTGGTCTTTGGGTGTCCAGTAATCCCAAAGAGTCTTAACATATTCATCTAAATGCAATGGAACATCCAAAGGGTCCATTCATCTCTAAATCACAATGGGTAATCAAGCTACAAGATTATTAGATTATCTATAGTTTAGTGTCAGCCAAGCCGTGTTGTTGTCTATTCTGGAGATGGATATTAAATCGACGAAGAAAGAGAAATAGAGATTGAATGGAACAACCAAAGGAAAGGTACATACCGTTCATATGGGCTCAGCAAGAACCTCCCAACAATTATCCAAATTCTCACTCAGGCGAGCTTCATTGACCTAGAATGCAAAACATTTTTAGTTAGAAAAAATTTGCTTACGTAGGATCAATTTATTCCTTTTGTTGAGATATTCATTCGCAAACTTCAATTCTATCAGGAAGAACAATTACAGCATAGGTAGTGCCAATCCACCAGATAATGTAACTTTGAAATATCATTTAGTGTGATCATATTTATAACATTTAAAAGAGCATGTTGTGTAGTGCTCTGATCTATTACAATTTTCATAGTAAGCAACCATTATTTTCACACATAATACTTGACAACTCCCACTGCATCAAAATAACCTCAAGACATCGGTCCAAATACATAATCTTAATACAAGCAGTGTAGCATCAATTTTGCATTGCATACCTGAAGCTTTGAAATTCCTTGCAGTGTGGTTTTGTAGGCAATAAGAGAGGGTCCCAATCCCAAACCCAAGTTTCTTATAACAGCTGAATCAGTCAAGTCATGCTACAAAGATTAAACACGAAAACGGAAAAACAATTGAAGCCAAGGGATACCTCATAATTAAATCACCAGTACCTATCACCAGTACAAAAGTGATCAAAAGACTCAAAATGAATAAAACTGTGGTAGGAAGCTAGCTAATAACAAAGTCAACAAATTTGAAAAGTAGAAAGGCTCCTTCCACTATTAGTTTCAGAATATTCTATTATACGCAACAACTTCAGCTACATTAATTTAGCAAAATCTCAATGTTCTTGCTCTGGAAGTAAAATTAAAACAAAAACTGGAAGATAGTTTACCTGCCATCTTGAGATAGGTAAATTTTCATTAGCTATGCCAAGATTACCTTCACTATTTTCAAAATCAATAGGGTTCACCTTTGAGGCATTTTTGAAGATTCTACCTCCCCAGCTTTAGCTATCTATTAAGTTGAACATGAAATGGTTAGTTTTTTTAACATACAAGATGAGAATTCTTTATTTATCATTCACAAGTACACCAGAATACTCACCTGCTTAAAGTAGCCCGAAGATATGTAACCCCAAATATCTCTATCAAAATCAATCAATACATTGTTGAACTGGAAAATTGTGTCAAAAAGTATTGCTATATAGTCATGAGGTTCAATCTGCAAAATCAGCCAGCTAATTTAAGTAGAAGACTATACATGCTAGGTAGGAGAGAAATATCAACATAAAAGCAGAGTAATAAGTGAGAAAAAGGGAAGTCCTTTCTTTGGTAAAACACAAAAGAAGGAAGAGAAAAAAAGATCAGGAAGCCCTTCTTAGCCCACCAAAATCAACCTCTAAAATTAGGATGAAGAAAAAAAGTACCTTCTTCAATAGTGATAATTTTTTTTGTATCTTCAACTAATAACATGAAAAAGTACAAAACATATTTTCCGTATTTCTACATGGCGTAGCGGAAGTAAAATAGCTCGCAGCTTAGGCGAGGAACACACTCAATCACACACGGAAACACAAGAACACTAAGTTCTGCAGTAAATTATACTGAATAATTTGATAAAAATATGAAAAGAGTCTACCCCAAACTAACAGCTGCTCCCTTTTATAATAAACCCTAAACAAATCCTAACCCAACTAGGAAACTAGAAACTAACACCCAAAAGGATAAAATGGTAATTAAAAGTATAAAACAAAATTAAACAACTAAATTAGTAGAGCTTCTGCCGTGTGCTACATCACTACAACTCTTCCTTCCTTCATATTTCCTATCATTCCTTCCAAACATAATTCTAGCTTCCATTCAAAAGGTCCTTAAACGATCTCATTCATCATTTCTCTTTCTTAATCCATTATAACATATGCCAATCCAATACAGTGTTATCTATAAATATCATTATTCCACAGTTATAACTGGCTGACACACAAGCCAATCTCTAAACTTGTTTGTTAAAAATATCAAAAGAAACGACGAAAGGGATTTTTCCATAAACACTCCCAAACCCTAGTTTGTGAATACTAATAATGCCTCAGGAATTGGAATTTATACATAACTAATCAATAATATAAGATATACAAGTGCAATAAACATACTTGAGTAACATAAAGGATTGAAACTCAATCCAAGAGATGTTACAAAGTCTTCGGGAATTTGGAGCCAAACAAAAGCAGGATATGCGACAAGATGGGCATTGTAATTACCAACCACACCAGCAAGTTTCCCCATTATCTCAACTTGATATATTTTCTTCCTGTTCATGCTTAACCTGACAGCAAACGTTGCCATTTCCTTTCTCCAAGTTGTTAGTGATGCTGGCTACAAGAGGGAAATGTAAAGGACAGTACTAATAATGCTAAAAAGTACAAGAAAATAAAAAATCAATGGTAGTTATTGCAATGACTAATAGAATTTTGAAAAATGGATGCTGAAAAACTATATTGCTCAAAATTAAATCTTTTCACAAATTTCCATGATTAGATAAGTAGAAGATCTAAAAACAACTTCGATAAAGTAGCATGCAATCAGTCAGATACATGTAAGGAATAGCATTTTACCTGCCCATGAGTGCAAGAAAGCATGTGAATATGGCAGTCTCCTTAGCCATGTTACATATTGCCTCAATAAAATCATCAATACTGGAAATCTAACATTTTCCAAAGCATCTTTCACATCATTGCATGAGAAAGATTGTTGATGTCTTCAGATGTCCAGGCAAAATGAAAAAATTCAAACACCTTCAATAAGAAACACAATGGTTAAGTGATCTTCAATTTTTGGAATTATTTATACAAATATGATCTCCAATAAACCGAAAAAAAAAGAAACAAAAAATCAGAAACCAATAAAGTGAATCTAAACCTTAGCTATCTCTTGATGTGATTGACATTTCTACTTCAAGAAGTATTCCACAGCTTTCACATCATGATTGGTCACTCTTTCAATCTTTTTTATTTCCAGGGCATCATTATGCTAAACCCATCAATTATTCCTTGCAAATAAGAAAGGCCATCTTTGCTAAAACTAGGCACCTCTTCAACTTGAGGAATTTCTGAAAGTGTCAATAAACATTGAAACTGAGATAGTTTATATAATCAATATCTAAGCAGCACATACTTCATTAATAAAACCACACAAAAAATGGAAAGATTCAACATTATCTAACTGACCCATATCGCAGTGTAGCATTATGTCCATTATCTTATATAAAAAAAAAAGAAAAAAAAAGAGAAAATTTCCAATGAATTTACCAAATTCAACAGCTCTGGAAAAGAGTGAAAACGAGAAGAGCACCTTGACTAGAACCCTGTAATAAATCAATGCATATTCACTCGTATAGCGAGCCAATTCCTTCACTTTATTCCAATATCAACCATCCAACGGCGAAATGGCAGTCAAATTCTAAAGCTCAAGTTCAACAGGTTCTCTACGCAGTTCTGCAGACATATTATTATTCTCCACCTGACGCACCAAATTCTAAACAAAACTGTTAGAAGGCTTTCAGCAGTTATAATTAGGAAAGTAGGATTATGGAATGTTAATCCTAATTTAAAGTCAATAAGGACTTTTGTGTAATTTTACTTACTAGGGTTTTAGTCATTGTATCTCTACAAGAGTCTATAAATACTATTGTCTATTGTACAATTAACTTACTTCAAATCAGAATAATTTTTTCACATAGTATCAGAGCTAGGTTTTAGCTGCCGACCCTTTTTCCAGGTTTTTTTTTCCCAAGGTTTTAGCTACAGAACCTTGTTTCTTTGCTGGACTTATTCCAGTTTCAGTCTATATTTTTTATTTTAACCCTAGTTGATCCCTATCATGTCCGAGGTTACTTGTAAACATCCTTAGGTAGCCCTAATATCAATTACGAGATCACTAATACCAACCCATTCAAATAACCAATATTAAATTGAATGGAGATAATTTTTCTCGTGGTCTCAATCAGACGCTTGTATATTCGTGGAAGTGGAAAGATTGGTTATATCACTGGTGAAACAAAGGCTCCTGCTACCACCGATGCTAGATATGTTGTCTGGGATGCTGAAAACTCAATGATTATGTCCTGACTTGTCAATTCCATGGAAGAGGATATTTGCCAGAATTTTCTCTGCTATGTAACAGTCAAAGAGCTTTGGGACACAATAGATAGTGCAGCACCACCCTTACCTTTGTCCCAAGATGGTGCCGCACCACCCTTGCCTTTGTCCCATGATAGTGCTGCACCACCCTTGCCTTTGTCCCATGATGGTGCCGCACCACTACTACCATCCCTACCATCCTTGTCGTTGCCTTCCTCTAGTCCTTACCGTGAGCCACAACCAGGGGGAGTAATACATAGTGAGCCGGAAGCAAGGGGAGGAAATTTGCCTGATCTTCAAGTGTACTCTAGGAGAAAATTTTGTCAAAATAATAAGGACCTGATAACTGTTCCTGAGCAGTCTCATTCTTCTTCCCCGACTGAGTCCATTGAACATGCTTCACCAGGTATTCCTATTCCTTCTTCTATTGAATCCGAAAGTACTTTCTCTGATCTTAGTTTGCCAATTGCACTTAGAAAAGGAGTTAGAGCATGTACGCAACACCCTATTGCCAAATATGTATCTTACCACAGATTGTCTAGTAGTCATAGGGCTTTTACCACTAAAATTTCAAACTTGTTTGTTCCAAGAACCATACAGGAAGCGTTGGAAAATTCAGATTGGAAAGCTGCAGTGTTGGAAGAAATGAATGCTCTAAAAAGGAATGGTACTTGGGAGGTAGTGGAACTACCAAAAGACAAGAAAACTGTTGGTTGTAAATGTGTGTTTACAGTGAAGTGCAAGGCTGATGATAGTGTGGAAAGATACAAAGCAAGACTAGTAGCAAAGGGGTTCACTCAAACATATGGAATTGATTATGAAGAAACGTTTGCTCCTGTGGCTAAGATCAATTCAATTCAGGTTCTTCTTTCCTTGGCTGTAAATTCTAATTGGCCCTTATATCAATTGGATGTAAAGAATACGTTCTTAAATGGAAAGCTTGAAGAGGAAGTATTTATGGACTTGCTGCCTGGGTTTAAAGGAAAGCATGGTGACAATAAGGTCTGTAAATTAAAAAAATCTTTGTATATGGTTTGAGCGTTTTGGAAAAGTTGTCAAAGGATTTGGGTATTGTCAAAGCCAAGCAGATCATACTATGTTTGTCAAGCATTCCGATGATGGTAAGATTGCTATATTAATTGTTTATGTTGATGATATAATTCTTACTGGGGATGATTGTGTTGAATTGGAGAATTTAAAAAAAGTGCTGGCTAATGAGTTTGAGATTAAAGATTTGGGACCTTTAAAATACTTTCTTGGTATGGAGTTTGCTAGATCCAAGAAAGGTATTTTTGTGTCTCAAAGAAAATATATACTTGATTTATTAAGTGAAACAGGTATGCTCGAGTGTAAAATAGCTGAGACACCTATTGAAGTTAACTTGAAGTTAGAGAAGATGTGGTGGATAGAGAACGGTTCCAAAGATTGGTTGGAAGGTTAATTTATTTGTCTCATACTCGTCCAGATATAGCCTTTGCGGTTGGAGTAGTGAGTCAATTTATGCACTCTCCTAGCGCAGAACATTTTGATGTTGTTTATAGAATTCTGAGGTACTTGAAAGGTACACCAGGTAAAGGGTTGTTGTTTAAAAATAAAGGCCATCCACTTGTGGAGGTTTTACCGATGCCGATTGGGTAATATTATGGATAGAAGATCTACTTCGGTATCAGGCATTTGTTGGAGGTAATCTAGTTACTTGGCGTAGTAAAAAGCAAACCGTGGTAGCTAGAAGTAATGCTGAAGCAGAGTTCAGGTCTGTTGCTCATGGTATTTGTGAAATTTTGTGGATAAAAAGACTCCTAGAAGATCTGAAAATTCCTTGTTCTCTACCTATGCAAGTCTATCGTGATAATAAGGTCGCCATTTCTATTGCACATAACCCAGTACTTCATGATCGTACAAAGCATGTCGAAATTAACAAGCATTTTATTAAAGAGAAGATTGAGAGTGAGATTATATGTATGCCATATCTTCCAACTTCAGAACAAGTAGCAGATTTGTTTACCAAAGGTTTGCTGAAAAAACAATTCGAAAACTTGATTGGCAAGCTGGCCATGGAGGACATTTTCGAGCCAGCTTAAGGGGGAGTGTTAGAAGGCTTTCAGCAGCTGTAATTAGGAAAGTAGGATTATGGAATGTTAATCCTAATTTAAAGTCAATAAGGACTTTTGTGTAATTTTACTTACTAGGGTTTTAGTCATTGTATCTCTACAAGAGTCTATAAATACTCTTGTCTATTGTACAATTAACTTACTTCAAATCAGAATAATTTTTTCACAAAAACCCAAACATTAAAAAGCTATGATTACCCAAGAATTTTCTACAAATAATATGGTTAAAAAAAAATTTGGATTATCAAAAATAATCAATAGAAAAAACCTTCCGAAAAGAGACATGAGTGCCTCTATGAGAAATTGGCAAGGCTGGCTTCGAGTGATGAAAAAGATGGAACAGCATCGTTTGGTGTTTGATAGTTTCTTGGCAAATGGCTAAAGCAAGGGAATTTACTGTTTAAAACCGCCGAAAAAGCTTGGAACTCCATGAGTGAAAGCTCTGAGTTTAAAAACAATGATTCCCGAGAGAGTGTAGGGGTCAGGGCAAAGGTCCCTAGCCAGCTCCACAACCAGATAAAGAAATTTTACATTAAGTATTTGCTAGTTTTATATTTATTTTTTAAGAAAAAAAAGTAATTTTAATTTTTTGTATTTTTTTTATACCTAATTAATTTCCAATTTGACATTTTAATCTTTTTTTTTTCAAATTTATTTATTTTTGTATCATGATATTTTAATTATACTTTATTAAGACTAATATATATTAAAAACAATTTGACAGTATATTTCTTCTAAATAATTTTTAGATAATATTTGACTTTTGTTATTTAAAAGAAAATGATCTTTGCTAGAACACAAAATGTATAAAACTATGAAATATAGAATCATATAATCCCATTTTCCAAAAACAATTAAAAAGAAAGGGAATAAATAAGGTAATGCATTCAGCCCAACAAAACTAATGAAACATTAGCTAAACACCCTCTCGAGACATTTTTGGAGATTGTTACCCCCAAGAACATCCTAAGAAAGAAACAGCAAATGTCTCACCACCTTTAGAAATACAATAGTAAACATGCAAGGCACTCATTGAAAAGTAAATGGCAATCAATGAGTGCCACAAAAGAAGGCTTTGAGGACCTAAAAGTTACTAAAACAGAGTCCCAAGAATAAAAGGCAGAACTCCCCCAAATATATTTAATTTCTAAAACATTTAGAATAAAAAGAATATGAAGCTCCTCATGAAGAAAGATGTGTGGTGCTAGGCTTACTTGCTTGACAGTTTGTATCTATAATTTTCCTACATGAGGACCTTTTTCTGATTATGTATAAACCAAATGTATGTGTAGGTCATACCCCTCATCCCTTCATATGAAATGATTGAAAGTGAATTAAAGGAAATGCACCCACAATCATTACAGACAATGCAATGAAAAAGCACATAATTGGTTTCGGAAAGGTAAATTGTTTAGGAACCAAAAATAAAAGAAAAATATAAGAAATACCAAATTATGAAAAGTGTAATTTGATTTCCTCATCATTCCACTAACAATTAGAAGCTTGATTCTAAAATACTAACAACAAAGCTCACTGCATTGCATTTAGCATCGTCCTGATGATATCTTATTACATGATGCAACAAAAGTGCATCAAGAGCACAAAAATCAAATACTCAACAGACAGAGAATGTGTCTGACCTTATTTTCTTAGAATCAAGAAAACCACAAAGCCTCTGCCGCAACTGCACAATGGTTCAACCAATTTATTAAATAATTTCAGTTTTTGTATCTTTAAAGTGGTTCATTAGCATATGAAAAATACACTACAAAGCTCAAGCAAACTAGGACTGGACTTCTAGCATTAGATATTAGTAGGAGAACCAATATACAAAATTATTATTTGCTAAACCACATAAAGTGAGGAATTGATAACAAACAGACCCACATTTTTACTACAATTTCCTGACAACTATTCATTACAAACCACACTATCCATTTATCCATATATCCCACAAGTAGAAACAAAATATATATCATAGTGAGTAGCAAGACCTGCTCACGCTATCCATTTTTCCCTTAAAAATTTTGGAGATAACATTGAAATGGAAAAACTTAAGACACAGTTTATCTGGAAACGAACAGAATGTTACACACGTTTGTGGTAGATTCAGAGATATAATGAAAATCAAAGAAATAAAAAAACAAATACAACGAAGGAAGGATAAAATCTCCATGGAAGCAGAGGTGGAAGGAAATTGAAGTTGTCCAGGAAGAGCTAGAGAGGTAAAAATTTACAGACCCTAATCGAATAAGGGGATTGTATGAAAGCTAAAGTCCTTTTATCAGTTTGAGAAACAAACCCACATCAAGTGTACATGTTATACTAGCTACAAAGAAAACATAAATACAAGCAATGGCTACCGGACAGTCAGAGTGGCAGGGAGGAGATGGATTTGGTCGGCGCGATGGGTTCGGCCGGCGGGCGCGACCACGAGAGTTGCACGGAGAGGAAGAAGAGGGAAAGAACTAGGGCGGGAAAGTGTTGAACGACGCAGTTTTGATTAAAAGAAAATTAATATTTTAATCATACGAAACAGTGATAAAAAAATGTTTTACCCCACATGCCAAACATGGCCTTAGAGAGACGGTCGGGCGTGAGTCGGCAGCAGCTGATCAGCGATTTGATCCGACAGAAAAATGTGTGGGGTTAATTTGAAAGACTGTATTGAAGAGCTTTTGAAGTTCACTCTGCAATTTTCTGTGGACGGAACCCTAGAATTTGGTATTGGCTTATCCAACCACTTCTGCTCACACCTCCTCCAACCGCAGCCATGCCACCTCTTTCCCTCATCTCACTTCAAACGTAATATCCTTCTCTACTATGACACTGTATTTACTACTCTGTATTATTGGGTTTTCCATAGGTCGATTAAAAAGTTTTTGTTTTTTTTTTAATTTCTTTGTATTTTATGGGATCGACTATAGTTTTCTTAAACTTTACCAAATAAAAAAGATTATAGTTTTCTTAAATGCTAGATTGTCTATATTTTGCTGCTGTTTTGGATATTATTCTCAGCTAATATATATGTATATATATATATATATATAGACACACACATCTACACACCCAATTTTCTCACAAATGATGATTTATTTATGTGTATTAAGAGGAGAGATGTCAACAGGTTTATGCATAAAATTGGGTTAGTCATATTGACGATTAGATGAAGCATGATTTCTAAGTTGTCTGGTTCATACTTGACACTGTTAAAGTGACTGATGGGTATCAGTTTATTAGATGATTTTTATTTGGTTAAATTGAGCGGGAGTGCTTCTTTTTACTCATTTTGCAGATACCCTGGAAGGAGTACCGGAGTATCCTTTATACAAGCGGCTGGCTTCAGCTCTGCAAGAATCCATGACTTCTGGAACCTTTTATAGGACATATTACAAAATGTCAATGATTAGTGTTCAAGAGTCGTTGAAGCAAAAAGAAAGTGAATGGCAGAAACTGGTTTCAGAAAAGGGGTCTGAAATAGCCAATGTAAATTAAAGCTGATGGTTTTGTTCTTTACATTTGTTCCTTTCTTGTTTTTAATTATTATTTTAAATACACACACATATATCTATATATACATATATGTGTGTGTGTTTGTATATAGATATCTAATGAGACTAGTCTCATTATATAATTGCAAATGCTGCATTTTTGTCAGATTTTGAAGACTGTTGACTTTGAACTTGATGTACAAGAACCATTTTTTTCACAGCTGAAAGGTATAATTTTATTTGTAGCATGTAAGTCCCTTTTTATTTTGGCACAGAACAATATATCTTTTTCATATAACTACATAATTAGATATCTCTTGCTCTTCATCTCTTAATTTATTATTTTTCCGTAAATTTAAAGAATGATTGATGAAAAATTTGAAATTGTACATAGATGGCCTGAAAACAATTGAAGGAAGGTGTGCTGGTGGTAAATACAGTAGGTATGACTATTACAATTCCTATAGAAATCTATGCATTTTGGTAGTTTCTCTCTCTCTCTCTCTATCTTTTTCTAGGTTTTGATCTTAGTCATGGCATTATTTTGTCTTGAAGTTTCTCCTCTGTAACATGGGCTGTGTGTGTGGATTTTGGTGCTTGACAAGAATACTTAGTTTGTCTAAGAAAATTACCTAAATCCAGTGATGCATATATATTGTCTGCATCTTGGAACTATTTATGAAAATTTGCTACATCTTAGGTCCAAAATGGAGGCCTTAACTTGCTGATAGTGAAAAGCATAACTTGTTGACCAAGAATCTTTTTCATGCTTGGTTAGTGTAATATGTGTGTGTGTGTGTGTGTAAAAGTAGTGATACACCAATTCTCAATTGGGAACTTGACTTGTTTCATTGCAGTTAGTGCTTTGTATTTGTATCACCTTGCAATTTTTATTACTGTAGAGTTTTTGTTTGCTGGTATAAAAATTCTCGTTTCTGTTGTATAAATTGCCTAGAAGTTGCCATTTTTGTGGTAGTGCAAATCTTGAAAGTTAATATGAGTGCTAAACATGAGTTCATGGTCCTTATTATGCATTTCAATCATCTCATCTGTTCTTGACCCCATTCTGTAGATCTATGCATGCAGCTTATGTTTTGATCATTCTGAATATATTTATTTCGATTTTCCAGACCATTAAAGTATATTCCTAAAATTAATTTTCCAATTTAAACAGTTGAGCATATTTTCTTTATTTATTTAATTTTAAAACCTTTTCTTCTAATGGTCTCAGAATTGGATCGGGAACTTTTCTTCTCTTCAACAAATATATTGTAGTTGAAGTTCAGGTGCCAATCTGTGTGTGCTTGGTTTTTAGTTCTTTATGTTCTTGTGGCTCTGCTTCTGCAACTTGAATTTGCAGGATGTCCACTGGTATCCTTCATTCTATAATATGTTGGAGGCAGAGGGTCTTGCAAATGTCCTTCCAGGAGTTGAATCTCTTAAAGACGGTAGGTGTTATTTTATTTTGTTAGATACTTTTGCTGTTGCAATGTTTATCAGCTTAGACAAACTGAGTTGATAGTCTGTGATATCAGGTATTAAGATTCTGCCTCTTGTCATGGTAGCTAAGGGTCTGAGAAATAAATCAAATATTTACATGCTACATATCATATTATGGGTTTAATTGTAGTACCAAAAAAAAAAAAAAAAGAAAAAAAAAAAAAAAAGAAAAAAAAAAAGGAAAAAAAAGGAAAAACTTCAGCTTGAAAAATATATTGTAAATTTGTAGTCTTAAAATGAAGATAGTGTCATGATGTATGAAATGAAGTAGGCAACTCTTGAAAAAATTACTAAGACCACTATGCTTTATTAGCATGTATTCTTTTTGTGGTTGGTTCCTAATCTTATAATTGGTGATCATTTCCAGCACTTTAGCATCCTTTAAGTGAAATTCCATGACACCAAAACTGATCCTTTTCCTGCCAAAGGATTCTAGGGTAGTACTTCTCCTGGTCCAAAGAATAAGATGATCAAGTCTTGTCATAAATATTTACTCCATTTAATAAGACAATAAATTGTGAACAGCAGAAATTCACAAGGAAGAAATGGAGTGAATCATTGTCTCTTCTTCCACTTGAGCTTTATTGTAATACATTAATTGGATTCTGATGGTGTGTATAGCACTATACACTTGGTTCTTATTTACTTGAACTTGGATGTTTAATCAGCTTTTCTTCTTCTTCTGATCTTGGTGGTCTAAAGAAGTCAATTCCTTTTTTTTTTTTTTTAAGCTCCTCTGCAGATCAGTCCTTTCTATGAAAGAACCTTGGGAAGAAATAATGATGAATTTTATTTCCTGTCACAATAAATGAAGAGATTGTACAGATATTCTATATCTAATGGCTTGCAGTTTTTCAGGTGTTCAAATCTATAGAAAGTTTTACACAGAAGAGACGGAAAGGTCAAATGGTGTCCTTGCAATTGGCATTTCAAAAGCAGCTCTTCAGCCTTATATTTTAATGGCTAGCATGCTCTCTGTAAGTGTCAGTATTTGTTTCGTTGTTATGTACATTGCTAAAATTATTGTTCTGAAAGCTTAAGGTGTTAAAAAGTGGACTCAAGTATGAGAGAGTGAAAAATTGGGAAATAAGTTTTGAAACTCAATATGCAAACTCTGCTATGTCTTTTACAGTTACAGTTGACCCAATTTATAAACCTTATCTAACAAGGAAACCAAATCAGCTGATATTTATAGGTGGAATGAAATTCTAACAAAATTCCTAAAATAAAACATAACTGATAATATTTATGTGCCACATCATATATGTATGCATACACACATGGGAGTGATGAAGAAGATTTCAAGGCAGAAATGGTATTTAAAGATGTTTGCATAAATGGTTGCTATTATTGGGATACACTCTTGGCCCTATTTGCTTACAATGTTGCATTGGAAGGGAAAATTGAAACATGTTGTATATGTAAAATACTAGTTATTTTTTGCCATTAAGGAATATAGATGCAGAATAAAGAAGTAAGACTTAAATATGTTTGGAAGGCTGACATTTGTGTTTGAGATGATACAAGTTGCCTTTTGTTCGTCGGAATTATACAGTAAGACTTGAAGTTTCAAAGTTTGTTGGTGGTATATAAAATATTCTAAGTTCTGGAATTATAACAGTATCAGTGGCGCTGAAATTGGTTCAAAAGTTTGAGCTGAGATGAAACATTTTACTATCCTGATTCACAAATTGATAGATAGAAAACAACCAAACTTTGGAAAATCTCTAGACATGTATGGTCATTTTAAATTTTTTAGTTGATAATATTTATATCTATTGCTTGCCACCTTATCTCACAAATGGACATGTTGTCGGTTCAATGGACCTAGAAAAGTTAGTCATGAGGCAGGTGCTCTGGTCTCAACGACCTTCCATTGAAAGCCATATCCAAAACTGAATGCCAAGTGACACTTTTGAGATCTCGTTTGATTTTTATTTTCTGCCCTAGGTAAAGGTGACGTAAACCTATGCCAGTAATGAAGATGCTGTAGTATGTTGTTGCACTTGGTAGTCAATATGACAAGCATTTTCTACCTTATGATTCTTGCAGGCATATCTTTCTGTGGCCCATCTAAATATATTTTACTGGGCATGAGTGATCATAATGGTTCAAGTTAGTTGCAGATTTGCTGCAGTAGATTGTTTTTTCTAGTTAATGATGCTTTCCATGCATTTAAGTGTTAAGCTTGAATGTTAAAAACTCTTTGATAATGATGACGATGATTACATTATTACTTGTCACTACATGTGCATTCACTTAAATAATCAGAGGGTGCACTTTCCATAAGTGGTCATATATTCATGTGTGAATCTATTTATATAAGTATATTTAGAGAGTTGTTTATTACCATAGTTACCTACCATATGCTACTTAGGACTTTTTCATGGTCTGTGGAACAGTCTTGAAAGGTTTATTGTTTCATCAGGGATTGAATTATGAGGGTGTTCAGCGACTGCTTGGTTTGACAAGTACTGAAGGGACAATTGAGTATGCACTCCCCCCACCAAGATCGAGCCTTCTGTCATCATTTATGTCCCCATATAAACCAAATGTAAGATAGTAACTAATTATCTTGGCTAATCGAACTTTTCTTATTTAAATAAAATGTTTGAACTTATTTATTTGTCTATTTATTTATTTTTATAGGAGTTAATTTATATAAAGAAAGCTTTTGAAGTGGATGCCCATAAAGAAGCCGAAAACAGTAAAAAATACTAATAAAATTTTATGTCATATCCTTCTAATTCAACAAAATCAATGAAAAATTGGAAATCCTTGGACGCTTTTCAAGTGGATGCCCATAAAGAAGCTGAAAACTTGATATGATCTCATAAAACCATCTCATCTCAATTCTTATCTTCAAAAATTCTGTTAGTTATTTCCAATCATTTTGTACAAAACAAAGTCAACATTGCACAAATCTAAGGGACTTTCCCTCTTTTGCTACCCACAAAGCCTTGAAATTTACACACCATCAATGCTGAACAAGATTGAAGAAAATTCCATATTAACCTAGCTTCCTCCACCAACCAAGACCATAACCTAGCAGCCACTTCCTAATGAAGGAATTAATGATCAATTGACTCGCTTTTTGTAGAAATATGGTTAATTAATCATTCAATTTAGGATTTACAGTTTTGTGTGCAGCTGGTTGTTATTTACTGTAATCTAAGAGATATGGGTTGACTGTTACCCAATCTTCATTATGATAATTACTTCCTTGATTAGAGGAGATTTGTTCCTTTCAATTTAGGAAGGAATTACAGGCCATGGCAGCTGGTAGATTTGCCTCTGCTGTGTCCTATTTATTTCTCTGTATTTTGTCCATTTGAAAATAAGAAAAGAGAGCAACTTTCTTTTTAATTCTTCACTTTTCTTCACATCACACTCTAGAATGGAGGCAAACAAAGTATAAGTTCTTCTTTTCTGTAACATATCTTAAGTATTTTGCTTACCATGTAGAAGGGGCCAAAAAACACTTGTACCTTTGTTGATGCGCAAATTTCCAAATCATTGACATTTTGTTTATAAGAAAGATGGTGGGGTACACAATCTTTGGTAAAGATGCTTTTCATTTTGTCAGTAGATATTTTCAGAACATCTCAATTGAGGTATATTTAACACCTAAACTGATCTAACAAACTAAGAATATTAACATTTTTGACATTCTACTTGTCTATGGTTATATGGTTAACACTTCAGTGAGGAATATCATGCACCACATATATACGACAGCGACTAGAATTTGGTGGTTTCATTTAGTGTATTAAAGTTGAAAAATGATACTTTCATATATGATTCAGTTGCATTGTTTTCATATGTAGGTTAGAGGTCCATAATTAGTGCGTAAAAACAGATGGAACAATTTTTTTATTGTTGGTGGTTTAAAAAACCTCTTCAATTGGTGGGATTTCCAAAAGCTTCGATTGAGGTAAAGGCAGGAGGTAGCTCTTGAAGAACCCATGGCTTCTATAGGTGGTTTAGGAGTTAAAATAATCCAACAAAAATTTTCTAACTACAGATTCTGGAAATATTTGGTAGCCTAATTTAGCTATCAACTGTTCCAGCGCATAAATTGTTGTGTTTTTTATGAAGCATTATTTGAAACTGATTTTGAAGCAATTCAAGCAGCAAGCAGAATTGATGATGGTTTAGTGTTACTTGTGTCAAATGTTTACCTCTTTTATAAAAAATGACCTGAACATCATTCCCTCCCATAATTTTTATTTCAATCAATAATTACTTAATGGGCTAATACTTCCCCTCGTATCCATAATTTTAGTTGCATTTGTTTGCTACAAGTATTTAGACTCAACTCAGCTGAGGGTTCAACTTGACCTTATTTGCTTAAGCTTTGTCGTACTCAGCTTCTAAAAATATTTATGTACTTCTAAAAATTTAAAGGTTGAATATAAGTTTGTAAGCTCATGTTTTATCTTTGAAGCTTGAATAGCTTTTAAAATTAATTGGCAGGTTTTGTAGAAAATTTCAATTTTACATTTCGTATTTCTTGATTATGAATTTTATCTATTTTGGCTTGAGGTGAAAGGTGACAAGCAGTAAATTGACTCATGGAGCCCGAGCCTTGGCAAAGCATGTCCATAGGAGTAGCAACAAATATTGGGGTGCTTTTGATGGAACTGGTAAGTACCTGTTTGGAAGCGTCAACCATAGCTTCTGGTTTTTATTTGACACCTCTAATTAAAATGTTCTAATAGAGTTTTTATTGTTACAATTGAGTTCAATGAAACAAATTGATGAAGAAGATTAACAAAATGCCAAGTGAAAATTATAATTTGCAGAATTGTAGTCACATGATTATCAATATAGTGAAATGTTTCTTAGAAAGATTCTATGCTATCTGTAAAACATTATTGCAATTGATACTCTATTATTTTTTCTTGAAAAATTAAATTCAAGTGTCAATTTACTCGATTAAGAATTTTTAACAAAATTATTTAATCTCCTCTCTTCAAGTGTTGCACTAATACAGTTATGAGCTTATTTAAATTCATGAGTTACAATCGCCTTTTATGGTAATTGTGCAATAAATTATGCTTATTAATTTAATATTTCAAATTAGCAAGTTGTGCAGTACATTTATTTTATTGATTCAAGCTATATTCTCATCCTATGCATTTTCTCATTATTCATTTAATTTTCTTAGATGTTTATTTCATTTACACGTTTCTGTTTTTTCTGTTCAGATCCTAATAAGAATAAACTTGCACTAGATGTTATCACTCACTTGGTGACAAATTGCTGCTGGTTAAATGTCCATACTGTTCCACCACATGGTGAGGTCTTTGAAATAAGGGTTTCTGATGGATATGGTGCACGGTGGTCCAAAGATGGTAGCAAGGTATGTGTATATGATTATATGTATGTTCTTATCTGTATTTTTTCTTTTGCATAAATTATTATTATTCTTTTTTTGGATAAAAGTTTTCTTTTACTTTATTGGCACACTTAATAGAAAGTTGTACCAAATTTATTTATATGTTAGGATTTTTTAAGTTACCATCAACACCAAATGTTTAAGATCTTAGGAAGTGGACTCACTGTATATTAGGCCAACACAGCTCCTACTTAAGGCTTTCACTATATATTAGGCCATCAGAACAGTGACTAAAAATACAGATGCTAGGATTCAAATTAAAGAGCAAAGAGGAAACTTTGGTCATTGATACCACATAAGGTTATCAGTTAAGCCACTGCAACAAATATTTAACAAAGTTAAGTGCATCGGGACAGTTGTCAAGGATTGCTTGGCACCTATGACAATTCAGCTAATCCTTTAGGTAACTTGTGAAGAAATTGTACTCTCTTTAGCTGCTCTGGTATCAGTACAAATAAATACCTAGTTTTGACGGAAGAAATAGTCCAGAAAAGGAGGATCTGGAATATTATTTCCAATAATGGTTGGATTACGTTAATTATTGAATAATAATCATAGGTTTCTCATTCTATTTGGTTTTAGGATCCTGTCTGAAATGTAACGTTAAACACGGCCCACATTTGTGTTATTATTTCTTGTCCAAAAAGATTTATACATAGAAGGAACGAAAATGCTCAAGCCTCTCTCTCTTTTGGGAAAAAAATAAATTTGTCTTTCCATGTCAAAATTTTTTATTTTGTGTTCGATGGAGAAGAAAGGTGATAGGAGAAAACAATGTGGAAAGATAAAATGGAAGGGGAGGTGCAAATTCCCTTGTTAGGAGGAGTGGGTTGAGTTTATGAAAAAGTTGACAAATATATTGGTTTGAACAAAGATTTTGGTAAAATGGACAAAAATGACATATAGTAGATGGGCTTAAGACATTGAATTTTCCAATGACACACTAAAAGTTCATAAAGGTATCAAAGATGGGTCAACTACAGTAATGCCACAATTTAGTGATTGATGACTCTAATCTCAGTTTTAAAACCCGCTCATATATTTTGGAAAGCAGTGTGCCAACAAAGATTTAAGTGTTCGTTTGTATTCTTGTGCGTGGTAAGCTTCTTGTGACATGTTACAAAGAAATAGATTATATGATTGTAACCTTATTGGTGTGTGATGTGTAGAAAAATTGTAAGTCCCTTGATCCTACATTTTGATACGGCTGCTCAACGCTTTTGGTTGATTGAGGAATTTAGACTCTTTGAAGGCTGCAAATTTGAACATTTGATTCCTTAATTAACAATAAATGAATAGTTCAAATTGCTAATATATTTCGATTCTATGTTTAATTATTTAATTTTATTTACATATTATAATTCTCCAAATATTTATTTAAAATAATAAAACAATATCTTTCTACATATAAATTTGAGCTACTTGTGAGTTAGTCAAACTTGGTATATATTTTAAACGTGTTTAAGCTTTTTGTTTTTTATTTTTGGTTATTGTTTGATGAATGAGTTAAGAATGGACCAATCTTGAGCTGAATATTAATGTCTATATGACCATTTAAACCGGTATTTGTAGCTAATACTATTGTAATAATAGATTCCTTGTACATTGTTAATATTCCTAAAATAACAGTACCTCCCAAGTTTCAGAGATATTTGGACTATCTTTTCCCTTTAAAAGGCTTTGGCTGTCTTGAAACTGACTGCATGCATTGTGAATTGTAGAGTCCAGTCACAAAGGGGAATGTGAATTATGTTCTTGATGTATAGGAAAGTTGAAAACAGCAAAAACCATGTTCACTAAGGAGCACATTCTTTTCGTAGTAAAGTGTGAATTTTTTAGCTAGTGAGAATTGTGTAAATTCAGTAAAACCTAAGAGATTTAATGTATACTAGAAAAAATTAAGAATATTGTTGTCTATATCGGCTTATTTAAGTAGGGGGAAAAAAAAAACAATAAAAAGAGAATTGTGTAATTTTAGTAAAACCTAGGAGATTTTAACCTTTCCTAGGTTTTCTGTTAAAGCTGACTAAAAAATAGAGAGCACAGAAAAAAATAAAATCAACATTCAAATTGAAACACAAGACAAAGTAAAATGTGATTTTCATAATTATCATGCTCTCGTATCCAATACTAGTGTTAATAATTTCTTTTCATATCTAAGCAAAAAAACAAAGGAAAATTGTTCTTGAAACTTCAAAAAATCAGATTTTATAGTTTTCATAGTCTTACTTTCTAGAATGAGATATCTGATTCTAGTTTTTCTTTCCAGCCGACCAAAAAACCCAAATCTTTTTTTGTACTCGCCTTTGCCTTAGCAATTATCTTCTTCTTCTTCTTCTTCTTCTTCTTCTTTTTTTTTTTTTGGGTGAAAGCCTAAGCAATTATCCAAGGCTGTTCCATTTATTTATTTCAGTTTATTGGATTTCTGGAACCTTATATGGAAGATGGTCACTCAGTGGGATGGAAGCACTAAAATTTTTTGAAGGTGGTTGTATGTAATATTCTGGATTCAGGTATGTTGGGTAATTCCTAATCCTTTTTTTTTTTTTCCCTCTTTTATCTATTGAACCAAGTTGATCTATCTTTTTCCACAATATTTGTGCACTAGTTGGATTCTATTTTTATGTATAGGGAGATATACTTGGCATTCGAGATGTTATTTTTAGGCTGTCAAGATCTCCTTTGCATCATTCTTCATGCCATCTATGTAAATCTTTCTCATATTATTGCATCGATATTCTAATTTCTTGCAATATGTTAGGATGCTTGTCATTATTGTCTTATATCCTTAAATCCATATTTCTTATTTAATTTTTCTTCTTTCTTTTCTGATAAATGTGATATTATTATCATTGCATGTCCTTTGCTGCCAATGTTATGATTATGAATGTAGCAGAGTTAGGGCTAGAACTGCTTGTAAGTTTTTACTTTATTATAACCCTCTAAGCGTATGAATTGTGCCTTCCACATTGTACCACTAACAAACACGTTTAGTTGCAGCAATCCCACCCTTAACCTACGAGCACCAATTCTATTTTGATTGTCTGATTGCATTTGAATGCGTTATATCTTGCAGTAAATTTTTTTATCATATTTGTTAAAGCAGATTCGGATCTATTTTGTGGTTTTCATGCTTTAAATTTCAAATTTTCTTGTAGGTTTATTAATTATCTATGGGTGCCGTCATGGTAAATTCTTGTTAGCGTCAGGAAAAGATCGTCTATATCTGTTGGAATTGTAATTAGTGAATCACACAATAAGCCAATCTGGATTAGACAAATATATTTCAAATTTAATATTAGAAAGAGTACAAATTTTAAAATTCAAGGTCGTAAATTATAAGACAATTGTAATTGAACATTTGGACCTTTAATGTATGCAATTTTTTATGAAGGGTTTCTGAGAGTTTGAATTGGAGTCCTACAAAGAATAAGAAAGTGGTCTTTAGTTGTCTGAGTGGTCTCTGCATGGTTTTACATGTACTAATTCTATGTTCTTATACTTGATTCCCTATAATCTGAATTATGGTGAAGTAATTAATTTTGGATAGATCTGTTTTGTAAGTTGTATAAAAGTTTGGCCAAAGTTCTATCCATCTTGTAGATCGTGTTTGAATTTACAGTTTTATTATCCCAACGAGATTTTTTTCTTAAAAGACAAATTTGGACAATGCAATTTAACTGCAAATGACGTTGTTGAGGCCTGTACAATGTTGGAATATAGGTTTCGAGTTTGTTTTGGAAAAAGCTTATATGTGTAGTTTGGGATTGTTGATGCGGTTTTACGCCACCTCCATCGATAACAAGTTTCTGGATTTTCAGCAAGAAATTATATATATTTTCTATAATATCTAATTTTTTAAATTATTTTATTAATATATTTATATATAATAATTTTTTTTATTTAATTATATTATTTTTAAATATATTTTTTTTCAAAAAAGGGGGAAATGAAATGGACAATGGGGAGTGGGGATCCTTGCCGTGAGTAGAGCATTCTCATCTTAACCTTTCCATAAACGGGGAATGAGACAGAAATCCAGATTAGTGGGGCGGTGCAAGGAGAGGATCGCTTCATCCTCGCCTCGTTGTCATTTCTAATTTTAAATATCGTAGTTGAGATCTCCACTCTTATAAATGAAAATGAAATAAAATAGTAAAATCATGCAACATCAACCACTCAAAGTTTTAAGCACCTTTTTCTCTTTTATATTTCCGTTGAAAAATAATTTGAAAAAAAATCAACCTAATTATTAAGTGTGTAAGATATTGAAGCTGTCCAATTATTAATTTGAAAAAAAAAAAAGCTTCTCAAATTTGACCCACAATTTCCTTATATGTCTATTTAAATTTTCCACGGTCCATACAAATAATTTTTGGTTTACTTTTTTCAAACCTGATTCTAATTTTTTTTTTTTCCAAAATATGAGAAGAAATATCTTCGTGGGTTGGGTGAGATTTTCTTTCCCTCTCTCTACCTTTGTCTGCCCATGAACTGTGACATGCTGGAAAAAAAGTGACACGAAACTTTTGCTTCATCACTCTTTTTAACACTTTCATTTATGAATTATATGTTTCAGAGCCACACTGCATTCATTAGTTTCCTTGCATTTAGTTCATCTTCCTGGCTAAGTGGTATTTGTCTTTTTGTTGACCTTCATGAATTTAAGGAAAAATAAAAAAAAGAGGATTTTTAGTTCAAGTATTAATTTTTTTTATGGTTTAATGCCGTGTGATTTCATTGGAATTTGATTAGTCTCTCAACTAGATATAGATAAACAAAGAAACAATAGGGTAATATTGCCCAAAAAAAAAAAAAACACAATAGGGTTAAATTAATTATAATATTTTATGGCAAGTGGTTAGTTGTTAAGATTTATAGCTCTGTTAGCTCTAGTTTTATGGGCTTCTACTGCTGGCTAGTTTTACACAGCCCAATATTATACCAAATTATTAATTATTAAGAGCCCAGCATAGAACAGTTTTACAAATTCATTACACTAACCAAGCAATATTATTAGTAAATTAAATTAAAATCTACACTTCCATTTGCAGCATCGTAAAATTAGTTACATTATGGCAGGCCAGCGAAAACCACATAATTTTTAATAATGGTTCTATCACACTCTAGATTTCCCTATCTGAGCCAACTTATTGCTTTCTGTAAGAAAAATCTGATGTATGAGATGCAGATGAAGACAAAGAAGACTGCAAAATCAATAATGGATCATCATGAATGGACTCGATCGCCCTAAATAAAGATTACCTTTAAATTTATATATATATATATATATATATATATATATATATATATAGAAATGATAACATTGCTCACCCAGAATATAGAGTGAGAAACGTAATCCAGTTATATATAGTTGATTATTTCATATTTTTTAACTTGGCTCAAATTAAGTCATCGATTTTACCCCTATATTATGCTTTATAACGTGAGCAATGTATTTTTAAATAGTATATTTATTATTTTTTGTATATCATTTTTCACTAAATTCTGTATGAAATGACGGATTTTATGTGTAGAAAATCAACTATCTCTATATATATAATCTGTCTTTGATAAAGTCAATATGAGATTTCTAAAATTAGAGGTCTTAATTATGACCTCTATCAATGAGCTATAAAAATGCTGAAACCTAGCCTATGTGCAAGAAATTAAGGGTAAGAATTTAAGATCTGATTGCAAAACTTTCAGATAGTCTTGACCTGATCTAATATATATATATATATATATATATATATATATATATAGTAAAGGTCCTATTAGGTAGAAATGATAGTTTTCCATTGGGCTGGATAAATAATTAAACCCAACCTAAATGCATTAGTCCAAGGTTATTGATTTAAGATCTAACAGTAAAACTGCCACGACATCTTGATAGTAGAATTCTCTTATATATATAGAAAGAGTTGAACTTTATACGCTATTACTCAATTATCCTGGAGTAGAATCCGTTTATTCACATCTACCAAAAAGAATCCGTTAATTCACACGAAACACAACGAAAAGTGAGGAATAAAAGACAATAAGTAGGCCATTTAAAAATTGCAGACCTAAAACATTTTAGATTGGTAACAAAAAATTAACAATTAAAACCTAATAAAAATAATAATGCTGGACTTGTTAAGAAATTTTACCAACTAAGATGACATTGATGCGGCGATGTTTTACTGGCTTTCATTTAGGATCCAGTTATATTTTATTTTTGTATATTAAATTGTCAATTAATAACACATTTTCACATCAACTTCCACGTAAATTTTTAGATAATTTTGATAAAACTTTTTGGTAAATCTAGCATTACTTGAGAAAAAAATATTAAATCTTAGATGCAAAATTTTCTTAACATTTGGACTATTATTTTAATCGGAGAGCTTATATTTAAATTCTTATTTTAAAACTATTCATATATATATATATATATATATATATATATGTCTGTAGAGAGAGAGAGAGCTATTCTCTAGTGTCATATTGGTCATGTATTCTGAGTTACAATAGAGGTAGAATCGGTCAATTCATATAAGACTAGTGAAGAATTAAATAAAAAATAAAAAATATTATGTATTTACTTTTTTATCTATGCTTAATAATATATTACTTGACTGTATCTCAATATATATAAACTACGAAATTCAAAAATTCATTTATTTATATATATATATATATATGGGCTAAAATAAGTAGAGGCAAAGACATTTCCACAATGATTGAATGTTTTGAACAGGAGCTTCTTCAACCTTGTCTTCTTGTCTAATCATTGGAGAGGAATAAGTCGCAAAAGATTCCATTTTAGCTTGGTTTATTCACCTTCCAAGACATTTTTTTTATGTGATTTTGAAGTTTTATACAATAAATATCTAGAAAGAAATATTTATTTAAATACCAAAATTTTAGGCATATCCAAGTAGTCATGTCACCAGGGTTATATAGGCTTGTAGGTTCCGCGTATAATGGTTAATTTAAATTTAGAATAAAGTTTTCGTCTCAATGATATATATATATATATATATATATAAACTTTCAATATTATTTATAAATAACATATGAGGTGTTATATACTTTTTTTAAAAAATTTTAAAATTATATGTGGACCTAAATAAATAAAAAAATATATTAAAAATATATACCATATTATTTGTTGCCTAAGATATTTATATGTTTTGTATAAAAAAATTAAATTGGGTTAAGTCGCTTGAATTGGTTTAAAAAAAATATATCATTAATTGTATTATATTGCAATTCCAAATCACAAACTTTTTAAAATAAATACGTATAAAATATGTATTTTAAGCAAACTAGAGGATACTAAATGCATTTAATACATGCAAAACACATTGTGTAACTTCGAGATTATTTATTTCAAATTTGCTTAGCTATTCAAGTTTAACTAGTACTTAAAAAAATGCAACCAAAATAAAATAATTTACCCAAAGAAATGCATGGATGAAGTTAAGAATTATTTAAAAAGACTTAATTGACATTGAAGTTGATCAGGATTCGGGAGTTTTATAAGGGCTTAGCAAAAAGACAAAAATTGTCTGGTTCAATGCGTGAGATTAGTGTATAAATTAGTAAATGGTTTATCAAATGTATAGCATATGATTCTCATTAAAAGTAGTATATGAATATAAATGCTTAAATTTTGTTTTGGTAAAATTAATGATAATTAAGTAGTCGATATGATGTTTAGTTTTTACTAGCAGGAAAATCCACCAACATTAACACTGTGATAGCAGCTACAGAGTTACAGATAACATGTGATATGTAGTTAATAAACCTATTTCTAAGTTTTTGGATAATAATAATTTTCTAGTACGCAATTTACGAAGAAAAATATTCTAACATATACCAATATTATCAAAGTTAATTATCTATGATTTTAGCAATTGTAATAGTTAATCAGTTGTCTTGGGGTTTAAGATACTTTTGTACCTATGATTTTTGCCCCCGTCTCGATTGAGGCCCTTTTATCGATCAATGAAGATCCTCTATTTTCATTTTGTTTTAATTATTAATTAAAATGCTCTCTATTCAAATTTGTTTCAATCAATAACTTGTACATTTAAACCTTGACGAAAATTAACCATTTATGTGACCAAAATGGCGTCCTTTTAGTCTCGCTCCCTATACTTTTTATCTCCACCATCACCCTCAACCACCTCTATTTCCTTTCTCTTCCCTGCAAGACTCCATATAAATTAAAGTCTAAAATTTTAAAGGATGAGAGAGAGAGAGAGAGAGAGAGAGAGAGAGAGAGAGAGAGAGAGAGAGAGAGGTGGAGATATGGAAGGAGAAGAGGGTTGGGGAGGAGAGGATGTGGTGGAGGAGAGGGGTGGAGCTGCGAGGGAGGAGGCCCAAAGCAACGTCGTTTTGATCACCACAAATGGTTTTCGCCAAGATTTATAGAAACAGCGCCTTAATTGGGAAAAAAAACATTTTAATATAGTTTTAGCCGAAAGAGGGCAAAATTTGATGGTTTTAAAGTGTATTAAGTCTCTTGTTTTGTTTTGTATGACCATATGGTATATGCCATATACGTGCATATATAAGAAGACAGCTTAGTCATTTGGATTTGATTTCTTGTGTTGGGAATATCCTTAAAAAATACAATCTAACAAATATTAGGGGAAAACAAAAAGTCGGCTACAGTAATAATAATAATTAAATAATTAACAGTATTACAATTGTTTGGGACTTTTAATTATACTTATTGTTTAAAAATTAGATAAATTAAGAAAAGATGACTTCTCATAAGTCACCTTTATTTCATAATTTATTATAATCCTGACATGCGGTGGTATGTTATTAGTTGACAAATTATAAACCTATGCCATAAATATTCTGGTGCTCTAGTATTATTGATTTGTTACGGGGATGATTTATTCAAATCTAAGTTTAATTATAAGATGAATTTCAAAAGAGTTATTGTCATTTGAGCTGTCTTAATGAAAATGTATCAATTGTAAATTGAGCGAGTAAAGTAATTTTGGTAAATATTTTTTTTTCCTTAGACAAAGTTTAGGTAAAGTTTGATCACACAAATTAAGCATATAATATATATATATATATAGACAATATTATATTAAGGTTGTCTACTTCATCTACAATGGCCTTTATCGTCTTCTCTTTGTTTGTATTAGCCTAAGAAAATATGTTGTTTGTTATCTTTCCTTTAGCTTGATTCAGTTGCTTCAGAGTAATCGGGATCTATATTCGATGCCCATATTTTATTATTGGGAATGAATGTTTTATTCCCTGCCAAACTCCTTTTAATCAATAATTTACTACTAAAAACTAATACGTATGTAGGCCTTAATGTTCCATTGCCGCCACTCGACCCTTTTAATATTTTTAATTTTTGCTTCCACCAAATTTCTTGTGCATTAAATATTCCACGCTTGGTTATATATTGTAATGTGGGCATCAGCATAGTGGTACCCAGCCTTTTGATGGAATTCTAACCAAACAAAATAATAAATATTATTCTAAAAGGATTACACAATTATATATAAAAGGCCTTACAACTTGATCATTATATTGTTAATTATTATTATTATTATTATTATTATTATTATTATTATTATTATTTATACTTGCATAATTTTAAATTTGAATTTGAATTTTCTTTGTCAAAAGGTTTAGCCATTTGACCCACTGCACATTTTCATGCCTTTGCAATCTAGATACTATTATAATGATCAACTTCATATCACACACACACACACACATATATATATATAATACTTTATTTTCTCCAATTCTTTCTTTTTCGAGCTCTACAATTACATTACACTTTATTTTATTTTTATTTTTGTTAACAGACAACCAGGGGACAAATATTTGAGGAGGGCAAGCACCAAAATACTTCGTTACAGTGAAATTTAATCTCTGTGATTGCTATATCCTAGTACTCTTCTCAATATGCATGTTTAATTTTTTCCAATATAATTGTTTTTAATAAAAAAAATAAAAATAAAAATCTGTGTCATCATTATTGTATGGAGGTTGCTTAATTTCTAACACACATGGTTTCCTAAAAAGCTTTGGAGGCACATTTTATGGAAAATTTGTGCAAGAAAAGTGGTCCACGTACGTGTGTCTATATATATATATGCTAGTAATAATAATTAGCTTTTAATATTATATATATGTCTTAAATATATATGTGACGCAAGTTACACATATGTATACTATCTAATACATATAATTGCATGAAAAGGACTTTAAATAAAATATATTATATAGCTTCTAAGCTTTGGCTTTGTACTTGGACATTTCCCACCGAGCTCAAATGAAATTGAGTAGTTGGCAAAGGTGCTCCAGACTCTCACAAGTCAAGGAGGGTCTGTTGGATCTAACAGATTATGGATATGAGTCTATTCACTCCTAAAGAAACGCACTTATTGATGAACTCCAGCAAGCAGATCATCATCAATGGTCAGGCATCAGCAGCAGCAGCCATAGACATGCAAAGTACCAACCAGAACAGCCACACATCGACCAGCCGTTCGTCTGACACCGGCGGAGAGCCTTGTCCATCGGGTAAATGGGCGTCAAGGCTTCTCAGGGAGTGTGCGAGGGCGATCTCGGAGAAGGATTCTAGTAAAATCCATCACCTTCTTTGGATGTTGAATGAGCTTGCTTCCCCTTATGGAGACTGTGATCAGAAAATAGCATTTTATTTCTTGCAGGCTCTTTTCTGCAAGGCCACCGATTCCGGCCTTCGATGCTACAAAACCCTAACCTCAGTAGCTGAAAAGAGCCATTCCTTTGATTCAGCTAGGAAGTTAATATTGAAGTTCCAGGAATTAAGCCCATGGACAACTTTTGGCCATGTGGCTTCAAATGGTGCTATTTTGGAAGCCTTGGATGGGGAGACCAAACTTCATATAATTGATATAAGCAACACACTTTGCACTCAATGGCCTACTTTGCTAGAAGCTTTAGCAACAAGAAACGACGAGACTCCGCGGCTAAAGCTCACCGTTGTGGTAACGGCACCTAGCATCGACAATTTGGTCATGAAGGAAATCAGCCAAAGAATGGAGAAGTTTGCTAGGTTAATGGGAGTTCCCTTTGAGTTTAACGTGATCAGTGGGTTAAACCATTTAGGGGAGCTCACAAAAGAAGGGCTAGGAGTTCAAGATGATGAGGCTGTTGCTGTGAATTGTATTGGATCATTGAGAAGAGTAGAAGTGGAGGATAGGGAGGCCGTGATTCGGATGTTCCAATCCCTTAAGCCTAGAATTGTGACAGTTGTTGAGGAAGAAGCTGATTTATCAACCTCAAGAAATGACTTTGTGAAGTGCTTTGAAGAGTGCCTTAGATTTTACACATTGTACTTTGAGATGCTGGAGGAGAGCTTTGTCCCAACTAGTAATGAGAAGTTGATGCTTGAAAGAGAGTGCCTAAGAAGCATAGTTAGGGTTTTGGCTTGTGATGAAGGAAATGATCATTGGGAATGTGAGAGAAGAGAGAAAGGGAGCCAATGGTCTGAGAGACTCAAGGAGGCCTTTTCGCCTGTTGGGTTTAGCGATGATGTTGTCGATGATATCAAGGCGTTGCTAAAGAGGTATAGAGCTGGTTGGGCACTTGTGCTTCCACAAGGAGAAGTTGTGCATGACTCTGGAATTTACTTAACATGGAAGGAGGAACCTGCAGTGTGGGCTTCAGCATGGAAACCCTAATTAGTTTGTTGTATTCCCCAAAAATTAGAACACTACTACTACTCCATCAATTGCTAGCTTAAATATGTCCAACTGTGTCAATCCTAGCACCGAATTTATTGAAGCTAGCTAGTGAAGAACATGCACCACCAAACACCCTGATCTATTTTCCACTTATATATATTCATACATATATAGCTTGTTTTCTATCTTAATTATGTCCAGCTTTTGTTTTGCTTTGTGCTTGGGAGTTTGTGTTATTTTTCTTTGCTTTTATTTCATTGTTGTTGTTTGGAGGTGTTTGAAATTGTGCTTCTTTGTAAGAATTCTGTGGCATTTGTATTGTATGTGAAGGGGGATTATCATAATAGAGTACTGAAAGTCTGAAACCATATATATATATACACACACACACACACACACAATTTTATTTTGGTTTCAACTGTATTTATGTTTGTCTCAAGCACAGTACTGATCTATGTACATCAATACTGTACGTGTAAATTTATTTGAGTTGTGAATGGAAACTTGACAAATTAAATTCTGAAGTAAAATTAATATCACGTGCAGCTGAGTAATTAATTGGTAATATTAATTTTTGAAAACAGCACTTAATTTCAGCTGCAAACCTGTTTAATTTTTATCTTCATAAAGGCTAGATTAATATGCATGCGTTACTGTTCCATTGAGAACGATTACGTACGAGTGCTTATCACAATCAGAAGCAATTGTTATAGAGACTGAATTATTAGATAAGAATAGGAGAAAGCTAATTAATAAGGGATATATCTATTGACATAGAACTGTTTTTTGGAACAAAGAGAGGTTAAAAAGCTATTAAATAATAACAATAAAGTTTAGCAAAGTATTTGAATCAGAACAATATATATATATATATATATATATATATATATATATATATATTTGAGATTACGTTTTATATTTACTTTCACATAATTGAGAGTCAATTAATTAAATAATTAGGAACAATATGAATGCATGTACTCATCAAAGACTAAAATAGTTTTAGCTATATGTATCACTCTATTAAGTAAAAACTACATTTCTCACTTCCATTCAATTAATCTAGGTAGATTAACAATAATTAAGATCATTATAGAAGGCTTCTCACTAAGTACGACATAGTTGATAACTCTTAGCGAAAATATAAGTTAAATTCTGTACATATATTAAACATTATCAAAGCTATATAACCCAATATTGTGAGACGGAAGTGTTTGTCTTTGATTTATGTGACATCAAGAAGTATATCCAACAGAAGAAGAAAAAGGATATGAGAGAAAAGTTCAGAGAGGAAGACTATTGAGTGGAAGTATACAAATAAATTGACATAAAGAAGAAAGGGCCCAAAAGAGTAATGACCTTGGTGGCCAACAGAAACGTACCAACTAGATCCCATGTTTGCCTTCTTGTCCATTGATTTGAACAGCATATTTTTTGCTTTTTAATTACCATACTCTTGTATTGCCTTTAGGCAAACATTATATAGTGGAATGCAACTTTTTTAGTTTTAGATAAGACTTGGTACTATTCTTCTTTTTATTTCTTTTGTATTACTTGTTTATCATATCCCACTAGGTGGCCAATTGGAACTTGTTTTCCATTTGGGTAATTGAATCTGACCTTTCTTGTTCTTTACCTTTCATCTTTCTCTCTTTGGATCTCTCTTGTGTCCACACTTTCTTATTGCACGAGTTAGATTATCAGAACCTTTTTCTTCTTTGCTTTTTTTTACCTACATTAAGTTGATTAAGCTTCTGTTTTATCAAAAACAATTTAGTTTTCCTTTTTTTTTGGGTGAGCAAGTCAACCAAGCAATGCTAGTCATTGTTGTTTCGGTTTCCAGATCTACTAAAATTTCATACGATGTTTTCTAACCGTATGACGATCCCTTAAAATGATCCAAGGCCTTCATGAATCTATATTAGTGATCATAGGATAAATTATTGTTTTGAGCCATAAAATACCATGGTCAAATAAAGTGCTTACTTCTCTAGGATAAAGTACTTCTTTGGGGGTAAAGTGCTTTTTTGGGAGGAAACGTTCTTTGAGATATTGGTGTTTTCTTTACCTTGATGTAATTATTTGAAAGTATTTTAATTGATAGTACTTTTTAAATATAGCATTTTAATAAAATATATATATATATATATATATATATATATATATAAACAATTGTTTTTTAGTTACAATCCATGAAAAAAGTATTTTAAAGTTAAATGAGATATTTTTATATTTTTAAAATTATATTAAAGAATTAAATATGGTTTTAAAAATACAAAAGCACATCCTTTTAGAAAAAGAACCTACTAAGTGGTTCTAAAATAAATACTTAAAATGCGCTCTTTTTTTTTTTCAATCAAGAAAGTGCTTTTTGAATTTTTGCCGAACACATTGCAATATTTTTTTCATTTAAAAGAACTTTACTTTTATTTTTTTTTATAAAAAAAGAAAAGCACATACAAACATAGACGTTTACTGTACCATTATTTTTCTTCACTATCATCTTTTTTTTGGTCCAAGTTGGTTCTTTGATCTTATGTGGTTACTTTATCATAGTCTTTCTTTGCCATAGTAAAGATACTTTTTTATTCGTCGTGGAAGGAAAGCTTGCTTTGACCCAAATGCTTTCTTTACTCCAAGCTAGCATTTTTGTTCCAAGTTAGCTTCTTTCTCAAGTTGTTTTTTTAACTTATTATGTACCAAAGTTACTCTTACCTTATTTCTTACCAAAGTATGACTTTACTAAGCTACTTAGTGCTTCTTTACTGAGCACTAACTATGATACTTAATCTTTCCCAAATCAGTTAACACTTTCTTGCTTAGTGCGTAGTTTCTTGCTTATTTTATGGAAAGTTATTTTCGGTTTGAAGTAATAAATATCGATGGGTAATTTACTAATTTTTCTTCTTGAGGCCATGTAGCTGTAAGGCATAGCCCATCTCAGTTTCCAACTTGAAAAAGAGTTTCTATTGTAATGAAACACTGCCATATGTGCATGAAGAGCCTTGAAGGTAAGAGATAAGGCAAGAAGAGTCCTAGAGGAACAAAGTTTGGTTCGAGTATGATTCTAATAGAATTTGAAAAGGACATATTTGCATTAAATATCAACCTGTAAATACAGTTCAGAATCATAAAAAGGACACACAAAAATCTTAAAAATCAATTTGTTTTATTTTTTTTAGCTCTAGTTCAGCATAGTTTACCACTTAGTAGTTCATAACTTTAGTTAATTTTCATTAGCAACGTGGAAGACTTGTTTCTTAAGGCGTTGAATTTATTTCACATGAATTTATCAAATTTATTTTATTCAATAAAATTATTTCGAATTTTCTCTTTTAATTATTTTGATTGAAAGAGTGGCACACTTGCGCATTGATAGTAAATATATTCAATATATATTTTTTTACATACGTGATGGAATCAACTGCTAAAGAATTTTCGTTCAAAAATCATGGATCAAACTAGGTTACAAGCAAAACATCTAAAGAAAGGTCAGATTTCCCCGAAGGAAGTAGTACTCGGATGGAAGGAGATTAGGGATTTGACATCCAATAGGCTATTGACATTGCTTCTTTGCATTTGTCATTGGAAAAATTAATCTATGGTAAGCATATGTCTCAGATTGTTCAAGTACAATGTGAAATGGACAAGCGATTTGAATGCTTTATGATCGACTTACCAATATTATATTGGTAGAACACCAACAAGGGCAACGATAGGCTCCTCTTGCCGCTTTAAAAATATTCTTGGGCCTCAATCAAAACAATACAGCTCTTTCTTACATCTCCACACCACAATCAGCCTTAAGGAGTTGGTGCAGGTGGGAATGGTGAAAATGGAAGGAATGGAGGCAATGGACTAGCTTGGCCAAAACTTAAGAAATCAAAGTTGTACAGATGATTTACTTCCACACCATTCAACGTGGTCAAAATTTGTACCCTTAGGGAATTGCCCATGGCCTGAGGCTAGTTGATGTGAATCAATTGAAAACTATTATTGGTAATATGGCTGGTCTGTCTTACAAACCTATAGGCCGACCTATATATAGAAGAACTTACCTAGAGGCAATAGAGCAAATGGAGTTGCCTCAGAATATCAGATTATTTGTTTTTACTTTATTTTCTAGGGAGGAAAATTAGTATTATATGATTACAACTTTGCCAAAGCCTCTCTTTGTATGTACAATGCCATGTGTACTTAGCTAACTTGTCAACCTCCTTTACTACAAAGAAACTAACAGTCAACCTTCTTTACTACAAAGAAACTAAGTAACGTCCTTACAAATATAGCATATACACTTATTTTACATAATAGAATGAGCATATGTGCTGAATTTTTATGTCTTCAACCACCAACTTTGGCACTTCGAACCAAATTGTTAATTTTAACAAGAATTTCCTAGCAAATTTTGCATATAAGCCAACACAACTTAACATTTTCTAAGTTCCTCCACCAAAATACTTTATGGAACTAATTAATTCCAATACAAACTCTTCCACCCAATACAATTAATTGCACTTTAAGAAGAGTAAGTAAACTAGTTGAAACACATTACAGATCTTAGAAAGATACTAGTATATTGCACATCTTCAAAATGCAAAATTTTCTTCTTCTTTTTAGTACAATGGAGGGCCGAAGCCTAAAAATGCAAACTTTAAAAATGTTCAAGAAAATGTGGAGCTATTGACTATTTGATTTCCCTTCAAGAAATGCATACTCTCTGTTTGACTACTGACAGAACGTGTGGAAAGTATTTTATGGTCCTAGAACACAGACAGAGAGGGAGAGGGACTAAATCACCCAATTGGTGAAGTTCTTGATTTTCTTTCAACCCTTCTACGACTTAAATTTCCTTTTCTTCATCTCTCCTACTTCTTCTCTGCTACATATCATATTGTATCGACATAAGACAAACAATAATATTCATAAAAAATAAAGAAAAATCCAAGGTTTACCAAGATAATCAACGAGGATTCTTCCATTATAGAACCTTCTAGTTGGACGGTGGGTGTCGAAGTCTCGACCAAAGGGAAGGCGGTCGGCTCGTGCAAGCATGCAAAGATAGTTGTTAGTTCCGCAACCAATAGATGAGCCACCAATGACGAACAACGCCGAGGCCAAAGGAGGAGTTTGTGGGACTGAAGTTGCCGTAGATAAAAAGGTTGAAGACGAAGTATGAGAGAATGAGAGATGAGAGGGGAAGAAGAGGTAAAAGTTAGGACTGAAATCCCTAAACGATGTAGTTTTGTTATAAAAAAATTAATTTTTTATTAGTACTAATTAGTGATAAATTAATTTTGTAGCGGTGTGAAATAAAAATATATTTTTTTATTTATATCAATTAGTAAGAATTTTTTTTTAGCTATATGAAATTGAAAATAAATTTTTTATTTTATTTCAATTAGTGATAAAATATTTTGTAGCATATGGTAAAAAATATATCACATTATTAAATTTTTGAAAAAGAAAGTTGGCGTTAAAAATATTTGAATGTTTTAGTTATAATTTTACTTTTTGTAGCCGTGTAAAATTAAAAATAGCTATAATTATAGCAATTAGTTAAAAAATATATTTTGTAGCTATCATAAAAGAATATGCCACATCACTTTTTTGAAACTTTTGTTATGAAATGTAGCTACAATATTTATGTCATAACTAATTGTAATAACATTTTAAGGTTCAATCACAAAATATAATTTTATAATTAAATCTTAACCTTTAGTCATGAATTTTAAAATTATAGCAATCATTTTTGGACTAAATCAAATTTTTTTTGTTGTGTTGCTTCCTTCACATGCTTGAAAGCTATCATATGGGCAAAAATAAAAGCTTTGTCCTATTTACAACTTCTTGACCTAATGCCCTAGTCTTATTGGAACTTTTAGTAGAAACTAATACAGAGAACATGTATAATAAATAATAGAAATTGCACAGTATGAAACAAAAGAAATTAACACCAATTTTACCGAATTAACAAAAATAAAAATACAACCTGTTCAAATCAGTATTTCTCGTATACTAACAGAATTTGATTCGATTCGAGGTCTTTGATCTACCACAGTTTCCTTAAAATGAATTCGCCCCACACGGTGTTGTGATATCAGAGTGTCTGTTTTTCAGGATACAATGAATCTTTAGGAACTTGAACTGAACACCTTCAAAATTCCTCTCCACGAACTTGGAAATTGCCTTAGCTCAACGCCGTACTGACTGAATGCACAAACTCAAAATCACATTCAAAACCTTACATATTTTTCCAGTGTAAAACGATATATAAAATATAACTTTTAAAATATTAAAAGTTACATAAATATGACATTAATTATACCATTAATTTACATAAATAATTTTTTACCAAAAACTGAAAAGTTATAATTAAATAACAATTCATTCACATTAAAACTTTTAAAACGTTTAAAATTCTAACAATCCCCCACATGAATGAATTGTTCTAAACTGCTAGACTTGACCTTGGTGATAGAGCTCTACGGTTGGAGCTTGCATATGATCGGTAGGTTTTACCCTTTGAACCTTCCCTTGTGAGAATGTATTTACTTTACTGACTGAAGGTAGATACGATGTCTTTGAACCTTACTGCCATTTGTGTAAATGATGATACACCTCACACAGGACTCGTTTATGGTATTCTCCAGTTCTCATTGTTATGTCCATTTTGACCATGGACATCTTCCTTGGTTCTGCAAGAGTTTCTAAAAAATTGTGCCTAATACAATTCTCCTTTGAAGCGGCCCCTATTCTCTCTCACATAGGTGATTCTTTAACTAAGAGTATCCCGCTATACTCTCTTCAGATTACCCGACGCATAAGAATCATTAAAAGCTTAGCTTATCCTCATTTCCAATAGGTATCACTGTTTCATCATAGGATTGAACATGAGGTGAAAAACCCCTACAGTGATCTAAACCAGTCTTTCCAACTTAGTTGTCCCTTTGAACCTAGATCTTGGGATCTCCAGTCAACTAGGTTGGGTTTGCATCGTATTGACCTTTCATATTTATGGGCTTTAGTCCCATTACTCTTGATGATTTCTCAACTAATTCTCGATTTATCCCTTTGGTTAGCTGATCCACAATATTATCCTTTGACCTTATATAGTCAAAAGATATAACTTCCGTTGAGATTAGTTGTCTAATGGTATTGTGTCTTCGACGTATGTGTCTAGATGTTATACATCACATTCTGTGCTCTGCCTATCGCTGACTGAATATCACAATGGATGTATACACATGCTTAGGCCACCTAGGAATATCCTCCAAGAAATGGCATAACCATTCGGCCTCTTCACCATATTTGTCCAAAGCAATAAACTCTGATTCCATCGTGGATCGGGCTATAATTGTTTGTTTCGAGAATTTTCAAGATACTACTGCACCTGCTAGTGTGAACATATCCCCACTAGTCGATTTTGAGTTCTTTACATCAGATATCTAGTTGGTATCATTGTATCCTTCCAAAACAGCTGGATATCGAGTATAGTGCAGTCCATAATCACGGGTATATCTTAAGTATCTTAATACTCTTACGATTCCTTTTTAATGATCACCATTCGGATTACTCGTGTACTTACTCAGTTTACTAACTGTGTTGGCTATATCTGGTCTTGTACAACTCATTAGGTATATCAAACTTCCGATCACCCTAGAATACTCTTGAGATACACTCTCTCATTTGTTCTTTGACAAGTGAAGATTTACAACTAGAAGTGTCCTAGCCACACCAAAATCATCTTTACTGTACTTATCCAGTATTTTATCCACATAATGTGATTGACTTAGTACTAGTCCATTAGGGGTTCTCATGATTTTCACCCTTAAAATCATATTTGCAAATCTCATATCTTTCATGTCGAACCTCGTACTGAACAATATTTTAGTAGACTTGCCTATTTCATCGTCACTACCCACAATGAGCATGTCATAAACATACAGACACAAAATAATATAACCATTTTCTGTATTCTTGACATAGACACATTTGTCACATTCATTGATTTTAAATTTATTCGCCAACACCACACTATCAAACTTCTAATGCCATTGTTTTGGTGCTTGATTCAGGCTATATAGGGACTTTATTAATTTACAGACTTTCTTTTCTTGTCTTGGAGCGATAAAACCCTCGGGTTTCTCCATGTAGATCTCTTCATCCATATCTCCATTTAGAAAAGTAGTCTTCATATCCATTTGATGTATTTCTAGGTTTCGCAATGCAGTGATAGCTAATACCGTTCTTATGGAGTTTATTCTCGTTATAGGAGAATATGTATTAAAGTAATCAAGGCCTTCCTTTTGTTTGTAAGCCTTAATTACAAGCCTGACCTTGTATTTATTAATTATTCCATCAACTTTCATTTTCCATTTGAAAATCCACTTGTATCCCAGTGGCTTACAACCCGGAGGAAGATCCACTAATTCCCAAGTGTGATTCTGTAGGATGAAATCAATTTCACTCTTAATGACTTCTTTCCACAAAGAGCCTTTTGGAGAGTTTACAGCTTCCTTATAGCTCTGAGGTTCACTCTCCAACATATAAGTTAGAAAATCCGAACTAAAATTTTTTTCTATCTTTATTCTCTTACTACATCGAGGCTTATCTTCAACCTCTTCTTCTTATTCTTGGTCCTGACTATCTTCATTCATAGTCTCATATGTTCGCTTAGATGAACTTGGTCCATCTTCGGACTTATACAAAAAGACGTGTTCAAAGAACAATGCATTCCTTGATTCCATAATTGTATTATTGTGTATATCGGGGATTTCAGATTTATACACAAGAAACCGATAAACACTGTTATTTTGTGCATATCCTATGAAAATGCAATCTACAGTCTTATGACCTATTTTCACTTTCTTTGGTGTTGAAACTGCTACCTTGGCAAGACACTTCCATATTAGTAGATACTTATAGGAATGTTGTCTTCCTTTCCACAACTCATATGGTGTCTTTTGTTTATTTTTTGGGGCACCTTATTTAAAAGATAATTTATCGACAAAGTGGCTTCCCCCACATGTTTTGAGGTAAACCAGAACTTATTAGCATTGTATTCATCATTTCTTTCAATGTGCGATTTTTACGCTCAGCCACACCATTTGACTGAGGTGAATATGTTGGAATAACTTCATGTCTAATCCCATATTGTTCACAGTAATCACCAAACGGTATTCCATACTCACCACCACAATCGTTTTTTTATCAACTTAATCTTCTTATTAAGCTGATTTTCAACTTCAGTTTTATATAGAACAAATTTCTTTAAAGCTTCACCTTTGCTCTTGAGCAAATACACATAGCAATACTTCGTACTATCATCGACAAAAGTAATAAAATACTTATTGCCACCCTTTGTTGATGCAAATTTTAGATCACATATGTCACTATGGATCATATCCAAGGGTTTGGTATTTCTTTCAACTGTTTGAAAAGATGACCTTGTCATTTTTGCCTCAACACAAGTCTCACACTTGTGGTTGGGATCAAACTGGAATGTGGGAATGTGGTTCGAGTTAATTAGTCTCCTCAGAGAACCATAATTAACATGTCCTAATTTACCATGCCATAAACTCGAAGACTCTAACAAATACGCAGGAGAAGTACTTACTTTATTCATTGATTTAGGCTTTACAGTCATAATATTTAATTTAAAAAGCCCATTACAAACATAACCCTTTCCCACATACATCCCTGACTTTGACAAGACAACCTTATCAGACTCGAATACCATCCTGAATCCATGCTTGTTCAAAAGAGAACCAGAAACGAGATTCTTTCGAATTTTAGGCATATACAATACATTATTCAACGCCGGGGTTTTTCCGAAGTCATCTTTAAGATCACTTTCCCTTGTCTTCAGATGTCAGACGTGGCTGAATTTCCCATAAACAGCTTCTCCCTACTATCAATTGGGTCCGAGCACACATGGCGGGTTACACCAGTATCAATCCACCACTCCTTTGGGTTTGATCCAATCATGTTCACTTCAGAGACAACTGCATAGAAGTTCATAGCATCTACCTCGTGAATGATTTCCTCTATCACATTTATCTATCTGCTCTTTTTCTTTTTCAGCACTCTACAATCAGTCTCTTTGTGACCCACCTTGTCACAATTAAAACACTTCCTTTGTAATTTCAGTTTCTTAGAAATTCCACCTTTAGGTATAAGATTAAACCCTTTATTTGTCTTTTTCTTATTCTTTGAACTCTGACCATGTTCAACAAGATTGACCTTTACCTTCGCTGGAGACGAAAATCTCTTCTAAAAAAGTCTGTTATCTTCTTTTATCTGAAGTCGAACAATTAGTTCTTCGACATTCATCTCCTTTCGTTTGTGTTTGAGGTAATTTTTGAAATCTTTCCACCCAGGAGACAGCTTCTCAATAATTGCCGCAACAAGGAAGGCTTCATTCAGGATCATCCTTTCAGAATGAATTTCATGAAGAATCAATTGAAATTTCTATACTTAACTGACCATAGTCTTGGAGTTCACCATCTTATAGTTCAGGAATCGGTCCATGATAAATTTCTTGGTGCCCGCATCCTCAGTCTTATATTTTAGCTCCAGGGACTCTCACAGTTCTTTAGTTGTCTTCTTAACACAATACACGTTGTACAGTGCATCAGTTAGACTGTTCATTACATAATTCCAGCATAAATAATCAGAATTCTTCCACGCATCAAAAGTCATGAGAGAATTCCTATCATCGACATTTACTTTTGGTGGATCCTCAGTTAAGAACCTCGCAAGGTTCAGAGTGGTGATATAAAATAGCATTTTTTGTTGCCACCTTTTGAAATTCAGACCATTAAATTTCTCAGGTCTCTCTGCGTAGTTCACTGGAACCGTCACAGTCGGGCTAGACAACATAGTCGTTGAGATTGGAAGAGACACTGGTGTCCCTGGGTTGGATGTTTCCCCCCATATTGGCCATTTCCTATTGAAATTAACCAAATAATTTATTAATTTATTGCATTAAAAAATAATGCAACAAAATAATATTTCAAACCACAGAGAAAATATTAAAAATCAATTTTAATTATTTATTTATTTTTTAGATATTTTCTCTCTCCGATGACATCATTAACCACGTCAACAACTCAGTACCACCTTTGTTTGCCATATACCAAGTCACCCGGCGCAAGCTGCGTCACCCAGCCTACAACCTACGTGCACGAGCACAAGTTAGCCCACTTTCGCAGACTAGCAGGCATGCAGCCCAGTGCATACAAGCGGCCCAACGCATGAGCGAGGCCCACGAGCGTGATGACCCAGCTTAGCAGGCTTGACCCGCGAGCACAGGTCTCATGGCCCAGCTCAACGAGCCCAGCCCACGAGCCCAGATCCAGCCTACATAAGCTCACATGCACAATCCAACCTAGCGTGGTTCTCATGTGCACCAGCCTATCTTTTTGCCAGGCCCACATGCGCGACAAAACGACGCGTTTCATTCTTCTTCTTCTTTCAGCCGTAGTTTGCCCAATTTACAGTAATACCCATTTTTTCCACCTGATCAAAACTTGCACCTCCAATCTCTGATCTCAAGTGCACCAGTTTCAAATTATTTGTTACAACACGGGTAGTCAACCATCAATTTAAATTGTCCAGAAAAGGGTCCAAGAACGTCATGGTATTTATTCATTTTACAACCAGTTTTATTAAAATTCAATTTTTTTTAATAAAATAATCATCCAAAAGTTCAAATCCCTCATAGTTTGTAAAAAAGAATTAGTATATGCATCTATACATATAAAATTATACCAAATTGTACTAAAGAAATAAAATTTCTTAATCGGTTTTACAACAAAGAAAAGAAAAAATACTTATTAGTATAAACAAATTACCCAATTAATCCAAATTTTCTAAACCTACACCAAAAAATTAGTACAAATATCTATATATAACTAAAGTATAGCATTATTCAACTATAGTAAATTTTCCTTCATTATTTGTACCTGTTCATCGTAAAGAAAACATAGGAATGAATTTGTTTTAAGATTATAGAAACTAATACAGAGAACAGGTATAATAAATAATAGAAATCACACAGTATAAAATAAAAGAAATTAACACCAATTTTACCGAATTAACAAAAGTAAAAATGCAACCTGTTGAAATTGGTAATTCTCGTATACTAACAAAATTTGATTTGATGCGAGGCCTGTGATCTACCATAGTTTCCTTAAAACGAATTTGCCCCACACGGTGCTGTGATCTTAAAGTGTCCGTTTCCCAGGATACAACGACTCTTCAGGAACTTGAATTGAGCACCTTCAAAATTCCTCTCCACGAACTTGGAAATTGCCTTAGCTCTATCACCGTACTGATTGAATGCACAAACTCAAAATCACATTCAAAACCTTACGTATTTTTCCAGTGTAAAATGATATATAAAATATAACTCTTAAAATATTAAAAGTTATATAAATATGGCATTAACTATACCATTAATTTACATAAATAAATTTTTACTAAAAACTGAAAAGTTATAATTAAATAACAATTCATTTACATTACAACGTTTAAAATTCCAACACTTTCTCTCCTTCATTTGGAAGTATTCTTGGCATTCAGGATAATGCATTATTAATGAATCTTCCTCTTCAATTGGTCCCTCTTCTTCAGATATTTCTAATTGAGCTATTTTGCGTACCCTCATAAGCAATTTGTTCCTCATTGAGTACATTTGTTAAATTTCTCCGACTTTGAGACGACCACACCATTATGATATTTATCATAAGAGTAAGTATTATAAGTCCCAGTATCACTAGACATCTTCTTAAAACAAGTCATCAACCAACAAAACAATTTAATTATGTAATAATAATAATCAAAAGCCTAATATACCTTATAGTTGTGGTGATTTCATGAAACTCTTGAGATATCTTTGAGAGTATACTTAAATTTTTAAAATTCAATACTTATAATATTTCAAATCATAGTTATATAATCAAATAAAAAGTATATATATACATATGTATATATATATATATATATATATATTTTTTGTAAATATATATATATTTTTTTATCAAAGGATGCCACAAGGTTCAACCTGCATTTGATACCTTATAACAAACATTAACATGCGGAAAATTTAAATTTTTAAAAATACATTCAATAGACAATTAAATCTCATATATTAACCATTATACATAACTCTTTAACAAATAAACTTAAATTTTAATTAAATGTCAAAAAGTAATTTCATGCATAAATAAATAATATATATACATTACAATAAAATTTTGTAACTAAATAAACTAAATTTATCATTAATATTTATTCTAAATAAATCAGATTTCAAATCTTGCCCTAATGGATTCTCCTCTTGAGCTTTCATGAAATCATCCACCCCACAAGTAGCTTGACTAAATAAAGATATTCTCTTCAACGTCACCTTGGAAAAATAAAAAAACTAAGACGTGAGTTATATAATTCAATAAAATTCTCACAAATTATAAACATTAATTATGACTAAACACATTAAGATAATGTCATTCATACCATCATAATTAATCAAACACATATTTATTATTTAAAATGGTCAAATATATTCAAAGTCTTATCATAACATAATACAAAATAAACTTGTAGCATACACATATCAAACTTATAATGCAATCATAATTTATTAGCTTAATATATAATAGTTGGATTTTTCATATAATAGGCATCTCAATCTCGCTTTAGCCTCATAGTAAAAGTAATACATGTGTCTTATTCTCACCTTAGCAAATAAAAGGTGAGCATGCATCTCAATCTCATTTTAGCACACTCGTGCAAACATCCAATTCTCACTTTACTTTACACAGTCTATCATGATCAAACTCAAACATTTTCATTTATATAGCGTGCTTTTAAAATATCAACTATATACAATATATTATTTATAGTCTATCATACATTAATTATACCTATGCATACACTACTTACTAAACAAATATACACATTGAATAACCTAGTTATTGTCAAAGAAACATGCATAACATATGTTAAATTCGAAATCAAACCATAAAAACAATAACACAAGATTATTAATCCAGAACCAAAATAATATTTGCATAACTACCATAATAATCTCGTGCTTATATATATTTCACAGTCATTACACAACAGTAATTTATAAAATTCATAACTAATTCAATATTTAGTCAATTAACTTGATTCCAATAATTTAGTCAATTACCTTGATTCCAAAGACAATAAAACCATACAGATACCCACAATAATTTGGAAGTTTTTCAAAATTTTCACAATTCAATAATCAAACAATTGCAAACAAATATTCCAAACCGTCATAGTAAGCACACTAACCCAGTCATCTTCAAGAATTTATAATTAATTCTAGAAAATTCAGATTAACCTTAAACTAGTGACAAATCAACTATTTAACATTAATACATATACAATAAATTAACTATAAGTTTCTTGATAAGAGAAATATAAGTTTTAAACTAAAACCAAAACTGTCAAACCATTTCAGAAACAGAAATAAAATATTTAAAAATTCATAATAAATTCCTCAAAAATTAAAAATTCCAATTTACAAATATTCAAAAAGTAAGTTTAATCTATAAAAATATTTAAAAAAAAAAAGTTATTTGCCGAGCAAAATCTAACAGAGAAATTAGAGTGGTCAGAATTTTTTCATTAAACATGATTAACTTCTAAATATTATAACTAATTCTACAAATATTGGATTGACTTGAAACAAAATTCAAAATACTCATAATTAACATTATTATATAGAATAAATCGTATGAAAATTTTAGACCTCAAGAAGTGGTTCCAAAATTTTAAATACCATGAAATGATAGATGAAAATTTATAGTTTCAATTTTTACTTATGCCAAGTAATTTTAAGTAATCAAATAGGCAATTATAACACATCATATAAACAAAGTGGAAAATTATGTTAGAAACCCTACCTTTAATCCTTGAAAATTGTCTTGAAAAAACTTGTAAATAGTCAATCCCCATTCAATCTCCAAAATAGAAATAGGAAAACAAAAGAGAAAAGAAAACTTAGTCTTAACATAAATTCAAAGAAAGAAAAAAAAAAAAAAAAAGTAAAACCCAAAATACGATTTATTTTACTCACTTTTTAGTAGTAGACAAAAGAAACTCATAGTTTCCTTATCTAAAAAACATATGGTAAAAGGAAAAGAAAAGAAAGATTAAGACTTTTTTATCGACTTAAATAGATGGAATTAGGGTAGAGTTTAATTAAAATTAAAATTTCAATTTTTTTTTTTAAAAAAACAATACTAACTAGTCAATCACATCATATATTAATTGTTTTTTTTTTATTACCATTATCTTTAAAAAAAATCTATTAAATTTAAAATTGAAAATCCTATCCAAAGTATAATTTAACCGATTCTTTTAAAAAAGCAGAAGATAAATATAATTTCAAATTCAATTAATATATAGATATCTTAACCATTCAGAATTGAATTATTGATAAAATATTAAATATAATTTCTAAAATATTAGAGTTTTTGTAAAAAAAAAAATGAAGATTGGATCGCACAAAATAGAATAAATACTAAGTAGAAGAACTCTGTAAAGATCGTCCTTAAGCTATCATTAGAGGAACACATTCTTTGTATTTTTATCAATCACAAACACAAACGTAGAGTTAAACTTTACAATAGCATTGTTATTCAATGTAATAGGAGTAATGCCTAACAAGTTTTTATTTTTATTTTATTTATAATAAGTAAGTAGTATATTGAGTGTAACAATTAAGTTTTTCCAAAATTATCAATTTTCAGTCACAGTTTTGGTTCAATCGCCACGTCGTCACTTACACCGTAAAGAGCTGCTTAGAATTCCTCAAATATTTTGTAAGAGGTTAAAGTATCCATTAGGGGTCAATGTATTATTTTCTTCCAACTTTTCTCTTATTAAAGTTTGACTTTGACCATTGACCATTGACTTTGATCATTTTTAATTTTTAATTAAAATGTTAACTATTCATTATTTTTTTGATATTTTTCTTTAAATGGCCAACCACCCCTCCCCTTTTTTCTTTTTTTTTTCTTGTGTTCTTGCTTCCATGGTTATTCTTAGAGAGAGAAAGTAAAAGAAGAGAGAGAAAGTGAGAAAAACTATGGAAATTAAAGGAAAAATCCAATGAGATTTTAGGATTTTGGATCGGCTATCAAGCGGAACTCAAGGCTAGTATTTGTGGTGATTTTCAAGTTGAGTAAGGGTGATTTTCAAGACTTGGAAGAGAGATAAGCTTTCTACATTTGTGAAATTTCATGTAATTTCAATGTTTTACATGATTAAATGATAGATTTAAGTGTTTTATGAATGGATTGTTGTTTATATGTAATTAATTTGATGTGGATTGGTTGTATGACAAAACCCCAAATTGGTTAGGGTTTACACCTCGCGAAAATTGTGTTTTGAGCTTGATTGGTGTGATTTAAAGCTTGGTTATTGAAATTGGATTGTGGTTATTGCATAACCCCTTATTAATTTCATGAATTGATGATAAATTGATTGAATTTTGATGCATTAAGGCAGCCATGTTGGAGATATTTTGAAATTTTTAAGTTTGTGAAGGGTATTTTGGTCTTTTCACATTTTGAGGGCATATTTGGTATTTTGAGAATTGTTTAGAGTATTTTGATAATTTTGCATGTAAGGGATACAGAGGATATATTGAAAATGATCAAGGGTATTTGGTCCTTTGAATGTAAGGGATACAAATGATATTTTAAAAATTATCAAGGGCATTTTGTTCTTTTAATATGTTTGGGAACATAATTGGTATTTTCAAAATTATTAAGGGTATTTTAGTCTTTTATAATGGAAGGGATAAAATTAAAAATGTTGGAATTGTGGTCATTTCACATTTCTTAGTTATTTTAATATATATTTATTTCTAAATATATTCAATTATATATTTATTTATGTATTTATATTTCTAAATGTGTTTCCAAAATGCATGTATGCATATATATATATATATATATATATATATATATATATATATATATATATATGAAGTGCATGTACATTTATATGTATTAATATGTTTGTGTATATTTATGTATACTTTTTATATTTATATATGTGTATGTGTTCATAAAATTTATATATTATCTTATATATATATATATACTATATCATAAAATTTATAAATTATCTTATATATATATATATATATATATATGTATATATACACTAAAATTGGATGTTTATATAAATATACACTAAAGAAAGAGAAAATAAAATGTGAAAAGTAAATTTACATAAAATTTTCCACATTATCTAAACTTTCTTGCAAAACTTAAATAGCTAAGGTGTCAAATTTATTTAACATACACAAGCAGACAAGAATAAGTAATAAACATTCAGTAGGTTCCTAAAATGCGAATGTAAATGCAGTGCCTTATGTGTGAAAATTTTCATTTCTCGAAATAATAATTTTCCTTTAATTCCATCACAATTCATTTGTAAAATATAATTTGTAATAGAATTCTTATGCACCCATTTATTATTTTTGAAATCAACATACATATACGTAAAATTTTACAATCCATCATACTCTGTTCAACCGTGTTCTCATGGTTTCCACAAGTATGTTAGTAATTGGTCTGCCAACTCAACCGCATCCCCTTTGTGGGAGCCACATGCATGTTTGTGGTTGATCAGTTAGTCGAATTGCGCCCTCACAAAACCTACAAGCACGTTTGTGGTAGATCGGTTAGTGAATCGCGGCCTCTTGTAGGACTCACATACTCGTTTATGGCCGGTCGGTTCATAAGCTTAACCATCCCTGGCTCTCACAACCTTTACTTTCAAGTGCACATTTTAAAACATAACTCTTATGAAAAAGTCAATTCCTTTGACATGTTCTTGTGGGGCCTACATATACGTTAGTAGTCGGTCTGCCAACTAAACCGCTTCCCCTTTGTAAGAGCCACATGCATGTTTGTGGTTGATCGGTTAGTCGAATTGCGCCCTCACAAAACCTACAAGCACGTTTATGGTAGGTCGGTTAGTGAACCGCGGTCTCTTATGGGACTCACATACTCGTTTATGGTCGGTTGATTTATAAGCTTATCCATTCCTGGCTCCCACAACCTTTACTTTCCAGTGCACATTTTAAAACATAACTCTCATGGAAAAATCAATTCCTATATCATGTTTCTATGCAAATGTATGCACGTGATTACTGCTGAATTCACTATGGCTCAAATTCATCTCATTCTCATACCAAATCATGCAATTTCAAGAGGTGTATGCAAATCCAACAATCCAATTTTCAATATATCACTTAAAAAATCATAATTAATTAACAAAAATCATAAATTAAAATGAACCCTAATTTCACCATTTGGGGATTTTCATAACCAACCAAAATAAACTCCAAACAAGAGATTCAAACAAATCAGGCATGGAGAACCTTGAAGATGCATAAATCCATAAGAAATTATATTGAAAAACCTAAAAATCAAACTAAAAACCAACTTAGTTTCGAAAACCTACATCTTTTCTCGTTAACTTGCTTGGAACACACTTGAGAACACTTCAATTACTCGAACCAAGCTTCATAGAACGATCTATGATTTCAAAAACCCTTTTCCTTCCCCATTTTTGCTTACTTTCCCTTTGTTTTCTCTCTTTTCCTCTTTTTTCTCTTTTTTTTTCTCTCCTGGAAGTGAAGAAGAAGGTGCTAAAGCACCTAATATGGCCAACCATTTACTTAAAAAGAGGATTGATGTCTTAAAAATAATAAGCTTTTAAAAATATTAAAAATGTGGTTTAATTACATTACTTGTAGATTACTTTTCAAATCACAGTTAAAATATAGGCTAAGCATTTTAAAATATTCCTAAGTGTACAGATAAACCTTCACAAGTCCAGGTGATGATGTGGCATGTTGACTTGGTGGTCAAACTTTAACTTTGATCAAAGTTGACTTTTGATTTTGACTAATGGTCAACTATGCCAGGAATGCAAACTGTTGAAAACATATATGGGCAGTCAAAACTAAGCCGAATTTAAGAATAAGTAATAGCGATAAAAATAAAAAATATAGAAATAAATTGAAATATAAAACAAATTAGGTCTGATTATTACAATATAGGTTTGGAGAAGTTATATCTAATGTAGTATTTATTAACCAAGGGTAAATTTGTAATTTTCCATTTACCTTTAGGGGTATTTTGGTAATTACCTTATACTTGAAGGTTATTTTGGTAATTATCGAAAGGACTAGTGACATTTTAATAATTATATTGGTTTGACTGGTATTTATTAATCATCGAGTTAAGTAGGGGCATTATGATAATTAATGCTGTCAGATAGTTCGGTAATTATGCAAAATTATACTTTGCTTAGTTGTACTTATGTTTTAATGCATGTGCATACATTACAACTCATGAGTTTTGGTGTTTTATGTAAAAAGATGGATTTTTCCCTGAGGGTTTATATTTTTAAAGTGGTTAAACTGGTGTGTGCTGATTTTTAAACCTTGTTTTTAATTCGCTCTTGGATCAGCGGCCTCCACATGTAAGGGATTTTCTTTTTCTGAATTGTGATTCAACTGCCAAGCACAAATGGGCATGTGGGTTCCATGTGGGCGTAAGATAGACCCTCCGACTACAAACGAGCATGTGGACCCCATGAAATGCGAATTAGTCGAGCTAGTAGGTTTATTAAATAAAAAGGAAAAAAATTAATATTTTATGTATATGACATTACATGACATTGTATTACATTGTCATGTTCGTTTAGGTTGCCTACTGAGTGTTTATCACTCACCGTAATTTGTTTGTATGTGATAGGTAAATTCAAAATCCAATAGTAGGGTTTGACCCAGGTGTGGAATTGGAAGGCATAGTGCAGTACATGTTCTTTCACATTTTATGATTTTAGGTAAGGGTACTCTGTATTATTAAATATTTTTATATACAGTGTGGGTGTGAATATTTTTGAAATACTTTATGTAATATATTGATATTTGGTTCAGTTTTAAAGGAAACGTTCCCAAAGTGTAAAGAAAAGTTTTTAATGTTATTTTTGGCATTGCCTATAACAATTTTAAGTACAACTTGAATTTATAAAAGGAAAAAAATTTTACACGGTAAGTACTCCTTACTCGGGAACTTAGACTTGTGTAAGAGAGTGTTATATTGACCGTGCTTTGTCCAATCAAATATCAACAAAAGAAGATTTAAAATTAGATCAGCCAGTATTTAAGAAGATAAGCCTTGACGATTAGGTAAGCACCACCATGATATTCACTTTTCTAGGAAATATTTAATTGATATGAAGTTAGATGTTTTTTACACTGTTGTCCATTACCCATTTAAAGTTTGCCACAGTATTTAGTGATGTAAAATATGCATTTATTTTGATCAGTCCTTGAAAATTCTGATTGAACCTTTGAAAACACTTATAAGTTACATGACAAAACTTACTACATAGTTGGTAGCAGGTTCTGTTGTTGTTTCAACCACCATTACGATCCTTGCCTCTTTCACAACCCTAATTATTTGATCCGTCTTTATTGCTAAATCAATGCAATGCTATCATACTCGAGGAAGTCCAACCCGTAATTGTAAGGCGAAATCCATATCTAATAAAGGATGACTTGTCATTGTTAAACTATTAAATATCTCTTTCATTTTACATAAATAAGAGGTGACAAAAAGTGAATCTTTTTTCATGGTTTGCAACTATGTTATTAGTTGCATTACCTTTGCTCAAGACTGACTCCAAAATAACTTCTCAAGAGAGTTTAAAGTTGAATGGCTTTAAAGGTTTTAGCAACTTAGTAAACTGAATTGAACCTCTTTCGAGATAAGAGCAAAGAATCCAACTAAGAAGTCCTTGATCAAGTCTCCTCCACTATTAATAAATAAAATTTGGATCATTGTTTGTCATAGATTGATTGTCTTGAGCAATTGATGTTTCTGTGATGACTTTTGAAGGATTTATACTTACATTAATAAATCCTTCCATGTTACTACCAATGATGGCTAATAGTATTTAAGACTCCCATATTACATAATTATCTTGCTCAAGTTTGAATCGGAAGGTATAGTTGAATAGTGCAATATTAAAGAAAGATGAGTCATGGATAGTAAAGGAAGAAATGGTACGAAATTGGGCTTGATATTAGTCTTATGATGGTTTTGTTACCATGTAGAAATTGATAAAAAAAGAAAAAAGAAAAGAAAACATAATGAAATGATTATGAAAGTTTGAATATCTCATTTGCATTTAGAGTATAAATATACATATAAGAGTACATCACAATCTTACACATCATGACATGATTTACAATAAATTATCTATATAATATAGTATGATAAATGACAAAGATAAGAAACTAAAGCTGATATGTTGCATGTTATACATTAATAGTCAAGGACGATTGGGATAACCCATATGGTTATTAGGCTATGAGTGTCAAGAATAGTCATATTGACGTGCTACTATCGCTGTTGTTGGGCCAACAAATTGGACATTATTTTTATGGAGTACTTAGATAATGCTTAAAGTGTTTATTCAAATGCCCTTTTGAGTGTCCAAAGGTTTCATTTATTCGCTCCTAGGATTGGATAATATCAATTGTGATATAATCCACAAATAAACTAATGAAGGGAAACTTCTTTAGATTCCGTCATTGATAGCGGCAACTTTGTCTATGTCAATCTTTCTAATTGAGGTTTGGTTATTGTGGTTTGCAACTTGTTTTAGTATTTTGAATAAAGGTTTAATTTTTTGTCTTATTTGTCATATGAACTATTCTTTTATCAAAATTCAAGTTATTTTACTCCAGTGGGCATACTAAAAATTATGTTGAAATTAAAATTTTAGCATCTCTAAAATATATGTGAGTCGTGCACCACCTTATAGCTTTAGAAATTAAAATTGAAAGGAAAAGGTGAAAATGTTATCAAAGATGCAAATAAATGTGATTTCTAAAACAAATAATTGAACATATTGAAGAGGATAATAATCTAAGATTAAAGATTATGAGAATGGGTCTTTTAATAAGCTACTTGAGTGAAAAATAATTATTGATGTCGATTTTTCATCATAAAAATATGGATCATTTAGGTTCAATTTGAGGTCTTTGGAAGGTTGGATTTTACTTGATTTATGACTTTTGGGAGAGAAAAAGTTTAAAGAGAGAGGGGTTGAGTGTTTTACCCTCTTCCATTTCCCTTTTGTCCTTTTGTATACTTTATGTTTTGGTGATGTTTGAGTTCTTTCGAGTGCGCTGCACATGGAAGCATGAGAGAATAATATTCCTTCTCATTTATAAGTCAAGTGATTTGTATTATGAGTTAAGTGGTGGATTTAGTAATTATTGGTTTATATGGTCATAAGCAAAATGAGAAAATGCCAAGTTAATAAGACTCCCATGCACACATAATGAGTGGGAGTAAAAGATTTCTTTTAGCTAATATAGGAAAATTTATTTCATGTGGCTATATTTCCTATGAGTTTGACTCATACCCTTTAGATCCGTAAATATATGATCTTGATCCAATGGTGGATAAAATATTCATAATAACTATCATTAGCTCTTTGTTTCACAAAGTGGAGCAGGAAGTTATATGTTGTTCTATAGTCACTAAGATTAGATCAAAATGTCATTCTAGTTATGTCTTTAGATAGAGAAAAGAAAAAAAAAAGAGATGCATGGCAAGTCTGTATATCCACCTTTTTGAATAATTCTAATAATTATTTACTTTTTCTTAGTGCAAAAAATGAATGTCAAAATTGCACTTATTTTGTGCTGGGTGCTTTCTTGATTGGTGCATGACATTGTTGTCCTTAATCAGTATGAGATGGATAATCATTTTATCACTTTTGACTTAGTGTTGAAATGTTACTTGGCTAATCATAAGCTAGGAATCATAATAAATCTTTAAAGAGGAAATTCCTAGCCTTTAGGTGAGTAATCTATACTTTATGTTTAGTTCAATATTAAGAGCATGAAAACACATACAGAGTGTACAATCAAACTATGTCTTCTTGAGTTTAAGAGATATGAGATTAAGACCTCAAATGGTAAATATGATATTGGTATAGGCTCAATTAGGAAATTCATCCCCATATGTCCCTTGATAGAAACTTTAGATTGGTATTGGATAGTTAGCTAATTGACATCTTCTCTTCATAGGGAATATGATATATTGAAAATGAGTAAAATCACTCAACTTAATATAGCAAATAAGCTTGAAAGAGAAAATTAGTGCTTGCACTTAATGAAATTCCAATCCTAAGGTGGGAAAAGAGTAAGTTGACTTAAGATGTAACTTCTTAAACCCAATGAAATTCTGACTTGGAAACCTAGTTAAATCCAATTTGGGGAAGTAAAGAGTGACTCAACTTAAGGTGGACTCGGACTAAAGAGGGAAATATCTACTTAACTCGAAGGTATGTTTCACCAGGTGAAGGAAATATCAACATAATTCAAGGTGGATTTTTCAACTTAAGGAAAAAAAGATAAACTCAACTTAAGGTGGATTTTCTATCCAAGAGCAAATTTCAACTCATCCCAGTAAAATTCTAACTTAGGAAGGAAAATATCAACTCAATCTAGTGAATTTCCATCTTGGGGAGGAGAATATCAACTCAACTCAAAGAAATTCTAACCAGGGGAGGAAAATATCAAACTAACCATGTGAAATGAAATTTCAATATAGAGAAAAAAAAGTCAACTCAACCTAGTAAAATTCTAATCTAGGAAGGAAAAAATCAACTTAACCTAGTGAAATCCCGACCTAGGAGAAAAAAAATCAACTCAACCTTATGAAATTCTTACCAATGGAGGAAATTAACTCTATCAACTCAACCAATGAAATTTCAAGATGTGGAGAAAAAATCAATTTAACATAGTGAAATTTCAACTTAGGGAGGAAAAGCTCAGCCTAACCCAAAGAGTGTTTCACCTTAACAAGAAAAATAATAGCTCAATCCAAAGAATATTTCACCTAAAGATGAAATAAGATAGCTTAACTCAAAAATGTTTCACCTTGAGGTGAAATAGAGTAGCCTAACTCAACTCAAAAAAATTTAGATTTGAGGAGGAAAAAAATCAAACTAATACCAGTGAAATGAAATTTCAGGAGGAAAAAGTCAACTCAACCCAATGACATTCCAATCTCAGGAAGAAAAAATCAACTTAACCTAGTAAAAACCCTATTTGGGTAGAAAAAATAATCAACTCAATCTTGTGAAATTCCTATGTATGGAGGAAAATTCAACTCAATCCAATGCTACTTGGTTCACTTTGAGGAGAAATAAAATAACTCAACCTAAGAAACATTTTACCTTGAGAAAAATAAGTAACTGTTCAACCCAATGAATATTTAACTTTAATGAGAAATAAGATAGCTCAACTCAAGGAGTGATTCACCTTTAGAAAAAATAAGATACTTTTTTTTTTTTTTAAACTTGGGTGATACCCTCCTCACTATTTATTTGAAGGGAAAACAATTTAAATTTTTTTTTCTAACTCAATAGAAGTTTATTATAAACTTTTTCTTTTACTTTGTAATTATTATTTGAATTTCTTTACAAGTTTTTTTTGGGTTAAAGACCTGCTTAGGTCTCTATGTATAATACCTATAGTACTTCCTTTTTAAATTTTCCTTTCTCTAGGAAGGAGATTATAGATATGTATGGTAGGTTTTTAAGGATTTTTTTTTGTTTGGCTTATCATACTTATACTGATCTTGTTTGTTGATTACTGAATTTTGATAAAAGTTCTCTAGAGTCTATATTATTGTGTGGAATTATGCACCCACATGTATTGTGAGTATCATATGTCAGTACAAGAATATTGCACTAGTTTTAATTATTGTTTAGTACTTAAACAAAGTTAAAGTCTTAGAGAGTATCTCCTAACTTAGCAACTTCTTGTAATTTAAAATAAAGTAGTAGATATGTTTAACATATTTGTCACTTACCTTATGGTTTTATCTCAACTCAGAAAAGATCTTTTATTTTATTTGCATTTATTCATACTATATTTTTTATGAGAATGGAATCAATGATTGTTATTATGGAGATCATCATTTTGAACGTAGAATTATTTATTATAAAGTTGATGCTCTACATTCTAATGGTAGAATTGTTGATTGTGATTATGAGGTTCTTATTGATAAAGGTGGAATTGTGATTGCAATTCAAAGGTAGGAATTAATGATGAAAATCTTAAAGTTCATCCTATTGAAAACCTTGAGGTGGGAATTGATAATTGTAGGCTTAGGGTCTTTAAGATGAAATTCTAGATGAGGGAATTCCTTATTAGGCCATAAAATATTATTATTTTATGCTAACATTAGTTTTTATTTATTTTATGCTAACATTAGTTTTTATTTATTTTATGCTAACATTAGTTTTTATTTATTTTTAACAAAAAATATTTTAACTTAGTATATCTTTTCTTATTTGTAGGGAAAAGCGAAATTTTGAAGGAATTAATTCATTTATGGTTTAAATGTTCTCTTTTATTTCAACCATTGACCAAAATGAGATGAATGGAAATCCAAAAGCTAAAGACAAGCATAAGTGGATGGCAAAGCTAGGACAAGGAAAGAAGAAAGACAAGTTTAAATTGACTTGTAGACTTTTAGTCAATATTGGAGTCTACTTGGAGGTTACTTGGGTTGCAAGTCTATATCCTATATGGCAATCTACGTGGAATTATTATTTGATATTGTGTTGTATACTATTTCACAAAATTGGTGCCACATATTGTACTTACATGGATGCTTAGGTGATGTGTTCTCATTAGTTGAAAGTTTAATGACTTGTTTTCAATTTCAAGTAATTTTGGTCCTACGTAACCTAAACTTGTTTCATCATAACTCAACTTTAGGAGATATTTTTGAAAGAAAATAGTGGCCAATGAAAACTAAGACATTGAAGATTATTTATGAATTATTTAAGAATTTTCTAGATAGCCTATCAATACAAGTTTGAAGTTGAAATTAATGTTTGAAGCAATCCTGACAAAATTGTGCAATTTCGGGAGAAATGATATTTGAAAACCTTTTGAAGTTTTGTTTGAGACATATATAAATACGGTTGGAACGATAAGACATAGATCTTTAATTTTCATATTTGTTCCAAGTTTTTTTTGAAAGGCTAAGGGTTTCAAGATGCATGCATAAGTTGGATGACTTGTAAATTTTCTAGCAGAATTAAATTAGAAAATTAAGAATTTTCTAATTTATTTTTCTAATTGTCTTAGGAATCTTATAGACATTTTTCTATCTTGAAAACTTAGGATTTTATGTTAATTGATCTCTATATAAAGCCATTAATACTCAGAGATTGGGAATACACAATTGAGAGAGAAAACACACAATTCCTAGAGAGAGTTTTAAAGGAGAAGGAGTGCTCGGCTAGGTGTGAAAGAAATAGGAGTTTATTCTTTCAACCTTGTGGTGCAAACCTTTATTTAATTCCTTGGAGTCTTAGATTGAAGAAGCAACCAAGAAGAGGAAGAGGAAGAACAATTCAACTTACAAGAGTTTAAAGCCTACATATAGTTTTTCTCAATCTCTTCTCTTTTGTTTGTTATTTAATTTGATGTTTTCTTTGAAATTCATGATGATGTTTTGTGATACAATGAAGAACTAAATTCTTATTAAGGATTGTGATGTAGTCTTTTATGAATATTAAACTTTTAATGCATAGACCTATTTAATTCTCTAATTTTTATGATTAATAATTCATTGTTGAATTTAATGCTTTCACAAAAAGATGGATGATTTAGTGATTTTTTACCTAAGGATAGGAAGAGTATTATGGATTACAATGAGTTACATAATGAATAGGGATATTATCATGCCGAAATTTATAAACTTAATTTGTGCGCATGTTCATAGAACTTAATTAGGTTAATTTAAATTAAGGACAATTAAATTTCCTTGTATAAACTAAATCAAAATACATTTACGGATCAACTTTTAATTATCTTTCTAATTAAGTTCAGTTAACCTATGACATAATTAATTGGTTTTATGCATAAAAATTAAATTGGATTATGTAGTGAAGTCATGATCCTTACTAGTCATATATTGAATTTTAAATCTATTCTCTTTACTTAGTTAAATTGTCTTTAGTATTGTTAACCTACTTTCAAATCAATTGTTTCACCAAGCCAACTTAATCTTACACTAAAATTTCCAATTTAATGAGCTCTAGGTTTAATTGATTTTTAAAAAAAAATTAAAAATTTATTTAGTCCCTTAGGTACAATTCACTTACATTATTACTTGTAAAATGAATTGTATACTTATAAGAATTATTTTACAAGAAGTTTTTCACACCATTGTCAAACTAAATTGAATTTTGATATTGGTTAAATTTTGAGTTTTTTTTCTTTGGATAGATTTAATTGCATGTTATGACTTATTTTTTATGTTAGATTGACCACCTTTAATTGAAATTAAATTTCTTAATCTATGATTGATTTAGCCTAAGGTTTTTAGTAATAGTCTAATTTTGCATCTTTTAGATTTGAATTTGTATTTTTTTGGTCTACTAACATTTTATTCAATTATATAAGTTTGTCAAAAGTAAATTTACATCATTTACTTATTTTTTATCCTTCTTTTGTAGGAGACCAGTTTTGATAGAGAAACACTTAAAGGTTGGTGTGGATTGAGTAATCAACTACATCAAATTTCAATTTGAACACAAACCGGTTTCAATCATTTTAATTTTTATTTTGTTGCAACTTTTTTAAGCTAGTTTTTTAATATTGGTTTAAGGGTTATAATTGAGTCTAGGTATTGTGTTTAATTTGGTTTTTTTTATGTATCTATAAAAATAAAGCAATTCGATTTGTTAAATTTTTTATTTTCATTCTCTTACTTGATTACACTTGACCTATGTATATGAGTGTGCAAAAACAAGTTCTAGCTACCAAAAGCGAACTTAGAAGATTATGAAGAGAAGCAATCCGAGAACAAAGCATAGCACAAAGTATAGCTAGAGGTTTGGTATTGAAAGAGGACCAAACCACAAATACCAATGACTAATGCGTATTTGGATTCAAGTACAAACATTATACAATGGGGTTAAGTGGTCCAATTAGGAATAATGTAGATACCGTTACGAAAAGGGCCTTCTAAGGAAAACAGAAGAGCAAGCTTATGAGCTGATTAAGGAGATGACCGGAAAAAACACTTAATGGTCAAATGAGAGAAACTAACATTATAAAAGTGTTATGGCCATGAATACTAGGGACATGTTTGAAAATTTGAGTGCTTAAGTTGCTAACTTAACAAAGCAACTTGGGAACTTGGGTTCTAATAATTTTATTTCAATTTTAATTCTATTGTCTCTTCTTTTTCTTGTTGTAAATATTGTGGGGCCAATCAAGAAAGTATAAATTGTAAAGTTGGTAATCCCTTTACTTAATCTAATGAATCTAATGACATTAATTTTGTAGCAAATTTCCAATAATAAGGAAAGAACCCCTATTCCAACACTTACAACTTGAGATGGAGAGACCATCTTAATATCTCATGGAGAGAGAATACAACCACACAAGGCAACCAACCAAGAGGCTAATTTCAAATCCCACAAGCTCAACATCAACAATTTTCAGCTTCCAATTTTTTAAAAAATTCCTCAACCTCAAACTTCTTCTAATTTATCTTTACTTAAGATGTCCAAAACCTCTATTAATTTTATGAATAACACTAATGCTTTTAGGCAAGAAACTAGGCCAAAGATAAAAGAATTAGAGATTCAAGTTGGACTATTAGCACATGCCTTTCAAAGGAATCAAGGTTCCTTGCCTAGTCAAATCGAGAAAAATCCTAAATGGCATGTGAAAATAATAACTTTAAGAAGTGGGAAGCAAATTGGAGAGCAATCCAACTTTGAAGAAGGGCTTAGGGTAACGATGAAGACTTCTTGAAAAGTTCAATGCATAAAAAAGTATCAAATTTGGAAAAGGAGGCCATAAAGCCTTACCTCATGAAACTTTGCCCATATGAGTGCTAAAAAAAACTGGCTTTGGTGAAAGTATTGTACAATCCAATCATTCCAAGCTCCAACAAGCAAGATATGTTCCATTACATCCAACAGAGACCAAGCCACAAAGAGAATAATTAAGGCAAGAGACAACAAAAGGAGATGGAAACCAAACACTTAAGAAAGAAGGCAAAATTGACAGCTACTCCAAAAATTCCAAGGAAATATCCAAGCATGCTTTGGACAAGAATGAGAAATATGAAACTGTGAAGCTAACCAAAATATGCTTCCACCAAAGCTTAAAGATCCTAAATATTTTACAATTTCATGCTTACATGGAGATGAAGAAACAAAATTCAATGTACTCAAGGCAATATAGTATTCCAAGAAAGATGATTGTTTCTTTCAAAAGGATGCTTTGTTGAATTCACCATCATTTTTTCAATTCTATACTCCTTGAAAAACTAGCTTGAGCACAAGAGATAATCAAGGTAATGACTATAACTAAGCACCTTTGGGAGGTAACCCAAGTTCCTTTCCTTCTTATTTTTTTAGTATTTGTTTTTGTTTTTTTAGTAGTGGCATCTATGGAGCTGTCCATCCCACATACCAATGCATAAAGGATGCAACATTGCAGGTTAAGCAATAGAGATGATGCATGGATTGAAACACCATCCATTCGAGGTATTTCCTCAGATACTCCTTGTTAGGGATCTTCAAAAAGGAAAAATTACAATTCAAGATCCTTAAGTAGTGGTAGTTTAAGAAGGTATAGGCCAAATCCAAGTGTTCAGTTAGGATGAAAAAACAACCACAACATAAGATCTAGCCAGCAGTCTGCCAGTACTAGCAGCGGTTCTCATCAGAGACCTTAGTTTGAGGGTAGTGCTCAAGTGGCTTGTAGTATATGTGGCCGATATGATAGTGGACCTTATTAGAGGGCTAATGCATGCTTTTATCATGGACAATCTGGGCATTTCAGGTATGAATAAACTTTTCTTATTCATAGTAGCACAAAAACCCCTGAGTTATGTTCTCGAACTTCCAAATCAAGTTTTTGCCTTTCACAGTTCAATGGTAGTAGAGGTAGAGTACTCAGATTGATAAGCGTAGTGTATCTACGAGCATAACACAATCTACACCAGCTCATGAGAGTAGTAGCAAATGAAAATGACCATCGAGTCAAGGAAGAGTATTTTTCATGACTCACTAAAATGCACATGCCACTCCGAATGTGGTGACACGTACATTATCTATTGTTGAAATGGATGTAGTTGTTCTCATGGACCTTGGAGCTAAATATTCTTTTATATCACGTAATTTTGCTGCATAATCTGGTGTACCACGTGTATCTTTAGATGTGGGCTTAAAGGTTCTCATACCTAAAAGGGATTCTTTATAGCCCACACAAATGTTAGGAATTTCCTTTTCTTTATCGGTGGTTTGGTGGTAGAAGCAAATTTAATCTTGGTAGATTTTCTTGCAGCAAATTATGCATCAATTGATTATATTCTCAAGAAGGTCATTTTTTGAATCCAGAGTTTTAGAAGTGGTATTTTAGGTGAGCATAAAACTTCTTTTATAGTTTTGATTTCAATCTTTACAACTCAACATTTATTACGTAAGGGCTGTGTTGGTTATTTGGCTCATATAGTGGGCATTCGAGTTAAGGAAATGAAACTTGAAGATATTCTTGTAGTGCAAGATTTTCCAAATGTGTTCCCAGATGATCTTCCTAGTTTATCCCCTAAAAGAGAAATAGATTTTGCTATTGATTTGATTTTTGCACTAATCTCATTTCATTACCGTCATATAGGATGACCCTAATAGAATTGAAGAAATTAAAAGTTCAATTTCTGGAGTTGGTAGATAAAGAATTTGTTTTACTTAGTGTATAACCATATGGTAACAGTGTTATTTATTAAAAGGATGGATGGATCGTTAAAATTGTGCATTGATTACCGATAATTAAATAAGGTAATTGTTCACAACAAGTATCTATTGTAGGTTATAGATGATCTATTTGACCAATTTTAGCGTGCTAAGATGTTTTTAAAGATTTATTTGAGGTCTGATTATCATCATTTAAGATTTAGAGAATCTGATATTCTTAAAACTGTATTTTGGGCTTGGTATGGTCATTATGAATTCTTAATCATGTCATTTGAACTTACAAATCCTCTTGTGGAGTTTATGGATACTGAGTCTTTCGCCCATTCTTTAATCGATTTATGATTGTTTTTATTGATGACATTTTAGCAAATTCTAAAAGTTGAGATAAGCAGGAGATACATTTGAGTTGGGTGTTATAAACCTTAGGGGAGCATCGACTTTATGCTAAGTTTAGCAAATGTGAGTTTTGATTGCATATGCTTCTCGACAACTTAAAAGACATGAAGTAAACTATTATACTCATGATTTGGAGCTTACAACTATAGTTTTGCTTTAAAAACTTGGAGATATTACCTTTGGTGCTTCTCGTCAGATCTTCACGAATCATAAAAGTTTCATGTATATTTTCTCATAGAAAGAGTTGAATTTAAGACAAAGAAAATAGATAAAATTGATTAAAGACTATCGCTGTATTATTGACTATCACCTAGGAAAGGCAAATGCGGTTATTGATGCCCTGAGTAGGAAGGTTACATGCTCTTTAGCATGTGCATAAGTGATCTATTTGCCCTTGATACTTGAGTCGAGGAAAATGGAAATTGGACTAGATTTAGGTATTTTAAATTTCTTTTGGCTAATTTTCACGTTTGGCTTACACACATTGATCGGATCCATAAAACGTAATTTTCTGATCTCCAATTGATGAAAATTAGAAGTGAATTTGATTTAGGGTGAAGGACAGATTTCACCGTTATAAGAGATGGAGCTTTGGTCATGGGTACTTGATTTTATGTTCCTGCCAATGAAGATACAAAGAGGGATATTCTTGATGAGGCATAGAACTCTGCCTATGTTATACACCCTGAAGTATAAAAATGTATCATACTTTGCAAGATCATTATTGGTGATCAGGATTGAAAAAGTATTTAATTTGTCAACATGTAAAGGCAGAAAGACAAAAGCCTTCAGGACTGTTACAATCCTTATCTATTTCGAAGTGGAAGTGGAAACAAACTACAATGAATTTCTAATTTAAGCTTCCCCACACCCATAGGTGATATAATAGAATTTGGATGATTGTAGATTGACTTACCAAGTCTACACAATTTTTTACCTATTAAAAAAACTTATTCTCTCCAAAAACTTGCTGAATTATTTGTAGAAGAAATTGTAAAGCTACATGGGGTACCTATCTATCATATCTAATTGAGATACACGGTTTACTTTTAGGTTTTGATAGAGTTTCTAAGAAAGCTTTAGGTACTAAGTTACATTTTAGCATAGCATTTCATCCTCAAATAGATGGCAGTCAGAGAGGACTATCCAAACTTCAGAGGATATGTTGAGATCATTCGTTTTACAATTTAAAAGTAACTGGAACTCTCATATATCATTAATAGAGTTCACTTACAATAATAGTTATCATTCAAGCATTAGTGTAACACCATTTGAGGCAGCATATGGGAGGCAGTGTAGAACTCTTTTATGTTGGGTTGAGGTTGGTGAAAAGAAGCTTATATGACTCGAGTTTGTGTAGTTAACTACAAACAAAGTTAAAACAATTCGTAGTAAATTAAAGATAGCTCAGGGCAAATAGAAGAGTTATACAAACAATTGAAGAAAAAAATCTCAAGTTTGATGTTGGTGAATGAGTGTTCTTAAAGCTGTCACTTCGAAAAGGTGTCAAGATGATTGGTTCAGTTGCTTATAGACTTGCTCTATCGATGGAGCTTTCTCAAATTCACGATGTGTTGTATCTATATTACGCAAAAACATTCATGATCTTTCTCATGTATTAAAGGCTTTCCCGATCATAATAAAGGATAATTTAACATATAAAGAACAACCAGTTCAAATACTTGATCGGAGGGACTAAATGCTTCGCAATAAGACTATTCCACTTATATAAGTCTTTTGGAGGAATCATACAATGGAGGAGGCCACATAGAAACCTAAATAACAAATGCAAGTTCAATATCCATATCTCTTTTATTACTAGGGTAAGAATTTTATGGACAAAATTTATTTCAAAGAATGTAGATTATAACGATCAGGATTTAGAAATTGTACAAAGAAAATTACTTTGACTAAATTTGACTTTTAGGCATATTTAGTTTTGACTTTTATGTACATATAGAATTTAATTTTGACTTTAGTACTATTGTTGAGGGCTCGTCGATATGAGTTCGTAAATAAGAGGTAGGTGTAAATCGAAGTTACGGTGTGGAAATTATGGTTATAAGAAGTAAATGGCAAAATCATAATTTTGTAATTAATTTTAAAAAAAATTTCAATTCACCTTTTTCTTTTCTTTTTTCCTTTTCTCCTTATTTTCTCTATAATTCTTTCTTACACTCCTTCTCCTTTCTTGCTTTTGCCCCTATCAAAATGACTTTGTCACCGCGCCACCACCGTTGACCACCGAAACTCATACGCACCACCACCACACTTCCCAACTATCAGCGCATCATCCCACGTCACATACGTACCTAATAACTGTCATTGTAGCCGGAGATTGCCATTTTATTGTCGGCTTTCTCAATCTCCTCCAATCAAGGGATTCTAGTGAATTTCAATCAGAAACTCCTTTTTGATTGAAAATGCTTCATTTTATAGGAATCATGAAATCCTCTTAAACCCGCCACGTTCTAATGAGATTTTAGAAAACTCATATGTTTTTCCTCGTGTTGTGGATTTCAATTTGGTATGTAATATGTAAATTTTGGTTGAGGTTTGCAAAAAGCCTCAATTTAGAAATTAGGTAAATTCTAAATTTAATAAATTGGACCCCAATAATTGTTCCTTGGATAGTTTTTATGACATTAAGATGTTTTTTTTATGATAATTAAGGACAATGAGAATTTTGGTTTGAGAGAAATTGGATAATTGGAGAAAAAATCCCAAAATGGTAGGAAATTTCAAATTAATTATGCACAATAAAAATAAATTGGACTGTTTAAGTATAAAAAATAATTATTTTAATTTTAATTAAATTAAATGGAATTATTTTGGTATTATTTAGGATATACAACTCATACAGACACTAGATTGGATGCACTTGATGATCAACAATGATCCTATCTGTGAGTGGATCTTATATAAATTAAATTTAAATTATTTTTTATTTAAAATTTTAATATTTGAAATTTATTTTATGAAAGAATTTGAAAATTAAAATTTTGTTGGAAACAAATATTTTTCTTATATTTTAAATATATATTTTTATATTGGTTATTTGAAATATTAAATGGATATTTTGATATAAATTCACTGTTAGTATGAAGAAATTAATTTTCATTTGGGAATCATTGTTGGATAGTATCTACTATATGTTGTGTACACCTTGTGCCACCAGGACACAAATATTGATTGATGGATGAGTTATATGTTGGTTATCTTCATGGTTGAACTAAGTATTGTATGGTGATCCTTTTTACTATATCTTAGGATGCCAAAGATAGTATAATGTAGATCCCCCTCCCACCCCCTATGCAACACCTTGAGATGCCAATGATAATATGATGTAAGACCCCCTGCCTTCTATGATTACGGGTTAGAATTTGACATACTAGGTTTTCATTGATTATAGAGGATTTTTATAAATTATTTATATTACTAATATTATTTTTATTATATTTTTGAAATTGTTGAGGAAATTTAAATTATTTAAATTTTCAATAAACAATTTTATTTATACTATTTATTAGATTCACTCACTAACCCTTGTCTCACTAGTGTTGTTTAATTATTATTTTTTAAAATTACCATTAGATCTCAACTGACTATTATTGGTCTCCCACATACAGCAACACCCACATCTTCATTTCACCTTTTGAATTTTTCTCCTCTGTTGTAAAATGTATTATTGTTTTCTTATTACCTTTATTTCTGTTTATTATATTTTAATTTTTTCTGTGAACACTTAAACTACCCAAGTAGGTACCAACTTGACTTTTGTGTAAATATTCTTTTAAATCTCTTTATAATTATTGTATTTTGGACTATATTGTTGTTGTAGGAAATTCAAAGGCATTTGGTGTGGTCATGAGATACATTTTGAAAATATTTTTTTGTTTATTGTAGGTACAAATGGGTTAATCCATGTTTAAGAAATGCTCTGTCAAAATTTTTATAGAAATTTTAGTAGAATTTTCTTGAGGCGGGACCTATTCCAGGTACGGTCCCATCAAATTGTCTAATTTTTGTGGTTAATAATTTATTGTTTAATTTAATACTTTCACGAAAGGTGGATGATCTAGTGATATTTTTACCTAGGGATAAGATGAGTACTATGGATTACAATGAATTATATGATGAATGAGGATATTATTATACCGAAATTTATAAACTTAATTGATGCTTAATGCATGTTCATAGAACTCAAATAGGTTAATTTAGATCGGGGCAATTGCCTTGTGTAAACTAAATCAAAATGCATCGAGGGACTGACTTTTGATTATCTTTTTAATTAAGTTCGGTTAATCTACGGTATAATTGGTTTTGTGCATAAAAATTGAATAGGATTACTGTGGTGAAGTCATGATCCTTGTTTGTTATATATTGAATTTCAAATCTATTTTCTTTGCTTAGTTAAATTGTCTTTAGTATCATTAACCTACTTTCAAATCAATTTTTTCACCAAACCAAACAAATCTTACATTTAAATTACCAATTTTATTAGCTCTAGGTTTAATTTATTTCTAAAAAAAATCACTTAGTCCTTTGATGTCAACAACCCGTATCTCTTTATCACTTGTAAAACAAATTGTATCCATGCAACGGAATTTTCACAACTGTTGATCATTTTGCTGACTATTAGCGTGATATTCATGAGTTTATTGACTTTGTAAGGCAATAGTTGTTGCTAATGTCTTCCTTTATGACATCTTCCTCACTGATTTACCAGCTCGAATTTACTTTGTGGAAATAATTGAGAACAAAATGTAGGAGGCTAATTGTAATAACTGTGTTTTATTTTCAAATTTATCCATTTTTAGTCACGTTTTCAGTTCGATTTTTATTTCATCTTTTTCGTCGAAACAAGCAGCTTTGGAGTTCCCCAAATATTTTGTGAGGGCCGAGAGTACCCAAGGAGGAGTCAAAGGATTTTTTTTCCATTTTACCCTTGGTCAAAAGTTGATTATGTTTGACCTCGGTTGACTTTTACTATTTATTATTTTATTACTTTAATTAAAACATCCTATTTATTTTACTTTACTTTATTATTGTTACCCTCTTGCCTCCTTCTCCATTGTATTTTACTTCCATTTGCAACTTAGAAAACTCAAAACCTATAGAGAGAAAGTGAGAGAAATTAGTGAAATTCAAAGAATTTTTTAAAAAGATTGTAAGGTTTTGTATCGGTTTTTAAGGAAATGTTGTTTGTGGTTATTTTCAAAGCTTAGAGATGGTGATTTCTCAGTGATTCGAGAAGGGGTTGCGACTCGAGCTCTATAACGCTATTGTCCTATTTCAATTCTCTATGTACTGAGAAATCCTGCAACAAGTTCAATTGATCGCTAAGGATCTTGCTCAAGAGGCCGCTAAACCTACAGGGCAAAGTTCTACTCCTATAAAGAAGCCTTGGATGAGAGGTTTTCAATAGAAGCCGAAGTTTGAGGGGATGCAATGGATTAGTACTACCGCAACGATAACAACAACAAGAAGTTTAATGGAGCTGATAACCAGCCTAGTATTCTACAATATAAAAATTGAGGTAGACATAATACTAGTGAATTCTTGGAAAAACCTAAAGTATGCTATGGATGTAGAAGTCTGACCATATGAGGAGAAACTGCCCAGAGGCTAAAAGGATCTAGGAACCTACTCAAGACCGCGTTTTCATGCTTACCAAAGAGGATGTGGAGAAGCTTGATGCTGCAATGGTGGCCGGTACCATTACTTTGAATGGTTTGAATGCTTTTGCATTGTTTGACTCGGGTACTACGCACACGTTTGTATCTAGTCGGTTTACTTCTAGATTCGCTAAGAAACCTATTAGACTTGATTGTGATTTATGTGTTGCTACACCTTCGAGTGTGAGTATGTTTACTTCCTTTACGCTTAATGATTGTGTTATATGTCTCAGTAACAAGACACTGCGTGTCAATTTATTTATATTGAAAATGTCGGATTTGATGTGATCTTCGGTATGAACCGGCTGTCTAGGTGTTAAGCTTATATTGATTTCAAAGAGAAGAAAGTTTGGTTTATTACTGTAAACGGCCAGAACTTTGAATTTACAGGTTCAAAGTTTAAGTTGTGGCCTAAATTGCTAATAGCGATGCAAACTCTTAAATGTCTGCATCAAGAGTGTCAGGTATTCTTTGTTAGCTTCGTTAATAAGGAATCAGATACTTTTCAACTGCAAGATGTTGAAGTTGTTTGAGACTTTCTGGATATTTTTGTAAAGGAGTTGCCAGAGTTACCATCGAATCAAGAGGTAAAGTTCACGATTGACTTGGTATCGGGGACTGCACCTATTTATAAGGCACCATACTGAATGGCATTAAGGGAGTTGAAAGAGTAGTTACAGGATCTTATAGACAAAGGTTTTATCAAACCAAATGTTTTATCTTGAGGAACGTTAGTTATGTTTGTGAAGAAGAAGCACAGTTCAACGTGTTTGTGCAATGATTACCGAGAGCTCAACAAGATAACGATCAAGAATAAGTACCCGTTGCCGAAGATTGAAGACTTTTTCGATCAGTTGCAAGGCACGAGTATCTTTTCAAAGATCGACCTTTGTTCTGGTTATCACTAGTTGAAGATCAATGAGGAAGATAGACCAAAAAGTGCATTTTGCAAGAGGTATGACCATTATGAGTTCGTTGTAATTCCATTTGGACTGACGAATGCACTAGCAATGTTCATGGATATGGTAAAATTGTTTTTCATGATTACTTGGATAAATTTTTAGTGGCGTTGATTGACGACATCCTCATTTATTCCAAGTCAGCAACCGAGTATGAAGAGCATTTGAAGTCAGTGCTGCAGCATTTATGCTAGAAGCAGTTGTAAGCCAAGTTTAAGAAGTGTGAGTTTTGGCTTGAAAGTATCACTTTTCGAGGACATGTGATATCTACTGAAGGTATTCAGGTGTACCCTAGTAAAGTTGCAGCAGTTCAGGATTGAAAAAAGCCATCAAACGTCAGAGAAATCCAAAGTTATTTGGGTTTGACAGGCTATTACCGAAGGTTGGTAAAAGGGTTTTCCAAGATTGCATTACCATTAGACCAAGTTTATCTAGTCAAAAAGTGCAAGAAAAGTTTCCAAGAGGTAGCAACTTACTTTTACTGATTTTTCATGTAAATGTGTGGTTTTATATGATAAATTGATGAAATCTTATGTTGTTGAGATTTTGTGATGATTGTACATGTTTAATTTGATGTGTATTAAGTATATGACTAAACTTTCAATTTGTTAGGATATAGGGTTTTGTGACATTGTTGGATTTTAGCTTGAATCATGTGTTTTAATGCTTGGGTATTAAAATTGATTGGTGGATATGGCACAAACCTTGGTTAATGTGATATTTTGGTGAGAAAATGTGTGGATTTGGTTAATGTGAGGGGTCGGCCATTGATGGAGATGTTGTGTAATTTCAAAGCTTGTGAAGAGCATTTTAGTCTTTTCACAAGTTAGAGGCATTTTGAATATTTTTAAAATTATCAAAGGTGTTTTGGTCATTTTGCATGTAAGAGACACAAATGAGATTTTTGAAAATAGTGAAGGGTATTTTGGTCTTTTACATATAAGGGACATAAATGATTCTTTAAAAAGGTCAAAGGTATTTTGGTCTTTTGATACATTGGGGACATAAATGAAATTTTTTAAATTGTTGATGGCTTTTTAATTTTTTTCCATGGGATGGATAAAATTGAAAATTTTGAAAATATGAAGGGTATTGTGGTCAATTTGTATTTCTAATTATTTTATTATATATATATATATATTCAATTATATTGATTTATATTTTTATTAATATATTTATTTATATATTTATCTATATAGTTATATTTATAATTATATTATGTATGCATTTATTACTTATTTATAAATGGACTTTGTATGTGGGCATGTATATAAATATTTATTTATGTGCAAAAATGTGTATTAAATTATATTATATTATATATATATATATATTGTATGTACGCATTGTTGTGTGTATATATTTATATGTATGTATAAGTTTGTATTTGTGTGCATGTATATTTGTATGAAATATATGTATACACATATGGGAGTGTATATGTATATTTGTATATATATATGTGGGTGTGTATGTGAATATATATTTATATGTATGTATTTTTACATATATATTTATATATGTGTTTATAAATATATATATATGCTATTATTCTTATTTATATGTATATGCTTGAGTGTTTGTATATATATGTAAATGGCTGTAGAATATTATTTTTATTGTGATTTAACTAGAGGTAGTTTGGTAGTTGATCATTTACCTTTAGGGGTATTTTGGTAATGTCTATTTACTCAAGGGTTATCTTGATAATTATCGAAAGGGACTAATGACATTTTGGTAATTATATCGGTTTGATTAGTGTTTATCAATTGTTGATCTAAGCAGAGGCATTTTAGTAATTATCGTTGTTCGGTTGAATAGTTAAGTGATTATGTGTATTCATGCTTTGTTTAGTTATATTGATGTGATGTGGCATGTGCATTCATTTATATGAAATAATTCAAGTGTTTTATTATCTTATGTGAAACGATAGATATTTCCTTAAGGGTTTTATATTTTTAAAAATGGTGCATCGGTGTGTGTGTGTGTACATGTATTTAAACTCTGTTTTTAATAGCTCTTTGAATCACTGACCATCATAGTGGGTGATTCGCTTCAGAACAGTAATTTAATGTCATACCATAGGTGGTTGTGGGGTTTTGTGTGTCTGTGCAAAATGCAGATTGGGAGTAACTATTCGGTTTATAAAATAAAGAGGGAAAAATAGTGATTTTATGTGTATAGTTGTACACTACATGACATGACATTGACATATGCATTTGGATTGCCTACTAAGTATTTTTCGTTCACCATTGTTTGTTATGTGTGATAGATAAATTCAAGACTTCCCAATAGGGCTTAGCCGAGGTGTGAACTAGAGCGCATGACACAGTACTATGTTCTTCCACATTTATTTTGGTATTTTAGGCAAAGATACTCGTGTATTTTAAATACTCTGTCTTTTACGGTGTGTGTGTGTGTGTGTATCCTTTGATCTGCTTTAAAGCATTACTATTTTATGATGTGGTTTGTAAAATGATCTTAAAGAATAAAGAAAAGTTTTAATATTATTGCTCTATTATCCAAAATTATTTTTAAGCAAGTCAAAGTTATTAAAAAAAATTACATAGTAATCACATCTTACTTGGAAACCTAAACTCGAATAAGGGAGTGTTACACTAATAGAAGTAAAATAAGCTAAGAGCATCTCTAATAGTGCGCTATAAGAGGTTGTCAATGCCAAATTTTAACATTAGCAACTACTTTTTGCACTCCATGACGAGTGTTTTTTATGTTAAACAATGACAGTGCTATTTTTTGTGTCAAATTTTACACAAAAAGTGCACTATCTTCTAAGTAGTTGAGTAAAGTAATTTCATTTAATGCTTAAATCAAAATGTAAGATAAAAAGTAATATTAGTTTAATTATATATTTTGTTTTTTTTTTTTTTGGTGGGGGCTAGCTGGGCAATCAGACCTGATCGAACTCAGGCTAATGGAAGATATGCCATCGTTACCGCTAGGCCAAGTCACGGGTATTAATAATATGTGTTATTACTATAATAACTTTGGTAGATATATATTTATAAATCCTCTTGAAATGTGCACCATCAAATATATCCGAAAATTCCCTTTAAATTTATATATAAAAAAGCATTAGTTTTTAAGCCTTTTCTACCAAATCATATATATATATATATATATATATATCTACTTGTAACAGCCTTTCTTTTTTTGCCTAAACAATGTGAATTCTTTTGAATTAAATGTATAGATCTTTAATTTGAATATAATTGAGACCTAAATAAATTCTCGTATGGTAAGTGGAAAATATGATTTTGGTGCATTATAAAAATATTATTTAAAAAAAATCATGTTCTACAGCATTTTTTTTTTTGTGGAATAAACTTTAGAAAATATATATCTTATAAATCAATAAATTAAATTAGTTTGATATGAAAGGTTAAGAAATCTAATTAAGACATTGAGATAGATTATAAAATAATATTGATTTGAGGCTTATAAAAGTTTAAATTTGGCATTGGCATATTTTAACTTAACCTATTAGAGTGTTATACTATAATTTGGCCCTAGCATTTTAATTTAGCGCTGGAGATAACATGTCAATGTCGAAATTTGAGAATGACAAAAGTATTATAACATTTCTACTAAAGATGCTCTAATGTGTAATGGCTCCAACAGCATTACACTGAGCTCCCTGAGATGAATTTTCCACTCCTCCACCAACTTGGTCAACAATAAATGGCAGTGAGTGACCGGATATTATAATCTTGTTGGGAAATTAGTTCTTGCCATAGTTTCAACACAAAGTGTTGATATCCAAAAGGAGTTGTGTTCATATAAAAATGAAAAAGATGACTCTAGTGAGAGAAAGAATTTAGAGAATGAGTAGAGTAATATATCTTATCCTCTTCCTTTTCCCTTTGTCCTTTTGTATACTTTACATTTTTTGTATGTTTGAGGTCTTAATGGGCCATACGTGGATCCATAAAATGATAATATTCTTTCTTATTTATGAGTTAAGTTACATATGCTGCTAGTTAAGTGATAGATCTAGTTATAATGGGTTGGTGTGATCCTAAACCATGATAAAATATTACTTTATCAAAAAAAAAAATCCATGAGAAATTTCCAAGTCAACAAGGCTCTTATATACACATAATAAGTTGGAGTAAAAAAATTATTTTGGCTGATATAAGTGGGTTTATTCTATGTGGCTATATCTCCCACGAGTTTGACCAATGACGAATCCAAAATCTCAAAAGTGGAAGGACTGCTTTTATCTTAAAAAAAAGTTAAAAAATAAAATAAAATTCAACTGTATGTATGAGTATGTTTTATTATTAAAATAAAATAATACACATAAACACAAGACGGTTTATATATATATATATATATATATATATATAAAGAAACAAAACTAGACACTACAAATATATTTTATTATTAAAATAAAATAAGTGCACATAATTAAGGGACATAATGAGCTTACCCTCGTAATGTATATGTACACTTATAATGTAAATACATAATATTAACCAAAACCCCAAACCAACAAGCGAAAACCTTTTATCAATCAAAATATAGATAAGAAATTAATCAAAACATTAAGTTGTTAATTAATTAACCAATTAACTAAACTCATAATTTTCAATCAAAACCTTAAAAATTAATCAATTAATTAGAACCTCAAAGCCAATTAATTATATCCTCAATTGTTAATCAATTAACGAAATCGTCAATTATAAATCAATCAACTAAACCCATAATTACCAATCAATTAACAAACTCTCAATTTAATGGAAACGATAACAATTAACCAAACCCTCAAACCTAATTAATTATTTTGGTTTACATCATGCAAATCGTATTTAGGAAAATGAAATGCTAAAAAAGTTAGATTGAATATATTTTAATAAATTTATTTTAAATTTTGTGTAATAAATTGACTTTGGGTTGGCGAATGGATTAGATTGATGGGCTAATGAACATATGGGACTAAATAGATTGGATTAGACTAAAAGAGCTACTTATATGTATGTGTGTGTGTGTGTATATATATATATGTATGTATATATAAAAATATATAATTTTTTTAAAAATATATATATATTTTTTGCTTGAGTTATAACCCAGGCAGCACAAAGTGTGGATTTATCCATGAGTTTGACCTATATCTAGGGGTGGCAATTTAGGTCATGGCAAGATAACACAAGTTAAAAAGGACATGAAGTTAATGGATTAGGGTTCAGTATAAATGGATCTGTATCATAATCGGGTTGACCCTTTTACACAATTATTAAACAAGTCATTTTTTGGTCAACTCACTTAATCCGAAATTGATCCGTTTAACACGCGTATTAAGGTAAAATGCTCTAATGATGCTAACAATTAAGGTATAATTCATCATTAAAAAAATTAATTATTTATTTATGGTACTTTGAATTTGAAGTTTAATTATCTAACTTGCAGTTTATAATTTTTTTTCAAGTTAATCCAAATTCAACATGACAATATGATATATTTTAAAGTTTTGGAGTTTGGATATAGAAAAGAATTGGAAGCATTATTATATACATTATATTGTTTTATTATGGTTTCATGAAAACTATATTATATTTTATGCATGTATTATTTAAAACTAAATTGTATTGTGATTTAATTATTATAACTTATAAAAGTAATATGTTTGAATTTAATATTAATTATGTGTTCTTATTTTAGGGAAAAAATTAAGTATTTTCAAGTTATTTAAATGGATGAATTATATTAAATATATAATTTTTGTGTAAATGGGTTAATTATTGGTAAACTGATAAATTCTGTGTAACTAGCTGTGTTAATCCAAATAACACTTTTATTAAATAGGTTACACTTATTACGTATCAGATTACCTATTTATTAAACAGGTTAGTTAGAGTTTAGGAATTCTGACATGATTAATAAATAGATCATGTTAGAGTTAAAAATTTATGACACGATTTATAAACAGATTGACATAAATACGGCATGCAAACTTGAATTGCCACCCCTATCCATACCTTTTATATTTGTAAATATTCGATCTTGTTCCAATGTGCACAGCCTTGGGATTTTTCTAGTCTCATTAATTTCTGCCGGTGTTCTACCAACTTGCTCATAAATCACAAATATGTTAACCACTATTTCATGTGGACTCTACGAATGCATTAAGTGCTTGTTTCCGATCTAGCATGCGAATCCAACTTCTAGCATCCAATAATATTTTATTGCTTTGGATCATAAATATATTTTCCAATAATATTTTATTCACAGATATTAAAAGATATTGAGTTCAAACAATTCTAAATCTAAATTTATCTCTGTCCTATATTTGGCTTAGAAAAAAATAATCAAGAAATATTATCATTATTTTACAACTGTTTTTTTTCTATTTTGTATTTATATTTATAATGAAAGGTATTTTGACCAAAAAAAAATTATGTAATGGTGCCCTATGATAAAAATTTCTAGATCCGCGGGAGGTGGAGTTGAAAAAATCAATACAATAACTCATTGAGAAGAGGCTTTTTTTTGTAATAATTTTGAGAAGAGGCTTGTTCCAAGGTAACCTTTTTTTTTTTTATGAATAAAAAGGGCCTCGATGTGGATCTCATCAGGATTCTATTAGTGGGTAGAGTCTTTTTACTACTCCAGCTTTGCAATCATGTAGGAGTCTAGAATTCCTTTCTAACAGATCCCTCCACCCTGATTCAAGCAAGGAAGTACACTGGGTAATAACGAGAAAAGACTGAACCACAACTCCATGTCGAATGTGATGGAACGGTCGGCTTCCTTTCCGCTAGGCCACATCCCCAGGTGTTGTTCCAAGGTAACCTGTGTCTCGGCAAGGTTACCCAATTATTTCTAATATGCGAGAGTTTTATAGGAGCGAACGAAATATGAGTGAGGACTTTATCTGGTCCTGCTAGTCTCGCCCATCAAAGTGGACCTTACGCGTCATGGTTAATTATGGGCTTTTGGTCTTTGACTTAATTTGTATTCAGCTGGTCTATTACTTTTTTTTCCATGTCATGTATGTAAACTGGGTTTCCCTTCCCATCCAAGTTTACGTTAAAATAAAAATAAATAAATAAATAAATTATTGGCTCTACAGCAAAGTAATGATTTAATGAGAAGTGGAATGCCATAATACTAACGAAAAGATTATTTATGTACTATTATATATTTAATTTGGTTTTTAATTAATTAATTAAGGTACTGGATTTGGAGATAATGAGCGTGGTGAAGAAGCTTAAGCTTGTTGCTTTAGCTCTACTTAACTTTATAATACCACATCATCACAACAACTTTTACCAACCAAAAAAGAAAAAGAAAAAATCATTACAACTACTCTGAGTGATTAAGATGAAGCCATATGTTCCAGGCAAGAATATCATTTGGTAATCAATCACTAACAAACTCATCTTTATGCTTATTATTATATAACTCTCTCTCTTGCCTTTCTACTGAGAATATGTTTTCTCCTCACCAAATATATTTTTTAATCCCATATGCATTTAAATATTGATGAATTTTTTATTTAATTACATTGAACAAATTACAAAACAAAAGAAACTTAACAGGACTGTTTGGATCCTATGCTTCCTCAGGTGTTTCATTCGATGCTGATGTCTAAGACACTTTTTTATTTAAATTTCTTTTTTCTTTTTCTTTTTTGTAGAATTACATTTTATATTTTTTTTTCTTATAATTAACATTAAATACACAGTTAAAAAAAAGAAACTTAAAAGAATGAACATTTTAAAAATTTAATGGGCTTGAAACTTTTTCTATACTTTTTTGATGCCATGTTCACCCGGAAGGTCATTTCAATTATTTTGATCTACTTTATATAAAATTAAAATTTTGGTAAGTTTTAATTGAAATGTACCTAAACACCCCCAAGGCACATTAATTGTCTCAGTTTACAGCTATCTATTAAAATTCAAACAACAAAGCAAGAGAGTAAACAAATATCACTACCAGCTATGAAATCAAAATCAAACAATGTGTCGGAATTTTAAATGTTTCATACGTTTTAATGTGAATAAATTGTTATTTAATTATAACTTTTCAGTTTTTGATAAAAAATTTTTATATAAATTAATAGTATAGTTAAATGCCATATTTATGTAACTTTTAATATTTTAAAAGTTATATTTTATATATCGTTTTACACTGAAAAAATATGTAAGGTTTGAACGTGATTGAGTTTGTGCATTCAGTCAGTACGGTAATAGAGCTAAGGCAATTTCCAAGTTCATGAAGAGGAATTTTGAAGATGCTCTATTCAAGTTCCTACGATTCCTTGTATTCTGGGAAACAAATGCTTTGAGATCACAACATTGTGTGGGACGAATTCGTTTTAAAGAAACTGTGCTAGCTCACAGGCCTCGGATCATATCAAGTTCGGTTAGCATACGAGAAATACCAATTTCAATAGGTTGTAATTTTATTCTTGTTAATTTGGTAAAATTTGTGTTAATTTTCTTTTATTCTATACAGTACATTTTTTTTCTATTATTTTTATACTTGTTCTCTGTATTAGTTTCAATAATCTTAAAACGAATTCGATGCTTTCTGTTTTGTTTACCAACATTGAACAAGTATTGATAAAGGAACGAGAAATTTTATTCTTTTATTATAATATGATATATATATATATATATATTTTATTATTCACTTTTCCTCGTGTAGGTTATAAATATTAAGAACAAATTTGGACATTTAATAATAGGAAAAGAAATAATTTTTTAAAAACTTTAATACCGTGACTATGGAGGACCTGGACATGTTTATGGACACATAAATTAAACTTTTTGAGTTTATGGATTGATTGCCCATGTCGAAACGATTCATTTAAGATTGGTCCGCCTGAAATCAGAGATCTGAGCTGTAATTTCTGACCGGATGAAGAACTGGGTACAAACTGAAAAACGAGTCAAAGTGACCCATTTGAAGGTTGAGGACGATGCGATCGATGTCGTTTTGACAAAGGGTGAGGATGTGCGTGTAGATCTAGTTGTGCTAGTCTGATGCACAGCTGGGCTGTAGCTTGCTTGCAGCCTAGGCTCACGAGCTGGGCTCGCTGAGCTGGGCCAGCACACATATGGGCCTCGCTCACTAGCTGAGCCGCATGCCTGCTAGGCCATGTAAGTGAGCTGAGCTATGCGCATGCCTACGCCTAGGCTTATAGGCCTGTGGGGCACACGCTCAGCTGGGCCCTTGTGCTTGTGGTCTGCGCATTTGCACTGGACTTGACGAGTGTGGGCCGCACGTATGGGTCTGTGGTCTGTGCGTTTGGGTTTGGCCTTAGTGCCTGAAAGGGCCGCGTACTTGAGCCCGCGGGCGTGAATGCTTGGGCTGGGCTGAGCTCGAGTGGGATGGCCTATGTGTGGTAGCTGAGGTGGCACGCTGATGTGGTCTGATGACGTCAACGGAGAGAGAAAATATAAAAAAAATTAATATTTTCTCAATGTTTAAAAATTATTTTATTACAATTGTTTGTGCAATAAATTAATGATTTCTTATTGTGTTTAACAGGAAAATGACCAATGTGGGGGAAGCATCCAACCCAAGGGCACAAGTGTCTCTTCCAGTTTCAGCGGCTATGTTGCTTGCCTCGACTGCGACCCCGACTATGACGATTCCAGTGAACCACGCGGAGAGACCTGAGAATTTAATGGTTTGAATTTTAAAAGATGGTAACAAAAAATATTGTTTTACCTGACCACTCTGAACCTTATAAGGTTCTTGACTGAGGATCCACTGAAAGTGAATGCCAATGATAGAAATTCTCTCATGTCTTTCGACGTGTGGAAGAATTTTGAATATCTGTGACGGAATTATATAATGAACAGTTTAATTGATGCATTGTACAATGTGTTTTGTGTTAAGAAGATAGCTAAAGAATTGTGGGAGTCTCTGGAGCTGAAATATTAGACCGAAGATGCGCAGTCCAAGAAATTTATCATGGGCTGGTTCCTAGACTTCAAAATGGTAAACTCCAAGACTATGGTCAGTCAAGTATAGGAATTTCAATTAATTTTTCATGAAATTCATTCCGAATGAATGATTTTGAGTGAAGCCTTCTTTGTTGCGGCAATTATTAAGATGCTGCCTCCTGGTTGAAAGGACTTCAAGAACTACCTCAAGCACAAGAGAAAGGAGATGAACGTCAAAAAACTGATTGTTAGACTTCGAATTAAAGAAGACAACAGGCATTCTGAGAGAAGATATTCATCCCAAGCTGAGGTTAAAGGCAATATGGTTGAACATGGACAGAGTTCAAAAAATAAGAAAAAGACAAATAAAGGGTTAAATCTTATATCTAAAGGTAGAATTTCTAAGAAATCGAAATTCCAAGAAAATGTTTTAATTGTGACAAGATGGGTCACAAAACAGCCGATTATAGAGTGCCGAAAAAGAAGAAGAGCAGAGAGGTAAATGTAATAGAGGAAATCACTCAAGAGGTGGATGATATGAACATCTGTGCAGTTGTCTCTGAAGTGAACATGATTAGGTCAAAACCAAAATAGTGGTGGATTGATACTGGTGCAACCCGCCACGTGTGTTTGGATAAGAATTTGTTCACCTTCTTCGACCCAATTGACAGTGGGGAGAAACTGTTTATGGGAAATTCAGTCATGTCCGACATCCGAAGACAAGGGAAAGTGATATTGAAGATGACTTTTGGAAAAAACCTAACATTGAACAATGTATTATATGTGCCTGAAATCTGAAAGAATCTCGTTTTTTGTTCTCTTTTGAACAAGCATGGATTCAGGATGGTGTTCGCGTTTGATAAGGTTGTCTTGTCAAAGTCAGGGATGTTTGTGAGAAAAGATTATGTTTGTAATGGGCTATTTAAATTAAATGTTACAACTGTAAAGCCTAAATCAATGAATAAAGCAAGTACTTCTTCTGCGTATTTGTTGGAGTCTTCCAGTTTATGGTATGGTAGACTAGGGCACGTTAATTATGGTTCTCTGAGGAGATTAATTAATATGAACCATATTCTCACATTCCAAATTGATCCTAACCACAAATGTGAGACTTGTGTTGAGGCGAAAATGACAAGGTCATTTTTCAAACGGTTGAAAGAAATACCGAACTCTTGGATATGATCCATAGCGACATATGCGATTTAAAATTTGCACCAACAAAAGGTGGCAATAAGTATTTTATTACTTTTATCGATGATAGCATAAAATATTGCTATGTGTATTTACTTAAAAGTAAAGATGAAGCTTTAGAGAAATTTGTTCTCTATAAAACTGAAGTTGAAAATCAGCTTAATAAGAAGATTAAGTTAATAAGCGATCGTGGTGATGAATATGTAACAATGTTTGGTGATTACTGTGAACAACATGAGATTAAACATGAAGTTACTCCATCATATTCACCTCAGTCAAATGGTGTGGCTGACCGTAAGAATCGCACATTAAAAGAAATGATAAATGCAATGCTAATAAGTTATGGGTTACCTCAGAACATGTGGGGGAAGCCATTTTGTCAACAAATTACCTTTTAAATAATGTGTTCTGAAAGGATGAATAAAAGACACCATATGAGTTGTGGAAAGGAAGGCAACCTTCTTATAAATACCTACGAATATGGGATATGTACAAACTAACAATGCCATCGATTTCTTATGTATAAGTCTGAAATCCCCGATATACACAAGAATACGATTATGGAATTGAGGAATGTGTCATTCTTTGAACACGTCTTTCCATGTAAGTCCAAAGAGGGACCCAGTTCGTCTAAGCGAACGTATGAGACTGTGAATGAAGATAGTCAGAATCAATAACAAGAACAAGAAGAAAAGATTGAATATGAACCTAAACGTAGCAAAAGAATAAGAACAGAAAAGTCTTTTGGTCTAGATTTTCTGACTTATATGCTGGAGAGTGAACTTCAGAGTTATAAAGAAGCTGTCAACTCTCTGGAAGGCTCTTTATGGAAAAAGGCCATTAAGAGTGAAATTGATTCCATCTTACAGAATCACACTTGGGAACTAGTGGATCTTCCTCCGGGTTGTAAGCTACTAGGATACAAGTGGATTTTCAAACAGAAAATGAAAGTTGATGGAACAATTGATAAATACAAGGCCAGACTTGTGATTAAGGGTTACAAATAAAAGGAAGGCCTTGATTACTTTGATACATATTCTCCTGTAACGAAAATAAACTCCATAAGAATGGTACTAGCCATCGTTGCGTTGCAAAATCTAGAAATACATCAAATGGATGTAAAGATTGCTTTTCTAAATGGAGATCTGGATGAAGAGATCTAAATGGAGCAACCTAAGGGTTTTATCACTCCAGGACAAGAAAAGAAAGTCTGTAAGTTAGTAAAGTCCTTATATGGCCTGAAGCAAGCACCGAAACAATGACATCAGAAGTTTGATAGTGTGGTACTGGCCAATGGATTTAAAATCAATGAGTGTGATAAATGTGTCTATGTCAAGAATACAAAAAATGGCTACGTTATTTTGTGTCTGTATGTTGATGACATGCTCATTGTGGGTAGTGACAATGAAATAGTCAAGTCTACCAAAACAATGTTGAGCACGAGGTTCGACATGAAGGATATGGGACTTGCAGATGTGATTTTAGGGGTGAAAATCATGAGAACCCCTAAAGGGCTAGTACTTAATCAATCACATTATGTGAACAAAATACTGGATAAGTTAAGTAAAGATGATTCTGGTGTGGCTAAGACACTTCTAAATATAAATCTTCACTTGTCAAAGAACAAAGGAGAGAGTGTATCTCAGCTGGAGTATTCTAGGGTGATCAAAAGCTTGATGTACCTAATGAGCTGTACGAGACCAGATATAGTCTACGCAGTTAGTAAACTGAGTAGATACACGAGTATTTTAAATGGTAATCATTGGAAGGGGATCGTAAGAATTTTAAGATATTTACAATATACTCATGATTATGGGCTGCACTACACAAGATATCCTACTGTTTTCGAAGAATACAGTGATGTCAACTGGATATCTAATATGAAGAAATCAAAATCGACTAGTGGGCATGTATTCACATTAGCAGGTGCAGTAGTGTCTTGAAAATCCTCGAAACAAACAGTTATAGCCCGATCCATGATGGAATTAGAGTTTATTGCTTTGGACAAATGTGGTGAAGAGGCTGAATGGCTACGCCATTTCTTGAGGAATATTATTAGGTGGCCTAAACTTTGCCGGCTGTATGCATCCATTGTGATAGTCAATCAGCGATAGCCAAAGCACAAAATATTATGTATAATGGTAAATCTAGACACATACGTGGAAGACACAATATCATTAGACAACTAATCTCAACTGGAGTTATCTCTGTTGACTATGTAAGGTCTATAGATAACATTACGGATCTGCTAACTAAAGGGTTAAATCAAGAATTAGTTGAGAAATCATCAAGAGGAATGAGATTAAAGCCCATAAAGATGAAAAGTCAATAGGATGAAAACCTTACCTAAATTGATTGGAGATCCTAAGATTTAGGTTCAAAAGGACAACTAAATCGTAAAGACTAGTTTAGATCACTGTGAGGATTTTTTATCTCATGTTCATTCCTATGAAGAAACAGTGATCCTCGTTGAAGATGAGGATAAATTAAGCTTTTAATAATTCTTATGCATCGGAAAAATCTAAGATGAGTATAGCAGGGTACTTTTAATTAAAGAATCACATATGTGAGAGGGAAGAGGGGCCGCTTCAAAAGAGAATTATATTGGGCATAATTCTTTAGAAACTCTTGCAGAATCAGGGAAGATGTCCATGGGCAAAACGAACATAACAGTGAGAATTGGAGAATGCCAGAAAAGAGTCCTGTGTGAGATGTATCATCACTTACACAAACGATAGTAAGGTTCAAAGACATTGCGTCTACCTTTAGTCAGTAAAGTAAATACATTCTCAAAAGGGAAGGTTCAAAGGGTAAAACCTACCTATCCTATGCAGGTTCCAACCGTAGAACTCTATCACCAGGGTCGAGTCTAGCAGTCTAGAACAATTTATTCATGTGGGGATTGTTAGAATTTTAAACGTTTTATACGTTTTAATGTGAATGAATTGTTATTTAATTATAACTTTTCAGTTTTTGGTAAAATTTTATTTATGTAAATTAATGGTATAGTTAATGCCATATTTATGTAACTTTTAATATTTTAAGAGTTATATTTTATATATCTTTTTACACTGGAAAAATACGTAAGGTTTTGAATGTGATTTTGAGTTTGTGCATTCAATCAGTACGGTAATAGAGCTAAAGCAATTTTCAAGTTCGTGGAAAGGAATTTTGAAGGTGCTCTATTCAAGGTCCTGCAAATTCGTTGCATTCTAGAAAACGAATGCTCTGATATCACAGCACCATGTAGGACGAATTCGTTTTAAGAAAACTGTGGTAGGTCACAAGCCTCAGATCATGTCAAGTTCGGTTAGCACACGAGAAATACCAATTTCAACAGGTTGTAATTTTATTCTTATTAATTTGGTAAAATTTATGTTAATTTTCTTTTATTCTATACAATACGTTTTTTTTCCTATTATTTTTATACCTATTCTCTGTATTAGTTTCAACACAATGAACAAAGTTACTGATAAATAATCATACGAGCTACGAAATATAAATTTGTGTTATTTTTCTTAATTCTGTAGGACGTATCTATGTGAACCAGCAATAATCTGATTGAACCCAACTAGGTAAGTTGTAAATTTTGTTCATGATTTGTAAGAAAATATGTTTTATATAGTATTAGTAACCAAAGTGGATAAATATACTTAATCTGCATCTATTGCATGCATCGATGTATAATTCAGTTCCATCGTATTAGTTAATTTAACAACCAGTGTCACATTTCGATCAACTTCTATGCCAATTCAAATATCACTGAAAGCATAAAATTTCAAAGTTTTTACATGCAGTTTTCAAACTTTATCTACCTACTTCATGGATTAATTATGTATTTTTCATGTATTTTCTGTACTACAGTGAATTTACAATTGGTTTGTTATTCATGCAATGAAAATGGAAAGTGATGGTGTTCATGTCGTTGCTATTCTTTACGGAGGCAAGTGGATATAGAAGAATAATGGAGTTTGGGTGTTCCAAAACTATAGAAATAGAAGTTATAAATATCAATGAGAAGTCTATGTTTACAGAATTAGAGAATAAAGTATACAAGATACTCAAGATAGATAGGAGAAGGTTTTGATTTTTAGAATGACATATTAATATAGTCAAGGTGAGCTTCCATGTGTTCCATAACATGTACAATGAGATAGAGATGTCAAAAATTTTCTTCGAATAGTAAAAATATTTACACTTGTATGTCTATTGTAAGTAGAAATGTTGCCTAGAGTACCACAATGTATTAATGGCAACAAAGAGAGAACAAATCCATCTGCTGCATTTCATTATGATAATGGAAGTAATAAAAAATCATCTACCTATTTGTCAACTCAATTTGAATGAAGGATAGTGGTTGAAGGTGAAATGCACGTATACAAATAGGCTTAAATACAATGTCAGAAACTCAATTTTCTCAAAAAGATATGCTAGGAAATCAACTACCGGAAAATCCAACTCCATTTTATGGTACGCCGGAAACTATGTTAGAAACTCAATTTCCTCGATACAATATGCATGAAACCCAAGTTTGTGTCGAACCTGAAGTGTTGAACATCCATAATAGGATCGATGTTTGTGCTGGTTATGTTTTTCCTACAAATAAAGAGTACAAAGATACACATTACATGGATATGATGAAATTTCAATTGTTGATGACTGTGTATAATAAAGTTCATATTAGACCACATACCCACGAAGCAAGTAATGGAGCTAGAATTTGGCTTGATGATGTTATAAAGATTGAATAGGAATTTTCTACTCAATCTGCTTTCAACCCTCCATATAATGTGTCAAGATCATAGTAGTTGACAAACAATGTCGATGCTCATGAGAGCCATTCGGTTTAGTCCCTTGTGGTTGTTCGCCATCATTGCTTAGTTGCTCATCTCATTATTTGAACATTGAATCAAATAGTCTAAGGACCTTGTTTTCGAGGTTGGATATATGTACGACAATAAGTAGAAATTAGTTAATAAATTATATTAATTAACAGTGTAGAATAATTTTCATTTTAAGATAGTGTGATCATCATTTGATTGTTACAAGGTTCATTGTGTACAAGCTGGTGCGGTTGGAAAGTCTAATAAAAAAGGATCCCTTGATTAAAATTATTGTTTAGGATAAAGGAAGTTAAAATTAAATATACTTGTAAGTACAAAAACAATGGAGCTGATGGAGATAATAGGCAAGTGAATAGTAGTACAATTGACCAAGTTATAAAATCAAAATATGATGAGATTACTCAAGTCTATAAACCAAGAGAGATAATGCATGATATTAAAATGAGATATGAAATTAACATTACTTATGATAAGGCGTGGCGAGCTTAATATTGAATCATAAAAGACAAAAAATATTGGTTTTGGAAAATCAAAGTGAGAGTTGTAGGAGCAATTTTTTAGCAATAAGCAACTTTAGTAAGGAAGCAAGTAGACTTGTATGTGCTAAAATGATCATATTGGATGAACTATTGTTTAGGTTTATTGAAGGTCCTGGTTTAAACACTTTTGTAGTGTAGCATGTCCTAAATTTGATCCTCCATTGTATAAGACTATTGTTAAAGATATATATCAACTATATTTAGATGAGAAATTGGAATTTAAAAAGATGTTTAGTGTTCATTGTCAAAGGGTTTATCTAATTACCAATGCTGAGACTTCTATTCAAAATATTAGTTATACATCTCTCATAGCATACTATGTTGGTTTCGATTGGATCCTTCAAAAATAAATTTTAAGTTTTTTTTGTACTTCATAATCATAAGGGAAATATCATTGGCAAAGTTATTAGTTATACATCTCTCATAGCACACTATGTTTCCTCATAGTTTTTATAATGTGATTTTGAAGTTTAGTATATCATTGTATATTAGTTCTTATATTTACCTTCATGAATACCACATTTGATATGTTGTATTACATTAACCTATATAATATTGGTCTGTATTGTATTGATTTGTACTGTATTAAATGAATTGTATTAACCTATATTATTCATTATATATATATAAAATAATTCGATTGTTATATTATAATGTCATAACATTGAACAACATTTATAATTGAAACCCAATGGAGTGAAGGTATAATTTAACTCATATTTTCCACATAAATATATATTTCCATATTATATAATACACCCCTATTTATTTTTTCAAACATAGGATAGTTTTATGTAATATTATCTCACCCCACAATACAATATTCCAAACATGCTCGTAAAGGACAATGGAACGAGTGGAGTTTAAGTGGTGATTCTTTTTTGATAAAATGGCAACTAAGATACTAAAAAAGTTTGATAAGTATTGGGGAAAGTTGAAAAATATTAACCAAATGTTGCTGATTGCTACTATACTTGATCCAATATACAAATTGAATTATGTTAAATATTATTTTGAGTTTATTTATCAAGATGAGAAAGTTACTAGTAATATAACCAAGAGTTTGAAAACTAATTTAATGTGTATTTATGATTATTATGTGGGTGGTCAAGTAGGTTCTGAAAATGATGTGGATGCAAATGCTTTGAGTTTGTCTTCAGATGCTAATTCTATTTCTACTTTCAGTTATTCTTCGGTTTTTATTTTTTGATTTAAAAAAAAACAAGCAGCAAAAGGATATTGAAATAAAAAATGATGTATAAAGATACATATTGGAACCTTATGAAGATATAAAAGATGAGTATCGTATCTTGTCTAAACTAGTAAAGATATTTTTGTAATTCAAGTGTTTACTATTACTTTTAAAAACGCTTTTATTAATAGAGGAAGAATTCTTTATTTATTTTGCATTTCCCTTACCCTCAAGATGGTAGAGACTTTGGTGTGCACTCAAAATTAGCTTAAAACTTCTTCAAATATAGACAGATTTTATATAGAAGATATGAAATATTATGACAATTTGGATACAGGTAATAGTACTAATTATATGCAACTTTTAATTCTATTTATTTTTTAAAATTTAGTATTATTTTTTATAGAGCTTTTGAAATCAAATAAAAGGAACTCAAATATAAAATATTTTAGGGCTAATATTACTCATTAGTTTTTCAAGTTTTGAGGTAATGTTATTGTTTAATATTTGCTAATTATAATATTTATTTTTTTTCTAATTATATATAATATTTGGTTGTAGGAATGAATCTTGTAATGAAGTCTACTTATGGAAGACAAATTTGGTTTGGACTTTTGGATTAGAATTTTACTTTATTATTTGTTTTATAAATTTTAATTTTAGAAGGACTTCAAAATTTGAATGACTGTATAATTAAGTTTTTGATATTCTTATTTTAGATGATTGTAACATATTTAAATTTTATTTCTACATTTATAATTTTCATGACTAATAGTTAAAATGATGATTTGGATGATTAATAGATTAAGTGATTTAATTATTGTGTTATGATAGGATTTATGAGTTTATATTTAACAATATATATCATAAAAATATTTTACTAATGTTTTTATTATTTCTTTTTATCAAATTTAAATGTTGAATGAATGTTATTAAATTCAATTCAATTTTATGTTTAACATCAATTTTTTTGTCACATTAAAATAATAAAATGTGAGCTTTTTTAGTATAAAAGAAATCAACCAATTTTAATTCTTTAAATGTAGATTTTTAACAATTAAACTTAATAAATAATTTGAGCTCAGACTTTCTACAAGGGTTTTTTGATACCATAGCCAGGCCCAATATCATTTAATGAAAAATAATCCAAAATTTAGTTAATTAAAATTATAGTCCAAAATTACCCAATTACCCTTATAAACAGTCCAATTTTAAAATTGGTATAGCTCATTTGACACCCCTTTATCCATTTTCTATTTTGACCAACACTAGTGCCCATTTTGACCGACTTTGACCGACACCCCATGATATTAATGTACCCATTTTGAAAGACAACTATACATTTCTTTTTCTTCATTCTCTTGACCGACGCCCACACCCACACAATCTTCTTCTTCATTCTCTTGACCGACGCCCACACCCCAATTCCATCTTCTTGATCGACACCATTTGAGTCCATTTTGTCTTTATTTTCCATCTTCTTCATTTCCTTCTTTATTTTTCTTCTCAATTTCATCTTGGGTTACACATTTTTAAGTCCAAGTGTATCATATTTACTATATTGGCCGTTCAAATCACCTTGGAACACACACATTGGCGCCCATATCTACCACATTGGTGCAAATCTCCATTGGAACATACATAAAATTGGCATCCACATTTACCCACATAGTAGATTTGTATTATAAAAGAGGTTAGAATATTTAACTTTTTTTGTGTTATATTTTGGTTGTATTGTTTATGGGTAATTTATTTATGAAGAATATTACATGATTTTTACTTGTTGTGTTAATGATTTTTGTGTAGATGGTTGATATAAATAAAAAAATTTCAAATTTATGCAATAAATTTGAATGCATGCTAGGTGTTTGATAAAATGTCTTAGTTAAACTTTATAAAGATTTGCAAGTGTTTAAAATGAGAGAATCCATGTTATGAGCTTTATTGTTTATAGGTAACTTATTTATGAAGAATGATGCATAAGTTTTACTTGTTAGGTTAATGGTTTTGGTGTATATGGTTTGAATAAATGAAAGTGGTCATTGTGATATATGGTTTGGCGTATATAGTTTGTACACAATAAGTTTGAATAATATACTTAGAGAAGTGGTCATTACGATATATTATGAATTATTGATGGTTAGGTGTTGAATTTTATATATTTAGGTGTAGAATTCCAACCAAAATAGGCATGACACATTGTGACTTAGCATGGCACGGTGTGCCTTGGCCGTGTGGGCTTGGCACTGTGTACAGTTGGTTGGCAACTGACGGGACCATCGGTGGGGAATCACCAAGAGAAGGTGTGGCGTCGGTAGTCAGATCGATGGCCTGTTGGTGGCCACCACCAATGCCACACATCTATGTCATGGTTTAAAGTTGTATTTGTCAAGTACACGCGAGTCAAGTTTTAAGCATAATTTTATAGCATAAATCAACCCAGAAAATTCTAAAAAAATATTTTTAAAAACACTTATTCTCTTAGTTTTCCAACAGTATATTATGTGCCTCAATCCGATACAGGGAAGGTCATGAAATATAATTTATACGAAAACTATGTAAATCTATCGAGACAACACTTATGTTGAGTTTGAAGTATAATTTCATAGCCTAAATTAACCCAGAAAATTCCAAAAATATTTTAAAAAAAGCCTATCCTCTTATCTTTCCAATCGTATATCATTTGCACTAATCCGATATCGGAAAGGTCATGAAATATAATTTATACGAAAACTATGTAAATCTAGCGAGACAACACTTATGTTGAGTTTGAAGTATAATTTCATAGCCTAAATTAACCCAGAAAATTCTAAAAAAATATTTTAAAAAAAGCCTATCCTCTTATCTTTCCAATCGTATATCATTTGCCCTAATCCGATATCGGGAAGGTCTTCAAATATAATTTTAACAAAAACTATGCAAATCTGCCGAGGCGAGATTTGGACGTGGTGGGGTGGTGGTGGCCACCACCAGCCCATGGTGCCCGTCGGTGGGGCCACCGATGGTGCCACGTCCAAAATGCTCTTCGATAAATTTGCATAGTTTTTTTGAAATTATATTTGAAGACCTTTCCGATATCAGATTAAGGCAAATGATATACGGTTGGAAAGCTAAGAAGATAAACTTTTTTTAAAATATTTTTTTGGAATTTTCTGGGTTGATTTAGGCTATGAAATTATGCTTCAAACTTGCATTAAGTGCTGTAAATATAATTTATACTAGAACTATGCAAATCTTAGGAGACAGCACTTAAGTTGAGTTTGAAGCAAGATTTCATAGGTTAAATCAACTCAGAAAAAAACTATATAAATCACCACCACCCCAACACCAGACCACGTCCAAATCTTGCCTCGGCAGATTGGCATAGTTTTTTTTGAAATTATATTTAAAGACCTTTCCGATATCGATTGGGGCAAATAATATACGGTTGGAAAGATAAGAGGATAAGATTTTTTTAAAATATTTGTTCAGAATTTTCTAGATTAATTTAGGCTATGAAATTATGCTTCAAACTTTACTTAAGTGCTGCCTCACTAGATTTGCATGGTTTTCGTATAAATTATATTTCAAGACCTTCCCGGTATCAAATTGAGGAAAATAATATACGGTTGAAAATTTAAGAGAATAAGATCTTTTAAAATATTTTTTTAGAATTTTATGAATTAATTTAGGACATAAAATGATACATCAAACCTGACTTAAGTGTTGTCTCGCCAGATTTGTATGGTTTTCTTTTAAATTAGATTTGAAGGTCTTCCCAATATCCGATTTAGGCAAATAATATACAGTTGGAAAGCTAAGAGGATAAGATTTTTCTTGATCATTTTTTTAGAATTTTTTATATTAATTTATGCTATAAACTCATGCTTCAAATTTAACTAACGTGATATATGTCCTTGTTGTTTAACTCTCTATGCATTTTATTGTTTTGTAGAAAAATGGCTGAAGCAAAGCCTTTAAAGTACCCCGATGCATTTATTCTCGAAAAGGGCAATCGAATTAGGATTACATAAAAGTCCACCATTTGGCAATCCATCTTGGACATTCAATCTAAATACAAGCAAAATCCTGAGAAGCCTTCAAAGTTGAAAGAAAGCCGACTTAAGAAGTTTAAGAAGAGTTGTTTTGGCACCCTATTTTTAAGAATGTGGGAGTTAGTGTTAAGTGGTGGAATTATCCATAATATGATTGCAAGGCAAGCAGATAGCTTGAACACCGAAGTTAGCTTGAATACCGAAGTAATGGAGTTCAATTTCAATGATAAATGTGCAATCTTCACATGGAAGGAATTTGGTTTAATTACTGGATTAAGGATGAAATATTCATTGGATGCGACTCCTCCACCAAGTTCCAATCGAATTCGAAATAAATATTTTGGAGATATCAAGAAGATAAGGAATCGTGACGTAAGAAATTCTTTCATGAATTTGAAGCGTAGTAACTTGGAAGATAAAGACGATATGGTTAAGTTAACTTTGATTTACTTTCTTAAATGTGGCATACTTGGCAAGGAAAGCCAAGTAGGTATCAATGAACAACATTTATCTATGGTTGAAGACTTAAACTACTTTAACCAATATGCTTGGGGTTTAGAGTCCTACAATGCCACCATAATTTCTATGCATAGAGCGTTGGGTTTACGTCAAGACAAACTAAATGAGTCAGCCACCTATAGTTTATGTGGGTTTTCATTAGCTTTCCAGGTAATATAAATTTCCACATATCATTTAATTTATTTTGTATATTGTATAATTAAATGAAACTTATTATTTATTTATTTGATTTTTTTTAGGTTTGGGGCTATGGACAATCCCTTTAATGGGAGATTTGTATGTAAATAAGGTTGGTGACTCCTTTCCTCATATCTGCAATTGGGAGGATAAAGGTCACACCATATTTTTCAGACAAGTGGGGATTGATATTTTTGGCAACAACCAGGTAATAATCCTACTTCTATAATTTCTATAATAGTTTTCATTATATTGTTTCATGTATCAATAAGAAATAAATAATTTATTGTTATTTCTTTATATCATCATGTATAGTTATATGTTATTAGGAGGTTAAAAGCCATAAATGTGGATGAAGAGTCTATCTACTAACAAAATGAAAATTGCCCAATACCCCCACTAGAACAATATGTCAATGAAGGTCCAACAAATTTCGACCATGAGCATGAAGGATTTTCCTACTACCACCAACAACAACATGCCTCCAATGTTGAAATACCAACGATTGATGATTTTGCTAGACCATCTACTTCATCACATTATGTAAGTATATTATTATAATTACACATAATAATAAGTTTTATATATGTTTTTAAAATACATCTTCTACTAATTAATGTTACTTTATTTTTTTCCGATATAGTTTGACGAACTAAAATCACACATTGATACGGGATTTGATCATATGGCTAATGATTTTAGTTCTTATTGATTGGATTCAATGCGAGAGCTCCAATCGATTGATATGAAAGTTGAACGTATGGCGATTGATGTCCAATCAATTGATATGAGAGTGGATCGTATGGCGACTGAGTTTAGTGAATTTCGTTTGGATACAATGCAAGCATTCCGATCAATGCAAGATTCAATGCAAGAAGCCTTCGAATTTATACGAAAGGTTTGTCTATTAATTTATATTGTGGTTTAGTTTTAGGGAATTTTTATATGATTACAGGAATTTTTTTATTTGTAACTATGTACTAACATTTTAGTTCATTTAGCAATATCACTCGAGACATCATGACACACACATGCATGATGCGACCGAAGATGTGGCAATGGGAGATGAGGGTGGCGCATCGGATTTCAATATGAACATGGTTGATGATGACAGCGAGGTTCAATATGTAACACCTTCGAAGATGGTACAACGCAAGCCACGTATTAAAAAACAATCTAAATTTTTGAAGTCTCCATTTGTTGTGACAACGGATACTTGAGAAACTTTGAAAAATATATTGCCTTATCCTCCCGAACATTTTAATTCGAAGAGGGATTTTTCCATGTAAGTATCAATTACAATTTAAAATATATTTCATTCTTAATATATTGTTAAATAGGGTAAGCTTATATGGTTATGATTTATGCAAACTTTTAGACTCATAAAATTATTTTTATTTTGGTATTTTTTAAATTCAGTATCAATATAGTATTTTATTTAATATAGTAATGAAATAAAAATGAAGTCGGGCAGCTCATATGGTTATGGGTACTCTGTTAGTTCTCGAGTTCGAGATATCAGGGGCTAATATAATTTAGTTTTATTTTTTTTATTTAATTTTTTGTAGATACTCATGCCACTTAATATTAAAGAGGAACATTGGGTGTTGGCATATATTGATCTATGCGGTAGAACTATTAATCTATATGATTCGACATATAGTAAAAGCACGAATCGAGAGTATTTCAAAGCATTATGGATCATGTTGCCTTACATATTGATGCATGCTAATTTTTTCACCGAACGTCCGACTATTAGGTCAACAATGACACAGTTCTCACACTCATACGTAGATAGTTTTCCAAGGCAAGAGAATGGGTATGTTTCTTTTAAAATTATAATTTTTTCCTATTACTAGTGTAATCGTGTTTTAGAAGCCTTTTAAAACTCTATTTTTTTTGTATGTGATGTACAGAGGAGATTGCAGGGTGTTCATGCTTAAGGCAATGGAGTACATACATGCAAATATGGAGATATCATTTAAACAAGAAGATATGGCATTTTTTAGACAAAAATATTGCATTAAGGTGTATAATAAAGAACTTTCAACTTAGAGTTGTATTACATTCAAATTATTAGTTTTTTATCATTAAATTCCAAAAACTCACTATCCTTAAACCAAAAATTTCCTACATAAACATTTGGCTGACTGTGGAAAATTTATCAAGTTTGAAACATTATTTTATGGCATAAATCAAATCAAAAAATTCTGAAAACATATTAAAAAAGATATTATACTCCTAGCTTTTCAACTGTATATTATTTGCCTTAATTGGATATCGGGAAGGCCTTCAAATTTAATTTATACGAAAACCATATAAATCTGGCGAGACAACACTTGAGTCAGGTTTGAAGCATCATTTTATGTCCTTAATCAACCCAGAAAATTCTAGAAAAATATTTTAAAAAACACTTATTCACTTAGCTATCTAATATATTATTTGTCTCAATTCAATACTGGAAAGATCATGAAATATAATTTATACGAAAACTTACAAATCTAGCTAGACAACACTTAAGTTAAGTTTGAAGCATAATTTCATAGCCTAAATCAACTTAAAAAATTTTGAAAAAATATTTTAAAAAAATTTTATCCTCTTATCTTTCCAACCGTATATCATATGCCCCAATCCGGTATCGGGAAGATCTTTAAATATAATTTCAAAAAAAATTATGCAAATCTGCCGCAGCGCGATTTGGACGTGGTCTGGTGGTAGGGTGATAGTGGCCACCACCATACTACGTCCAAAACGCTCTTCGATAGATTTGTATAGTTTTTTTAAAAATTATATTTGAAGACCTTTCCGATATCGGATTGGGGCACATTATATACGGTTGGAAAGCTAAAAGGATAAAAAATTTTAAAAATATTTTTTTAGAATTTTCTGGGTTGATTTATCCTATGAAATCTTGCTTCAAACTCAACTTAAGTGCTGTCTCCCAAGATTTGCATAGTTTTAGTATAAATTATATTTGTAGCATTTAATGTAAGTTTCAAGCATAATTTCATAGCCTAAATCAACCAAGAAAATTCTAAAAAAAATATTTAACAAAAATTTTATCCTCTTAGCTTTCCAACCGTATATCATTTGCCTCAATCCGATATCGGAAAGGTCTTCAAATATAATTTTAAAAAAACTATGCAAATTTATTGAGGCTCGTTTTGAAAGTGGTCTGGTGGTGGGGTGGTAATGGTCACCACAAGCCCATGGTGCCCGTCCGTGGGGCCATCGATGCACCATCGGTGGCCCTATCGACGCACCATCAGTGGCCCCATCGATGGGCACCATGGGCTAGTAGTGGCCACCACCACCCCACCACCAAACCACGTCCAAAATGCTCTTCGACAGATTTGCATAGTTTTTCTTGAAATTATATTTGAAAACCTTCCCGATATTGGATTGGGGAAAATGATATACGGTTAGAAAGATAAAAGGATAAGATTTTTTTAAAATATTTTTTTAGAATTTTTTGGGTTGATTTATCCTATGAAATCTTACTTTAAACTCAACTTAAGTCCTGTCTCCCAAGATTTGCATAGTTCTAGTATAAATTATATTTGCAGCACTTAAATTGAGTTTGAAGCAAGATTTCATAGGATAAATCAACCTAGAAAATTCTGAAAAAATATTTAAAAATTTTATCCTCTTAGTTTTCCAACCGTATATTATTTACCTCAATCCGATATCGGAAAGGTCTTCAAATATAATTTCAAAAAAAAACTATGCAAATCTGTCGAGGTTCGTTTTGGACATAGTCTGGTAGTGGGGTGGTGGTGGCCACCACCAGCCCATGGTGCCCGTCGGTGGGGCCACCGACACACCATCGGTGCTCCCATCGACGCACCATCGGTGGCCCCACCGACGGGCACCATGGGTGGTGGTGGCCACCACCACCCCACCACCAGACCACGTCCAAAACACTCTTCGAAAGATTTGCATAGTTTTTTTTGAAATTATATTTGAAGACCTTCCCGATATTAGATTGGGCAAATGATATACGGTTGGAAAGCTAAAAGGATAAGCTTTTTTTTAAAATATTTTTTCAAAAATTTTTGGGTTGATTTATCCTATGAATTCTTGCTTCAAACTCAACTTAAGTGCTGTCTCCCAAGATTTGCATAGTTCTAGGATAAATTATATTTTCAGCACTTAATGCAAGTTTAAAGCATAATTTTATAGCCTAAATCAACGATATCAAAAGATCTTCGAATATCATTTTAAAAAAAAACTGTGCAAATTTATCGAGGCTCGTTTTGGACGTGGTCTTGTGGTGGGGTGGTGGTGGCCACCACTAGCCCATGGTGCTAGTCGGTGGGGCCACCGATGGTGTGACGTACCATCAATGGCCCCATCGATGAGCACGATGGGCTGGTGGTTGCCACCACTACCCCACCACCAGACCACGTCCAAAACGCTCTTCGACAGATTTGTATAATTTTTTTGAAATTATGTTAGAAGACCTTCCCAATATCGGATTGGGTGAATGATATACGGTTGGAAAGGTAAAAGAATAAGCTTTTTTTAAATATTTTTTGAGAATTTTCTAAGTTAATTTATCTTATGAAATCTTGCTTCAAACTCAACTTAAGTGTTGTCTCCCAAGATTTGCATAGTTCTAGTATAAATTATATTTGCAACACTTAATGTAAGTTTGAAGCATGATTTCATAGCCTAAATTAACCCAGAAAATTCTCAAAAAATATTTAAAAAAAATTTTATCCTCTTAGCTTTTCAACCGTATATATTTGCCTCAATCTGATATCAAAAAGGTCTTCAAATATAATTCCAAAAAAAACTATGCCACCACCCCACCACAAGACCACGTCCAAAATGCTCTTCGACAGATTTGCATAGTTTTTTTTGAAATTATATTTGAAAACCTTTCGGATATCGGATTGAGACAAATGATATACGGTTGGAAAGTTAAGAGGATAAATGTTTTTAAATATTTTTTCAGAATTTGCTGGGTTGATTTAGACTATGAAATCTTGCTTCAAACTTGCAGCACTTAAGTCATGTTTGAATCATGATTTCATAGCCTAAATCAACCCACAAAATTCTGAAAAAATATTTTTAAAAAAACTTATCCTATTATCTTTCCAACCGTATATTATTTGGCTCAATTCGATAATGAGAAGGCCTCCAAATGTAATTTATATAAAAACTATGCAAATCTACCGAGGCGGGATTTGGAACGACCTGGGTGTGGTGGCCACCACCAACCCATGGTGCCTGTCGGCGGGGCTACCGATGGTGCATCGCTGGGGGCACCGACGGGCACCATGGGTTGGTGGTGGCCACCACCACCAGACCACTTTATAATCCTCATTGGCATATTTGCATAGTATTTTTTAAAATTAGATTTGAAGGCCTTCCCGATATCGGATTGAGCCAAATGACATACGATTGAAAAGTTAAGAGGATAAGCCTGTTTTTAAATATTTTTTCTGAATTTTCTAGATTGATTTGTTTCATAATTTTTTGGGTGCATTAAGCCATCAAATATTGTTTGAAATTAATTGTGACATTCTTAGTGCAAATGATATACAAAGTAATCTTATTACGTTACATGACCACCACTAGAACCTTCCTTTAAACCATGTAATGGCTCAGTGCATCTTGCACGATTGTGTTCTAACATTCCACACCGACCACATTTATATTGCTGCTTCTCCTCTCCTTGGGATAATATTCTATTTTTTTTTCTACCAACAGGACATCTTTTATTATCTGGGGGTCGAACTATTTTCTTTCGATTCTCATGAGAAACATCCCATTGAATGGCATCACCAACAGGATTTGTAGACTCATTGTAAGCTGTAGAAAGTGTGTCAGTATGGTAATAATTCGAGCACATAATATGGAATTCGATGTGTCTATGTAAACACACTGCCATACCATGCACACAAAGATATTGATCCATGTCAAACTTTCTGCATGTACGAGATCTTGTACTCAAATTTACCATATCCTCTATTCCACCAGCTACAATTACCCTATATGTATTATGATCGATAGGTTGAATGAATGAACGTTGTGCTATAGGTTCCCTCTTCTTCAAATGTTCTTCAGTCCCTGTAGTCAAGGTGGTTGTCATATTACTTGCCATATTTCGCCGATCATGGAACCATTGTTGTAACTTTGTGCGAATAGTTTCCAACAAAGGTACAAGTGGCATTTCTCTTCCGTCCCTCAATATTGCATTCAAACATTCAGCAATATTTGTAATCAAAATGTTATATCGAGTAACAGGAAACTTACATCGAGCCCACCTTTCAATATCTATTTCGGATAAATATTCAGCCGCTTATATGCTTGTATTCCGTAACTCGTCCATATAATACTCAAATCTTGAAAACAAATACGCCTTTGCAGCCAAATAAAAAGCAGGAAGTATTTTATTTTCATGTCCAAACTTCTTAGCATGTAAATTTTGACTTATATAATACATACACAATCCATGGTGTGAATTAGGATAAACGACATTCAATGCATTTTCAATACCCTTGTGTCTATCCGATATGAAAACCAAATTGTCAGGTTCTCCATAGGCATGTTTAAAACATTGGAAGAACCATGTGTATGCACCTTCATTTTCTGCATCCCCTACACCAAATGCAAATGGGAAAATTTGACCATTTCCATCTACTGCTGATGTAATATATAGATAGCCATGATATCTATATTTCAAAGTTGTCCCGTCCATAGCAACAACATGCCTTATGTTAGAATGGAAACCTCGTATGCTTGCCCCTAATGCCATGAAACAATATTGGAAGCACTCTCCATCATCAGTAGCAATGCGTGTTATTGTTCCTAGATTCTTAGCTTCTAACATTGCAAAATATGATGGTAGAATTGAGAAAGACTCTTCAGTTGTGCCTCTATTACTGTTTAATGCATGTTCTCTTGCCCGCCAAGCTTTATCATAAGTTATATCTACACCATATTTCAACTTCACATCAAATTTTATCTCATTTGGCTTGTATACATGTCTTACCCCATCATATTTCTCCTTTATATCATCTCCAATAACTCTGCTAGTAGCTTGCCTATGAGGTCCATTGATAGCTTGTGAATATTAAAGACAAACATGCTCATCAGAATATGCCTTTACAATCCATAACTTCTCTGAATGTGGGATCTTTTTAGCTCGAAGTTTCCAATCACAAGTATCATGGAAGCATTGAACCTCATAACGTATAGTAGATGATCGTACAACCTTAAACTGAAAGTTGTTTCGAACAACATACAAATGTAGCTTTCGCTTCAAATCTTGTTTCTCATCATATACTTGACCAACACTAAACTCATCACCATTACAAGAACCTGAGTCTATGTCCATGTAACGGGATGAACCACTTTGCAATGATGATGTTGTATGTGAATCCGAACCACCTACAAATAATACATTCGGTATTGTAAAAAATTTAGCACCAACCTTACTTCTTCTACAATCATTTGGAGTAGTTTCTTCTTCATGTTGAGTTGTTGGCAATTGAGTTTTGAAGTGTGTTTGAGTTTCCTCTACATATGTTTCCTAAGGTGTGCATGTTTCCGGGACTTCACTTTGCCAATATGATACATTTTCCCACAGATTTTGAGTCTCCCGAATAGGACTTTGAGATATTTGACTTTCCCGCAATTGAGCTTCCTCAACATCGGGCACATTAACATATTTTTCTTTTTTTTCCCTTTCTCCAATTTCTGTGGCAGCGTAAGAAGTTGAGATATGAGCGTTTCCGCTTCCCTAAATAAATTTACCATATGTATCATTGTTTCTTTCATCTGCGGGATAAACTTCAGCAAAATTTGAAATTATCTCCACATAGGAGTCATAGGCATAATTGTTTTCACAACATGGATAAATATTTTGACATCTTGATCTGAATTTATTTCCTGTGGAGCACATGGTTGATAACTAACAATATATTGGTCTTTCATCTTCACATTGTACTTTTCTCGACCAACTTTTATAATTTTGTAGACCTCATCTATCAACTGAGCATAAGTATAGTTTCTAGGTATTTCAATCACTTTCGACTGATAATCTTTAAATTGATAACGACCATCGTCACCCTTAAACCATGTGCCATCATAAAATACAACAATTATAACAGTGCTTTCAGAATCCATGGGTACCTATAACAAAAAAAAAACACACCAAATGAGAAAACAAACAATAACCATAAAAAAAATAGAATTAAAAAAAATTAAACAAATATTTAATATTAAAAAGACAAACGGTCTGGTGGTAGGCACCACCAGTGAGTCGTCAGTGATCCCACCGACGCCCTGATGGTGGTGCCACCGACGACAGCCGGTGGTAGGACCACCGACGACCTGGTGGTGAGCCCACCGACGGCCTGGTAGTGCACACCACCAATGTCGTGACCACCTTCAATGGCCTGCTGGTGAGGCCACCAACGGCCTGGTGGTGTGCCTGGTGGTGGGCACCATCAATGTGCCGTGGCCACCTTCCATGGCCTGGTGGTGGGGCCACCAACGCACCATCGGTGGTCCCACCGACGGGCACCATAGGCTAGTTGTGGCCATCACCACCCCACCACCAGACCACGTCCAAATCTCGCCTCGACAGATTTGAATAATTTTTTTTGAAATTATATTTGAAAACTTTTCGGGTATCAGATTGAGGCAAATGATATATGGTTGAAAGCTATTAGAATAAAATTTTTTAATATTTTTTCAGAATTTTTTGGGTTGATTTAGGCCTTTAAATCATGCTCCAAACAGAACTCAAGTGCTATCTCAGTAGCTTTGAACGTAAATCAGGTTTGAAGTATAATTAGAAGGCACAAATCAACCCAGAAAATTCTAAAAAAGTATTTTAAAAAAAGTTTATGCTCTTAGCTTTCCAACGGTATATTATTTACCTCAATTCGATATTGGAAAGGGCCACCACCATCCCACCATCAGACCACGTCCAAAACCCTCTTCGACAGATTTGTATAGTTTTTTAAATTATATTTGAAGACCTTTCTAATATTGGATTGAGGAAAATGATATAGGGTTGGAAAGCTATGAGAATAAGATTTTTTTTTAATATTTTTTCAGAATTTTTTGGGTTGTTTTAGGCCTTCAAATCATGCTCTAAACCAGACTCAAGTGGTGTCTCGACAGCTTTGCATGTAAATCAGGATTGAAGTACAATTAGAACACACAAATCAACCCAAAAAATTCTAAAAAAGTATTTAAAAAAAATCTTATTCTCTTAGCTTTCCAACCATATATCATTTGCCTCAATCCAATATCGGAAAGGTCTTCAAATATAATTTTAAAAAAAAACTATGCAAATGTCGAAGAGATTTGGACGTTCAGTATGTGGTGGTGCCACCATCAGCCCATGGTGCCCATAGGGGCCACCGACGCACCATCGAGTCCACACCGACGAGCACCATGGACTGGTGGTGGCCACCACCACCCCACCACAAAACCACGTCCAAAACGAGCCTATACTGATTTGCATAGTTTTTTTTGAAATTATATTTGAAGACCTTTCCTATATCGGATTGAGGCAAATGATATACGGTTGGAAAGCTAAGAGGATAAGTTTTTTTAAAATATTTTTTTAGAATTTTCTGGATTGATTTATGCCTTCTAGTTGTACTCCAAACCTGATTTACATGCAAAGCTGCCGAGACAGCACTTGAGTCTAATTTGGAGCATGATTTAAAGGCCAAAATCGACCCAAAAAATTCTAAAAAAATATTAAAAAAAAAACTTATTCTCATAGCTTTCATATCATATATCATTTGCCTCAATCTGATTCCCGAAAAGTCTTCAAATATAGTTTCAAAAAAAATATATACAAATATATAGAAATGGCCTTGTGGTGGGTGGTGGTGGCCACCACCAGCCCATTGTGCTCGTCGATAAGCCCACCACCAGGCCGACACCAAGTAGTTTAAATTTGATAACCACTGTTCACCTTCTTCTTCTATACGATGCGAAATTTTTCCATCGAATGTGGTTTTTTGCAGTTCACAGTTTCTGCTTGAAAACTCCATTTCAAACCCAAAATCATTAACAAATCAACAACTCAATCAATAATAGAGAAAAAAAAATCAACAATTACTATTAATATTAATTTACATAAGCTTAAATATACATTAATGGTCGATTTGACGGCGACGAAAGAAATGTATAATTTGATTGAAATTCAAATTAATGAAAATGTGTTTTTGTTGTTTAAATTTTTTTTTAATACTTCTATATGCATTTAATTTGGGAAGATGATAGGAGGTATGCGCATTAAATGGAAAAAAAAAAAGATAAAAAGGGTAGTTAGGTAAAAACATTTATGAAATGGACTAAAATTTTAATTCTTACAAAACGTGGCTAAAAAAAATTTAACGACCCCATTGTTGACTATGGCATCGAAAAACCCTTTCTACAATTAAGTTTAACAAATCATTTGGGTCTAGGTCCAAATCAATTTGAACAACTGACTAATCTATGCATGGATTGAGTTGATTTGGGTTAAACCCAACTATGAGCCTACTCGATTTATATTTTTTAAAAAAAGAAGAAAAAAAAAACTAATCAGTTGGGTTAGTTTTGAATTCAAAACCGACCTATCCGAACGGATACCCAACCTTAAAAATTATAAATTATTCCTTTACATAACTCTCAAAATAAGAAAATTTGAGAGATAAATAAATTACTGTTAATTTTGAATTACTTGATTTTGTTTTAACTTACGAGAAAGAAGCATTTTGATCGCTTTTCTTATTAGGGGGGAGAGCCATCATGATTCCTTGTTAACTTTCCTAAGAAGTTAATTAGAATGATCAATTGTTACTTATTATAAGCAAGAAGGGATGTCATGATGATGTTACATATGTGATTTGTTTTACATGATTTTTAAACAATAATATTAAATACTAGTCGTCTTTATGGTTGACTTGCCAATTGCGTCAACGATTCAATTATCTGGCTTCCCAATGATGCATTTCAAGGTACTTTCCCTTCGCACCTACTCATTGTCCTTTTTCCAGTTGACTCCATTGTTTACCATTGTAGTTTTGTAAATGTTCACTTTTGATTTTACATTAACCATTTGCGAAGTAAATGCATCATGCATGCTGTATATGCTCTTATTTATTTATTCCTTTCATAAGAAACCAGATCCCCCATAAACTTCTGAATTTTTAAATATCAATTATTTTATAATTAATGCCAAATCTTTTATGAATTTATGGCGTCATGATTGATGCAAATTATTTTACAAACTCAATTTTTATCCCAAAATTTGATTGATTCTGACGTGGGGTAGAACTACACTGGGCCCAGGTTTTGTTTTATTTAGAAAATATACTTTTTAATCTATTTTGATTAAATTTTTGTATTTTACATGTACTCCCACCTACCAATATATATATATATATATATATATATATATATATATATATATATATATTAGCCTTCCATTATCAGTATCTAATTTTTTTTTTAAAAAAATTACTTTCCAGAGTTTGTTAAATTTAGTTTCACTTGCTTGTTGTTTTGACATTCGATATTATAAGTTAATTATATAATAATTTGATTTATTTATTTAATTATTATAATAAGTTAAAGCTGTTAATATATTTATGTGTGTGTAGAAAATAATAAATAAATAAGATATAAATTAGTATTTGGGACTTCAACACCCTAATTCCTTTTTCCTTTTATAAATAAAAAAAAGTTTCAATATGGAAATTATTAGCTCAGGATTCTGTTAAAAGATAAGATTTTGTTGCTGCTCCAGCTTTGTAACCCTGTAGGAGTCTAGTAGCTAGTTCATTCCCCTAACAGTTCCCCTTTCACCCAATATTTAGCAGGGTTGAGTACACCTGGGGCCTTAACAGGGGCTTGCCAAGACTCGAACCACAACTCTCACAAATGAGTGTGAGGGTTCGGTCGGCTTTCTTACCACTAGGCAACACCCCTAAGTGCCTTCAACACCCTGATTCGTTTATAAATAAAAACTATTTTTTAATATTATTAAAAAGGATAGGAGAGGTCACTAAATGGTGACACATTCCCTACCAGAACGTCAGTAAAATAGCTGCTACATGCTAAGAATGTAATTGGAGGGGCTCGAAATCATAATTACTACTCCCTTATTTCTCATTCAATTAAATTTTAATATCTTAATTTATTTTTCTTCTATCCCTTATTTCTCATTCAATTAAATTTTAATATCTTAATTTATTTTTCTTCTATTTTATAATATATTAAATTTTAATTAAAAGATAGATAATTTGAATTCAAAAGCTTAAAAGTACTCTCTCAAACTGTCTTTCCAAAGATAAAATCCTATTGTCATCATATGGGATAAAATATCATCGATTTTGGCCCAATAGGCCCAAGGTAGACAGCAAACCCCAGGGAATCGACATAGAAGGTCTAAATCAATTGGTTTGTACTAAAATGATAGCTCAAACTAAACTGTTTTGGGACTACTTAGAACATATTAAAGATGTTTGGAGCTCGATTTTGACATAATTAGAGCTAAAGAAGAATCCAAAATAGTAAGGTTTAATCTAGCATTTATTATTTATTATTGGATACTTTCTTATATTTACTTTTCATATCGGAAAGAATAGACTTTGAATTTTTTTAATCCATGTCAGTGAGGGTCGAACTCTATATGTCTATGTGACAGTTAGGGTTACAATCCTAATTTGGTTGAGACAACAGACTTAACACTATAAATACCCTCATACTACGCATACAAAGGTACGCACATATTTTAAACCTAAATACTTCCACTCTCATTCTCAAATGATTTTATAATCTAAAGACTGACTTAACCGTTACTCCCAAAGCTTTAGGTTCTAGCAATTCACAGCAAACAATTTATGATGGATTAAAATTTAACACAAACAATTATCAATAAGATATTCAATTCACAAGCATATTTTCAATAATTTTAACCTATATTATTGTCCAATAAAAAAATACAAGTGAATCCATACATAGATGTGATCTTTTAGTCAATAAGAAGCACATTAAATACTTAAAATCTCCATTTACCCCAAGTAATATTTGTCTACATAATAAAGTTTTAAGAAAAATAAATAAACAATTGTCACAAAAAAAAAGAAAAGAAATAAACAAATAATATGAAAACAAGAATGATACGTTTGATTATTTGGCTTGGTTTTTTTATGTCATATCCAGGGTTTGACCCATTTAAATTATTTTGACCAACTTTGTTGAAACTTATTATTTTGTCCAATTTTCAAGGGAATGTACTTAAATACCCCTGACACTGAATTAATGAATATGGATCTTCAGAACAATGAACTTACCTTGGTTGAACTACCGGTAGGTAGGAAACAATATAGAGGAGGAGAAAACTGTTTTGATTACTCTCAGACCAGCTTCGAAACATAGATAAAATTTCTGGGGGAATTGGATCTGAGCGTTTGTCGACTTGTCTCACACACCTACACGAAACAACTTATAAGTCATAAGCCCACCATTGTAAGTGAAAAAGTTCACCCATCCATGTCTGTGAATCATGTATATCTATGCTTAATTTAGGGATTCATATGATAAACAAAAATTCTTTGCAGGTTAGTTAAGGGTCCTTTGATTTTAACTTATACCGTGGGAATTAATTAATTTTCATACTACTTTTATATTCGTCTAGCTTCTATAATAATAAGTTAGAGGGATAGTTCGCTGAAGTGATGACAATTACTCATCATTTAAGAAGGGAAGCTAGTTCATCACTGAAGAAGTCGTTCGTCATCATTAACGAAGTACTTCATCAGTTTCGTCAGTGACGAAGTACTTCGTTAGTTTCGTCAATGACGAAGTAGTTTGTCAGTGACGAACGACTTCGTCAATCAGTGACGAAAGACTTCGTCAATGACGATCGACTTTGTCAATCATGACGAAGCACATCGTACATTAATATAACATTTATAACACTTATGTAAACATTTCCTCATTCATGTAACACTTTTATATATAATACTTTGCTGCCTAATGTAGTTGGAATGGCGAAGAAGAAGTATGATAATGTTGTGGTCATTGTTGTTTTTTATGGAGGCAAATGGGAACAAAAAGATGATGGATGTTGGGTTTTCCTTAATAATAGAACAGAAGTAATTGACATCAGAGAGTCCTTCACGTTTAAAGATTTGGAGAACCGAATATATAACATGTTTGATGTTGACAAGGGTAAAATATTATTAAGAATGAAGTATCAATACAATTAATACAAATTGCATGTTGATCCCCAAACTATTCAAAACGATAGAGATGTATGCAATTTTGTTTGGGTTATGAAGTATTTTAGGCCGGTAACTCCATTATTTGTAGAGGTGTTGCTTATGCTGCCACTGTTTGATGTTCAGAATGGTTTGAAATCTTGTAGTGAAAGCAACCATAAATTGTCTATACACTGAAAGGAGAATGTGGTTCAAGATTAGTATATGGCATTGAAACAAATAAGAGTCACGAAATTGACAACATTGGCAAACCAAAAACTCAAGTATGAGAGACTCAATTACCAAAAATTCAAGTGGCAGTGACTCAACTATCAGAAACTCAACTACCACAAATTGAACCACCAGAAATTCCATATTGTGATTCGAATGGATGTCATCATCAGGTTGAAGGTGATTCTTAAATATTCATGATGATATAGATGTCTGTGCGAACACTTACTTTCCTATGAATGAAGAGTATGAGGCAGCACAATACAATGACAGTGAATACGAGTTAATTTGATTTAATAATCAATATGAATATACACCTAATGAAGATAATATTGCTGGGCAAACCTGCGTTCAACCTCCACATAGTGTGGCTACATACCCATCTTCCATGTCAAGGGTGTCAAGTTCACAGTTGTCAAGAAACAAAACAAGTGCAAGCAGTGGTGGTACGTTGTGTCGGTATTTGAACATTGAACTAGGTAGTTCTGCATGCAAGCTCATTGAGATTAGATGGTTTATGATAGTAAAAAGAAACTAAAAAATAAGTTGCATTTAATGGCAGTCGAGAATAATTTTGATTTTAAGATAGTAAGATTATCACCCGATCGTTATTAGGTTCATTGTCGATATGACAATTGCAAGTGGAAAGTTCATCCAACAAAGATCCCGCGTTCTGCTCAATTGTTTAGGATCAAGGATGTTCATCTCGAACATAATTGTAAATACAAGAACAAGGGGCTTAATATAGATAATAGGCAAGCAAACATTCGTACTATTGGTAATCTAATAAGAGCGAAATGTGATGGTATTGCTTGGATTTATAAGTCAAGAGAGATAATGCATGATATCAATATGAAGTACAGACTAAAAATTACTTATGACAAGTATGGCGAGCAAGAGAATACGCACTACGAAGTGTAAGGGGATCTGTGGAAGAATCATTTGCAGCATTGTCATCGTACTTTGCAATGTTGGAAAAAATGAATCTAGGAACAATTACTTGTATTTTAACCGACGATGACAATATTTTTCGATACTGTTTCATGGCTTTAGTTGGAAGCATAAAGGGATTTGTTTCATATGTCAGACCAGTTGTTGTTGTTGATGGAATAATGTTGAAGTACAAATACAGTGGTCATTTGTACATAGCTTCCGCACTTGATGGTAATGGTCAGATTTATCCACTTGCTTTTGGTATTGGAGACAGAGAAAATGAAGTTGTATACACGTGGTTCTTTGAGTGTTTTCAAGGAATATTTTGGAGATATAGATAATTTAGTTTTCGTTACTGATCGTCACAAAGGTATAGAGAATGCATTGAAAGTCGTATACCTCAATAACTACCACGGGTTATGCATGTATCATATTAGTAAAAACTTGAAGGTAAAAAAGTTTGCAAACAATGATGATATTCTTCCTCCTTTTTATTTGGTTGAGAAGGCATACTTGCCAACGAAGTTTGATTATTATATAGATGAATTACAACACATCTCTATAAGGGCTGTTAATACTTGGAAGACATTGATGGAAGTAAATGAGCTCGATCTAAGTTTTCTATCACAAGATATAATATTTTGACAACAAACATTGATGAATGTATGAATGCTATTCTCAAAGATTGTCGTGAGATGCCGATTCTCTCATTGCTGGAAACTATTTGTCCAAAGCTGCAATAATGGTTTCATGATCGTCGTACTATTGCTTGCAATACAACAATGGCCTGATTCCATGTGTTCATGTTATGGCAGTGTGTATGCATTGAGTTGTTCTTTTCATATTATCACATCTGATTACTACTATGCCAACACACTACGTGTTGCGTATGCAAAATCTATATATCCTAAAGGAGCCCAGTACAGTAGGATGTCCCTGATGAAGTAAAACAAAGAGTGGTTCGACCACTTGAAATGAGAAAAAGATCTGCTGGTAGACTAAGGAAAAACCAGATTCTATCCTAAGGTGAAGAAAGAATTATATACAAGTGTAGTCGTTGTCATTAAGTAAGTCACAACTGAGCAAAATGTAAAGAGCCATTTGAAAGGATTGACAAAGGTAGATCGGGTCAACCTTGACGAAGCACTTCGTCATCTCTAATGAAGCATTGATGAAGAACTTCGTCTATGACGAAGCGCTCCGTCTCTAACGAAGCACTTGTTATCTGACGAAGCATTTGAAGCATTGTAGATGGACCGGCTCAATGCTCGCTTCGTCAATGACAAAGTACTTAGTCGTATCTGACGAAGCACTTCGTTGTCTCTGATGAATCACTAACTTCCCACTTGACGAAGACATTCGTGTCCTATTCATGAATCCAGTCTTCTTTGACGAAGTCGTTTATTGTAAAATTACTGACAATATTTTTTTATTAATAAAATAATTTTTGTTCTTTTGTATACATCAAATACAATAAATATTATTAAATGCTGTACTTTTTTACAAATAACAAATGAATACAATGAATAGTGAAATAATGTTATAAATAAAATGAATTATATTAAATAGTATTTACAAATAAAATGAATCGAATAACATGTTATACATCAAATACAAATAAAATGAACCAAATAATACAAAAATTCAATGCTATACTGTACATAAAATTGCCTATTCAATTGAATCAAACTAATAAATTTTTTGCCAAAACTTCTTGAGTGTACTTCAATTTGAAAAAGGGTATGTTAGATTGGCTGAATGTCAATTGGAGATTGACCATCAAATATTCCACGAATTTGACCATGAACACACCACAATCGTCTTTGCAAGAAGAAGTAATAGTAATTAATTAGAAATCAAATACATTGTAATGTAATTCAAGGTATTGAATAAACTATCTTACCCATTCAATTGTTGTGGAGTTTTCTTAAATAAGTGGATCATAAATGGCTCGAATCATTTATTCTGTTCAAGGCGTATATCATAAACGTTAGTGTCCTTCAAGAAATATGACATCATCACTCCTAACAATTCCAATTCGGGCATATGCTTTTTGGATATAGATATGTAGGAGTCATAGAGAATCATAAGACATTTGATTATATCTACTCGAGCCAACATCCAATGTTCGTGGACAAAGTTGAAAAAAATATAAATATGTTAATTGAAAACAAATTATCAAATAAATTGTTTTGGTTGTACTCATAGTAAATATAATGCACTTGCTTATCTCATTAGCCTCCACAATACTTAAGACCTTTGGATATGCAGTCCCCCATCTATATCCCAACAAAAATTCATCAAATGTCCACTGAACGGGCTCATCTTCTTTCTTTTTATTTTTTCTTCTTTTTTGTATAAACCTTTTGAATTCCACCACTTATGTACATATTTTGGCTATAAAATAATACAAACAATGGCATATGTTTCATAAAAAAAGAAGAAGGTTACAATACACAAAATTAATGCAAGACACGTAAGTAACAGATGGTACTAACCCAAAAAATGAATCAAATATAGCTTCTTTTTGACTAAACAAAGTAGGATGCAATCTCATGCGAATACATATGTGGCACATAACAAAACAATAAGTGAGGTAATGCACATATAAGAAAATATAAAAAAAAGTATAAGGACATTACCATATCTGTCAACCATTCAGCAGTCTTCACCATGACTTGCATAAATTCTATAGTTATGGGCTCATATTGACCAAGTGAAACCACCTCAGGAGGGTCTTCTACCATGTACGCCGCGAAGGACTTCACTACATCATCAGAGGGTGGCTTCATCGAATTGAATTGATCAGCTGGTATCGTATTCTTCAGTTTGTCTTTCAATTCTTTATTTACGACATAAGGGGACTTGAACTTTTCACCTATTTTCCTCAGTCTCTTATACCCTAACACACCCATGTCGAGTTCTTCATTTTTTTTTTCATCATCTTGCACATGTGTAGTAGTATCTATTGTGCTCGCCACAGTTGATTGCACAATACTACCGGTCTGCATGCATTGAAAAGTACATTAAATAATATAAACATAAGCTTGAATGTGAAGCATCATTGATTAAGCATTTATCATAAGTGATGAAGTGAGTGCTAACGAATCCTAAACACTATAAACATTAAGATTTCAACTTCATCAGAGACAAATCCTAAGTATAAATTAGTAGGACTTCGTCAGCCTAACAATAGGAGAATAAAAATTAACAAATATGAACTTCGTCAACTTCGTCAAAGACGAATCACAATTGACGAAGTACTTCATCATCTGACGAATGAGTTTATCAACCAAATCCAAACTTAAACAACGATTAGATGAAAAGCTTCGTAGATGAAGAGCTTCGTCATAGACGAAAAGCTTCGTTAACTTATCCAAGTATGTTATGATTGCTTCGACGGAGACAAACGACTTTGTCAACATGTAATCACCCAGTTTTCCTTAAAAACCCTAATAACCCAAACTTAATTTCTAAATTCAAAATACAATAAAATAATTTCGGACCTAATAACAAATGAACAAAATGGAGTAGCGATAATGAAGACATGGAAAATGCAGATTGTAAGTGGGTTTAAGCTCTAAATTAAAATTTAAAATTGAATACAGAATAACAGAAATGCAAATCGTAAATGATGAAGAAAGTGACTAAAAAAATTATACACATACTTTCAGTCATTAAAGAAATATTATTATAATTTTAGATTAAAATATTTATTCCGAACAACTTTAATTAAAATAATTCAAATATATACATAGACATGAATATCGCATAAAAAAAACCCCTACTTAGCTGGTTCCCTGCCACCTAGTGCATGTCTACTTTCATAATCCAAACGGGTCTTATTTTCTCTTTTTTTGGTAAAACTTATTTTCTCTTATTTATATATATATAGAATATGCAATTGCAGTTAATTATCCTGGGGATGTGACATCTTTTCAGGTAGCCGACACGCCATTACCTTGTTCTTAACACCCCATTTCTCAGCACATGCACTGCACCTCATTTTACCAAAACAACACTAATAAAAAATTTGAAAATAGATCTGCACCTTACAAAAGAATTTGCAAACCAGTAAAACTACTGGCACAATATAATAATTATTATTATTATTAACGAACTTCCAAGATTCCCAACCAGTTTCTGTAAGAATTTCTTGAGACTCTTTTCCTTCTTTCCTGGGCTTGGAGTATTATTCTCTTTCACCCTCACCTCTCTGTCTATCTGCATCTGAAATAATCAGAGTACCAAAGTGGGACGCTTTTTATTTCTTTATTTATTTTATATATATACCTTCTTCTTTTTTTCTTTTTCTTTTTTGTGTTTTTTATCATGAAGTGCATATGTGAATGTGTGTGTCGGACACTGACAGCTCTTTGTAATTCAATCATGCAAATGAACCTGGCATCAATTATTCCCTTCACCTTTATGCTACGTTCAGCTACAAATTTCAGCGCCATCCCATGTTCTGCGCAGAAGACACTTCTCTCGTTACTTCTTCCCCGTCATCTTCTTAAAAAAGTTACCTTTTAGGCTTTTTTGCCCATTTGGATTTTTACCAAAATTGTTTTCTTGTGTCCATAGAGCAAAATTAATTTAAAACTAATATAAACCCAGCCAAAGTTGATAAAAACGAAGTAGATATCCAAATTTGTGTTATGCATAGAGAATGGTATTTATTATGTAATTTTGCATAAATTGCCAAAGCTATTATCACTTTAAAAGAGTCTTTTTCTTTTCTGGGTTGGTGAGGTGTTGTTGCACTGTAGCTCTCTCTCTCTCTCTCTTCACAAACTGCACGCTATCATTTAAATACCATTTTTTGAAGACTTCCTTGTTTTGATTTCTTGCTCAGGCAGTTTTTGATATTAAATCTCAAATGGGTCTGGTTAGCCTAGAATTTCTAATTTTTCCCCCAAAAAATTGCTTACCACCATTATTAGTTTCCAAAAGCTCAAACCTTCCGAATCTGAATCTTGTACATTGCATATTGTCTGTTTGTATTTGGTATGATTCACGATTTATCTAGATTCGTTTCTTTGTTTCAATCTGGGAACTAAACTAAAACGCCCTTTTTTTTTCCATCTGGATCTTGTGGACAAGCCTTCCTGTTTAATCCTATGAGCCAGATTTTGTTTTTTCCAATTTTTTCATCTGGGTATTGTAGAAAACTTTCCTCTATAACCCCTTGAGCGAGATTTGTGCAATGCCCACATGAGTTCTTGAATTTTTTATTCAGGGTATTGAATTTAAAATTATTTTTCTTAAAGCCCCTTGAACAAGATAGGAATATTGACGGTTTTTTTTTTTTTAGTTATTATTAAATCCAACCTGGGTTTAGGATTTGGGTAGATTGATGCCTGCTGGAGGTGTCCAACAATGGCGAATCTTGTCCCAGGTGTTCTTCTCAAGCTTCTGCAGCACATGAACACTGATGTAAAAGTTGCAGGCGAGCACAGGTCTTCTCTATTGCAAGTTGTGAGTATTGTTCCAGCACTTGCGGGTGGTGAGCTTTTCCCAAACCAGGGGTTTTACCTCAAGGTTTCGGATTCCTCTCATGCTACTTATGTTTCTCTACCTGATGAACATGACGATCTGATTCTTAGTGATAAGATCCAACTGGGTCAATTCATTCATGTCGAACGACTCGAATCTGCCTCGCCGGTGCCCATTCTTCGTGGGGTTAGGCCGGTACCTGGACGGCACCCTTGTGTTGGGACTCCAGAAGACATTGTTGCAACTCATTCTCTTTGCTTTCTGAACAACAATTTGTCTCCGGGTTCGAAATCTGCAGAGAAAGTGAAATCAGATTCCAAAGTATTGGGCAATACTCATTCTGGTGAGAAGGAGAAATTTGGGCTGCTGAGATCAAATGGTAGTAGTAGTGCTAAGGAGGATGAGAAAGTGGATAAGAAAATGTCTCCTTTGGTTAGAACAAAGTCTCAGCTGTCAAAACCGAATTTGAGTTTAGATGTGAAGAAGGAACCTTTGAGCAGATTGAAGTCCTTGAATTCGCGGTTGAATTCAATTCCATCTTCTCCGACGAGCTGTTATTCATTGCCAACATCTTTTGAGAATTTTGCAAATGGTGTAAAGCAGCAGTCAAAGATTAAGGGAACTGCCAAGGTAGGAGGAGAGGTGGAGAAGGGAAATTCTGTTCGTTCAGCTAGTCCTAGTGGGAAGAAAGTAGCTGCAGGAAACCCAATCAGGAATTTGGTTCAGGGGTTCGAGATGGGAGCCAAGGCTTTGAGGAAGAGCTGGGAAGGAAATATGGATGTGAAGAATAGAGAAACATCAAAATTGAGGGCTGCCAAACATGACCCCAAGCCTGATGTTCGCATTTCTGTAAGTTCTAGCAATTTTGAGAATTATGAGATAGATTATGCTGAATTGTGCATGTGGCTTGTTTGAATTGATTTGGGACCTTCTTAATGGATCTTATTGTGTTTGAACTTTTTGCTCAAATAATGGATATTCTAGGAATGCATTTCTGAAATTTGGGATTAGCAACTTAATCATATTTCACCGCAGAGCAGAATTGCATGCTATGTTTACCCCTCTCTCTCTCTATCTATCTGTCCTTTTAAAATTTGGTCTCGCAGTAATTTGTAAAAGGTTACATGTTTTTCCTGCATATTTTAATTGCTTGATGCTATTGTTTGTTCATTTCATGTCAAACAAATATTTGTCATCTAAATGGACATGCATTTTACAGGCTCCTAGAAGAAGTACATCGAGTGAGAGGTTACCGTCAAAGGAAGAAAATAAGATCCAGGTATCTACAAAGTCTTCTAAAGGGGAGAATAAGGTTCCGATATCTGCGAAGAAAGTTACTGCAAATGGAACTTGGGATGATCAAGACAGGTTAAATAAGCAAAGAATATCTGTTGGAAGAAAATCATCAGGAGAACTAGTCAATAGTGGAATTCCTGGAAGCTTGGTCAAGGTTCCTTTAAACAATAGAAAACTGACAGAGGGAAATGTTTCATGGGCTTCACTACCATCATCACTTGCAAAACTTGGAAAGGTATATATTCTTGGATCCGGATCTGTGTTACTTGGGACTCTTTCATTTGGCCTGAAGTACAGTGTATAGAGTAAAAAATGTCACTGATACTGGATCCGTAGCAGAATGCCTAGATACAGTGAATAAAATATTTTTCAATTCCATCGCACTTAGAATAGGAAGAATAAATTATACCCATGAAACCAAATTGATTAAAAAGAAACACTTGAAATATTTTTAAAATGCAGTCCACAAATCTTTGCTCTTTTTTGTGGGTCATTAATCACATGTATATTGGCTGAATTGCAATATAACTACTTGGCAATTATAAGCCAATTACTTATAATAATTCTCTAGAATTGGATTTTTGTATATCCACATTCCACATCCAATTCCAAATCTCAGCCCCTTTTGTAAGCGATGTCTTGAATCTTAAAATCTAGAGTTCGAAGATTCTGACACCTAGATCTGGTATATCCACATTCCACATCCAATTCCAAATCTCAGTCCCTTTTGTAAGCGATTTCTCAAATCTTAAAATCAAGAATTCAAAGAATCTGACACCTAGATCTGTAGCCAAACACCGTCACCCAAGTCTGTGTGGCATAGACCCTAATAATTTTCTTGGATTTTAAAGCTATCCTGAGTGATCTGTATGCTGAATATATGGCTAAGTGACTGCCATATGTGAAATTTATTGAGCACGTACTTCAAATTATTTGTTTTATTGTTATTTTTTACTGAAATTACAAGAAAATGTTATTTAAGAGGTCCAAGATTTCTGTAAAATTGCAACTTGGAGTCGAGTCTTGGTTTCTTGAGCCTTCTGTTCTGATTTGTGTCGATCATTCCCTTGACCTGAATAATGTGTTTGCTCTAGTAAAATACAATGACCAGTCTTCTATTTGAATATCTGACCCAAATTTTAGAAATATCCTCCTTTTCTCATTATTTATCTTTGTGGTTTCTTTTAGTTGGAATAGCAAGTGTTTTTTTTTTAATACAATATTCTGAATATGTAGAGATGCCTATTTTGATTCATATTCTGATCTTTTGGAATACCATCTTTTTGTGTAAAGTTGTATGGCTCGGCATTCGTGTTTTACTCTGTTTTTTATGTTTGCTATTATAGGAAGTTATCAAGCACAGAGATGCTGCACAAACAGCAGCAATAGAGGCTGTGCAGGAGGCTTCTGCTGCAGACAGCTTGCTTCAATGTTTAAGGTATATCTATACCTACTTTGCAATAACATAGAAGTATCCTGGTTATCTTTTGACTTGGAATGATCCTTTTGATTGAAATTTCTTTTTATTGATCGTCCTAATAATCCCTGACATATTTGCACTGAATAGAATCATTTTATCCCTTGTCAAACTGTAAGTCTGTTTATTAAATGTGATCATGCATGCAGTTACATCTTCATCTGGTCAGTTAGCTCCTCACATGTAACAACAGATGAATTAGAAGCTATGAGAAATTCTAACATAGCAAACAAATTTGTTGTGTTATCGAATCATTGTTCCTAATATTAATGCTCAAGTCATCCCCTTACTATCACACAGTCATGCCTGTTAGGATCCTCTGTGGCGTTGGATAGGGTTTCATGTGTTTCTGTATGTACCTATGAGGTGTCAAACTGGGCTATGATTTCCTCTTCAAGATTTTAGCTCTCAATAATTTCCTTCACGTTTAACTGATTGTTTGGTGGCATCTGGTAGTTTCTTTAATTTTCCTAGTCTTTCCTTTTTTCATGTGCATTTGAACGTTATAATTGATCTACTTTCTCTCTCGCTTTTTCCATTTACTTCTTTTTTCCCTCTATTTCTTTGTCTAAACTTTAATCTCTCATCTCCCAACGCATATTCAATTAAATATACCAAATATCTTCATGAATCCAATCATTTATTCACTTATCAGTTCCATAATTCGACCAAACAATGGAATCAATTACCTAATCTGTTTCATTCCATACATGATTCCATTTCAATCAACAACAATTCTCTTTGTGTCAATTTATTTTAAGTACTCCTGTTAAGCGACATAAACAACTTTGGAAGATGGATTGCCTAAATACTCTTTATGTCAATTTCTTTTCCCCTGCAGCAATAACAATTCCCTGCAAGACATTTTCCTTAGTTACATATCTTTTTGTTAGATTATAGATTAGGAATTCAAATAAAATGCAAAACCAATGCTTTTAATTACAGTGAAACCTACGATATCTTTCCTTTTTGTATTTATTTATTTTCCCCCTTTTTCATATAGTCCCCTGTGCAATATGATACTTCCAATATTTTTGTTTCAACTTTTGGCCCATGTTCTCTCTATCGACAGACGTTCTTAGTTTATTTTATTTCTTTCCCTCCTGCAGCATATATTCGGAGTTAACTACCTCTGCCAAGGAAGATAACCCACAGCCAGCAGTAGAGCAGTTTTTGACCCTCCATTCTAGCTTGAACAATGCTCGTTCAGTTGCTGATTCTTTATCTAAAACTATATCAACTGGTTCATCCCCGGATCATGAACAGAATCCATCGGAAGAAGTGCTAAAGGTCACACAAGACAGACGAAAACAGGCAGCCACTTGGGTGCAAGCTGCATTATCCACCAATCTATCATCTTTCTCTGTATTTAGTAAAGAGCTTGCTTCAACTTCTGCTGCTTCTTTAGCTTCCTCTCAAAACCAAAAGATGGTCTCGACAAATCAACCCATATTAGTTCTAGAAAATTCAACTAAGAATGCCTCCACAAAATCTCAGGGAAAAATCCGCCAGTTGGTGGGCTCTAAGCTCACTGCTCCAGGAACTCCTCGTCGATTTGGGGAGGGATCGGCAACAAATCAAAAGCCACAGGCCCAACCTCCACCTGAATGGGTTAGAGGAAATGGTCTTGATGAGGCTGTTGACTTGGCTGAAATGCTGAGACTGCAGTCACAGGATTGGTTTTTGGGATTTGTGGAGAGATTCTTGGATGCTGATGTGGACACCTCTGCTCTGTCAGATAATGGTCAAATAGCAGGGATGTTGAGTCAGCTGAAGAGCGTGAATGATTGGTTGGATAACATTGGTTCTAGTAAAGATGAAGGAGAAACATCCCATGTTTCGGCAGAAACCATCGACAGGCTGAGGAAGAAGATATACGAGTATCTTCTCACGCATGTTGAGTCTGCTGCAGCTGCACTTGGTGGTGGATCACAATCGTCACCACGGCTACGAACAACAGAAATGAAAGTAAGAAAGTGAATAAGTTTAATTTGTAGTCTGGATGTGTGAGATATAGTGCTTATCTGCACATGAACAAGTGCAGACCCCCAAGCAATTGGAGCTTTAACCACCAAGTGGTTCCAGGTGCTCAGTGTGTTAATTTATGTACATAAAAAATTCATATGGGTGAGGTATAGATGGAGTGGTCAATTATTGATTGTCAAGAAAAGAATTTGATGTCAAATGCTTGATTTTGTTTTTCCGATGGCGTTTGTTTGAAGTTGATTGCTAAATCATACAGGTTGAAACCAGTTTGGAGAACAAGAAAATGGATATATTCATTTCATTGTCAATGTAGTATTATAAGCTTTCTTATAGGATGGAAAATGTATTTGACAGTATGTGGCCTCATTCCTATCAAGTTAACTTGGTACAACGTAAGAATTTTCCTTTTGCTTTGCACGTGATTTTCAGAAATATTAATTAAATTCTTAATTCATTTTTTTATATTTTTATTCAAATATAATTATTTTATTTAACAATTTAAGTTTTAAAAAAATTAATTAAATTCTCCTTTGACGATCATCAAATTTATAGACATCATTGTTGTATAAACGGTATAATCTTGTGAATATCGTCGTCGATATTGCCATCATTATGTATATATTATCCAACCATTGATCTCGTACATCCATTTTCTTTCTTCTAACTATCGCTCTGTTTCACAAGTTGGGTAGCAAATAATTCTTTATAAATTTTTTTCTTTCATCTTAAACTGTATATTGAAAAAAAAAAGAAGATCAAATGTTATTATATAGATTTTATTTTAAAGTGTGAGAATTTATGGGTTTTAGAGTTTTTATTTCGTAAATTTGATAAATTTTAGGATTTTTGTTTTTACCTTTTTTTTGCTTGATCAATTTATGACAATTATTTACTTCTTTATGGCAAAAGAACCACCAAGGAAGAAACTAATATAGGCATATTAAGACATCTACTAATAGTGTTTTTAAAGATAAAAAAATATCTACAGTACACACAAATATTTATAATTAATTGGATTACATTAGCAATTAATTATCCAGATTTAAAAGAGAAACTTAAATATAATAATATAAATTGAAATTCAAACTCTAATTTTAAAGACAGAGAATAGATGTTTCAACCCCGCTTTTTGATCTTAAAGATACGATCTTGGTGATATTTTATATTATTATATATTAATTAGAATTAAACTTGAAATTAAAGATCTAAATATAGTGCTTTTAAAGTCCAGAGACATGATGTTAGATATAATTTTTTTAAAAAAAAAATTATAAATAATAATATAATTGAAACTCAGATCCATTTTTAAAAATTAAAATAATAGCTATTTTAGCTCCACTTTTTGTTGTATTTTGATGAACTGTCTACGGTGTTTTAACAGTAAAGATATGGAACCATATTGTTTTGCTTGTTTTAAATATTATGAAGCATAATTTTATCAATAATGTATTTATTGACTTGCATAATTTTTTTCAACAATTTCTGTATAATTTTTTTTCAACCATGATATATTGAATCGTAAAATTGAAAAACGAGTTCAATATCCCTATCCAAGTTAAACTGTAACTAAGAACTCCACACAAATGTATCATAACTTCTCTTGTGAATGTATTCCTGACTATATGCCCTCGAGAGATTATTTTCTATTAGTGTGTTTATTTAAAGGCTTTTTCCGAGTACAGTTTTGGCCAACAGAATGGTGTCGTTTGATCTAAACATACTTGCACATCCTTCATCAAACAGAGCCATGTAAGACTAAGCACAATCTCGAGCAGCCACTCAAAACCCTTCTCCCCTCTCCAAGGCTTTATCAAATGCTTCTTTGAATTTATCTAGAGTTCCAGATCTGATATGTCCCAGAGCAGATTGAAATGCAGGTTGGACAAGCACAAAACATGGGGGTAATAATAATAGTAACATATGATTACATACATGCCTTCACGATCACACATACACAAGCACACATTTGAAAAGCACAAACTTAACCATCATCCTAAGTTTAAGACGTAGAAACATTATTACTCGAGGAGGCCCCTACTGAAAAATCCATAACAACCCAGTAGACTATGAAGGGAGAAAATCCAACTTGAAAAATCTATTCTCCAACCGCAAAAGTTTCTAAACCTAATTGTCATGTTTCTGATTATCTTGTTCATATAATTGTTATCAATTAAAAAAAACCTCACAACTAAAAACCCACATGCAACCCTGACAACATAAATCAAATTCTTTTTTAAAAAAAAAAAAAAAATTTGAAATGAACCTATCATATCTTGGTGGGTAGACAACTGAACCTGAAAAGAGAAACAACAAGAGTATAAAAGGAATTAAACAAACAGAGCAACGAAAATAATCATCAGACACATTGCAAGCTTGAATGTTGACAAGGAAAATATCTAATACAAGATCTCCAAAATGCTAGAATCACAAAAACAGTAAAAAATCGTAAACAAAATAAACCCAAAACATCAATCATAAAATTGAAATTGACGAGCCAAATACTTCCACAAAGCAGCTGAAAGATAGAAATTTTATTAAATTTGTTGCAAAATTGACTTCCCGAGGAAGAAAAATTTCTCACATTGGACTCAACCAACCAAACATCGCCTATCTGGATACCAAAAAATAGTAATAACAAAATAAAAATCTGAAATAGTTGAAGAGTGAACTGAGAGATGTTTACCAGATAATTAGGTCAGAAATTGGGAAATTTCACCATGATGGGTGGGTCAGTGTGTGGTGTGGCTGTTAATACACAATCCCTACATAGACAGAGAGAGAAAGGAGGAGGAAAGTTGAGACAGGAAAGAAAGCTATCGACTGCGATGTATGGAGGCGTGGAATAGGTAGGGTAGCAAAACAAAGGCACCGAAGAATGGATTCCTATACAAATCGGTACTATTACAAGCAATTTTACAGTTACACCCTTATTTTTAATGTTGTCTGCTAATTAAAGGAAGGTCAAATATATCTTTTAACTATGATACATTCTCTAGTCTCGCTTGATATTTTAGAGAAAAATTTATTAGTGTGTGAATTAATTATTTTATATCTCAAAAAAATTATAAAATTAAAATAATAAAAAATTTATTCATTAATAAAATACTAAACTATGAAATTCATATAAAAATAAAAACTGATACATTAAGCTGTTTTGATGTTAAATTGGACGAGGAAAACGACAAAATTTAAATGATGAAAAACACAGACAACCAAACTTTCTGGATAGCAACCGCGTTTTATATATTATAGAAGATATACACATGTATTCAAAATGTCTGAACATGTTTCCCAGTACCCAATATTTATATTTTATAAACAGGGGTTGTCAACTAATTATTATAAGACCTGCAACAGTAAAAAATACTTGCTTATATAAAACTGCATTATCTACAATTAGTTAAATACATATAAACAAGTAGATGTATCAAAATTTCATTCACAATTTATATTTTTATGAAGAATACTTAGATTGTATAATTTGTATTCATTCATTTCCTAACATACACTTGCACATATGTACTCAGTTTATTTCTTTAGCCATTTGAGCATCATTTGTTTTGAGAATCACAAATAAACACTGAAATCTGATGTAACACACGTTTAATAGAGTCCTAGTTTCAATTAGTTTTCTAGTTTTTTTATTTAATTAGGTTTCCTATTTTATTTATGTGTCCTAGTTACAGTGGCAGTGTACCAGAATGAGTTTTAGGTTCTGATCAATCTTTATTTTAGGATTTAATTAGGTTTAGTTTAATTTAGTATTAATTTACAGTTTTACCCTTATATTGTTAGTTTTTTTAGCTTAGTTAGGGTTTATTCAGGGTTGCTATATATTTGTTTTGACCAACTAAGCATTATTGATCAAATTATTCAACTTCAATATAGAATTTTCTATAAAACCTTTGTGTTCTCTTATTATCACGTGTGTTGCTAGCTTGAGCTGCCAGCTAACTTCCGCTATGAAAAATCGCTATAAACAACCAATACTTTTTGTTTTATTATACAAATTATATAATTTAATAATTTGAAAACAATGAAAATAAAATAATTGTATGTAAATTATAGTAAAAAAAGATTAAAAAATGTTATTTACAAATTTACTACTGGACTTTCTATCATAAATGCATTTTTACATCTTCATCCTGTTCCTTTTAGGATAAATTTGGCATAACTATATATATATATATATATATATATATACATCCTTGTATAAATGGTAAACCTTTAATTATTCACCAAAAAAAGTAAACCTTTATTTAAAATTATAACAATCAGCCAATTTTCAAGTAAATAATGAAATAAAATGTAATAATTAAATGAACTATTTTATCTAAAGTAGTAACTTTTACAAACAGATTATAACTTTAACTTCTTCTACTGAGTTATCACAAAATAACTATCTTATTCACCGTAAACTCACTAATTATTTTTGTCCTGCTTGTCACTGACGGATATTAACAAATAAGGTCAAGGAATTATAAAAATACCTGACATCAACGTGATGGTAATCAAAATAACAGAAACAAATGCAAATTTGACTTGTGCATATAGAAGGTACAGAGTCACTCCGATTTGAAAAGGCAAGCTGAAATATTCCCGAAACCATAGTAATTCAGAGTAACATATGTAGCAATTACACCATTAACATACTGTAAAATTAGCAACAGTTAAAGAGAACCTCAAGTAGCTTATCAAATTATCTCAAAATATTATCTCAAGTGATGAAAGCAAAAGCCTTGTAAATAATTAACAAAAGTTAAAACAGTATTGACATCCAAGTTAGTTAACTGCAATTAAAAAGTTAGTATAATATAAGACCGAAGTAATTACCTCCAAATATCATGTAGGCTTTGCACAAGTTGATAGTTCGAACAGCATCTACGGACATAAACGTCTGAATTTCCCCCCTCAGTAAAAACGTCTGGATTTCCCCCTCAGTTAATTTTGACAGCTCTGCTAGCTTTATGCATATTCACTATAAAACAAGTAGAATGTTAAGGAAATGACAGTTCTTGAAAAACCTCAACATAATAAAACTGTCCACAACAACAGTTTCTTAAGTTCTTTCCAATCATCCCCTCCAAAATAAATATAAGGAACAATAAGCATGCAATATAATTGCCATATAGAAAGTCGATATGCTTTTTGATAAATAACAGTCATAATACTTGATCGTAGCTTTAGCCTCAACTTGGAAAGATGAATAGTATATTGTGTATCTAAAAAGGATCTGCACAATAGAGGGCCAAAATTTTCTCTGATTTACAGTTAGATAAAGTCAGTATACACTATCAGAAAACACTAAATTGCCAATGAATCATATTGGATCTTTAAGGATATGGCTATGTAAGATGGGAATAATAATTGTTAGGTTGAAAAATGATACCCTTTAGTAATTGCTATAATGTGCATAACATCGTAACAACTTCATTCCAAACATAAAAAAATCCTTTAAATAAAATTTATAGAAAACATGCAAATCCGACAGCATCTCATGAAACTATATAGTGGGAAGTACAATTTAAGAAATCCCAGTCTTGGCAAAAAGTTGAGGCAATTTAAGTAAAAACGAAATTCAGAAACATAAAAGTTAATATAAAAGTGCAAGGTTTAAAAGAAAAAAAAACTGAAAAAAAAATAATGAAAATAATAAAGTAAAAGAGAGCCAAAAAATAAAAACGAAACACGAACCCAATTTACACATAAACTTAAAGAAGCATTAGAATTAGAATTGTATTGCACACACAAACTACGAAACCAAATTAACAAAAAAGAATAACAATTGAATTAAAATTTACCAGAACACAAAGCGGAGTTGCTGTCATTGACACCCTCATAATCTCCTGCTTTCCAAAATTGCTTACAACTCCGAGTAACCTGAGCCATCCGATTGATGTTACTGCCATGACCACTATTATCGTTATTATTTTCGAAGTTTTCTGGAATCTGATCTGAAATTGGCTCGATGTCTAAAACCCAGGCCAATGGAGAAGACGGCCCTAGAGGATGCGGTTGCTCAAGTTTTGGCTTCTTTGTTACAAAACTTGCTTCACCAACATTCGAATTTTACTTCCTTTTGGGAATTTTACATTAATTATAAATCTATTTAGTGCTGGAGTTTAGGTCACTTGCATCCTAAGAATTAACAGAGGAATTGCTAATGTTGGTGATATCGATCGGCTCAGCTTTGGCAGGAAGATTGGCGTCAGGGGCTTCTTTCTTGACGGAGACAGTACACTCTATGTAATACACTCTAACTAAATTTCTTACGTCGAACAAAGTTAGGGTGGCTATCAAAACTTAACTTGTAAAAATTATAAAAAATAAAAAACTTAATTAACCATAGAATATATAGACAGTCAAAGTTCATGCTTTTAACTACTCTAAATACTTTAATCACCATAAAATAACATAATGACTAATTAATTACTGATCATAAACAATTATCAAGGACATAATAACTCAAGAATAATTATCTTTCAACATAATATAAGGAAAAAAAATAATTAACTTATAAATTCCATAGCTAATCTTAAACAATCCTTTCACCAAATTGAAGTATTTTAAATTTTTAGAAAATAGTACTCAAGTACGACTCAATAAGAACAAGGACATTAATGCGTGAACGATAATATTACTTTATTTAAAAATGATTTCAGAGTTTCTTCTTTTTGTCTCTTCTTTACCTCTTCGTATTGCTTGTACTCTTCTAAAGTAGCTTATCTTACAAAAGTGCAATTCCCTTCATCAGCAGTTATAGCTTTCCATTTTCCATAAAGAAATTCTTTCATTATTTGTCTTTGTTCCATATCCCAATATTCCTCATAGATAATATCTTTGTCTTCAATCTCAAATATGGTGTCTTCATCATTATCGCTTAAGATGATAGGATCTAATGAAGAATTACCTTTAAGTTGTCAGACATTTTTCCTGTAAAGAATATTTAATAGTCGCATTCAAATCAAAAGTTAGAAAAACAAATAATTAAGTTTTTTTAATCATAAAAATAAATAATTAAGTTTTTTTAATTATACCTTGTGGTTCCAGTGACATCGTAGTGCTCTTGAGATTTCCTTGGGGTACTTTTAAATTCATCAAATTCGATAATTTAAAGCATTTCAAATCATACTTATATAATCAAATACAAATATATTTTATCAAAATATATATATTTTATACATCAAAGTTTGCCATATAATTCATAACCATACTCTGATACCAAAAGCATTAGAATCTTATAGATGTCTTGGTTTGAACATAATTTTCTCATAATTTTAAATATTTAAAATCTACTTTCTAATATAAGTTGTCACGCATATTTTGCAGTGAACTAGAAATGTTCAAATAATTTTTATAAATTCTACAAAAATCATTTTAAGACAAAACCAGTGATATTATAATCGTAACAGATATCGATAGCTGTGTAAATTTTTTCATATCAATCTAAGAATACAAAACACGTTTCATAGAATATCAAAACTGTCTCAATATTCCAGCAACTATGTCTTAGTCTTTAAAAATTAATAACTTACTCATCAAAATACAAAAAATAGAAATTCCAAATTGCACATGTTTATAAATATCTTAAGATCAATCTGTAAAAATTTCAGAGAAAAACAAACTCATTTACCCCACAAAATTTAACAGAGAACACCCATCGGTCATAATTTTCCACTTTAACAGTATAAACTTCAAGAAATTCTAATTAAATCTATAAAAATTGGATTGAGATGAAACGAAAAGGAAAACATTCGTAGATGGCTGATATAATTACAGAAAATATATTAAAAAATATTTAAAATATATTAGGATTTTGAAATCTATCACAATCACCAAAACAGTATATAAATCGTAAAAGTTTCGTTTAACTTTTCTTTGAAACAAAGTAGATATAAATATAAAATAATAATATATTGATAAATCATCATGAATAAGATGAAATAAGAAAAATTAATTTAGGAAAAACCTACCTTAAATATTGAGTTCCTCAACAGATCTAAATATTTCGTTCGTCAGAATTTCAGAAGAATCAAGACCCCTTTTGAGCTTGTATAAGTAAATTCGTTTTTTAACAGATAGAAAGAGAGAAAAATATAGAACAGACAAATTAACTGGAGAGGTCATAGAGAAAAGAAGACAGAAAACTGTCTTAAGATGAAGGGTTGTCTTTAAATAGACAGTCCTTTAGGATTTTATAATAAATTAAATAATTGATTAAAATATATCAATTAGTAACTTTTCAAAATTCTATAGTTAACTATCATAAACATTATTAATTAAATTCTCATTACATATCATAATTGCAAGAATTCCATTTAATAATAAAAATATCAAATCAACTTAATGGCAATTCAATGAAAATTAGGGTTTTGAAACCCCAATGCATGTTGAGGGTCCCACAACCATCTACCCCTTAAAAGAATTTCATCCTCGAAATTCAAAAGAATGACATGCGACAACAAAATTAGATAAAACTTAATTCTAAACAAGCAAAAACTCACCTTAGTTGTCAAACAAATGAGGATATTTAACTTTCATCTCTTTTTCGCGTTCCCAAGTCACTTTCCTTAATGAGTGGTTCTTCCAAAGTACTTTCACAAATGGAATGCTTTTTCTTTGAAGTACTTTTTCCCTACGACTTAGAATTTTCTCCGATTGCCCTTCGTAAGTTAAGTTTTCACGAATCTCCAACAGGTCATAACTAAGCACATGGGAAGGATTGTAAACATACTTTCTCAACATTGAAACATGAAACACGTTATGAACACTTAAGAGATTTGGCTGCAAGGCCAAACGATAAACCACATCACCGACTTTTTTGAGAATTTCAAAAGGTCCAATGTAGCGTGAACTTAACTTTCCCTTCTTTCCAAATCTCATTATGCCCTTCATGGGTGCTATCCTCAGTAATACTTTATCTTTAACCACAAACTCCAACTCTTTTCGTCGGTTGTCGGCATAGGTCTTTTGTCGATCTTGAGCGGTTTTGATCTTTTCTCTAATCCTTGAAAGCACCTCTTGAGTTTGTTGTAGAATTTTGGATCTAGCAACCTTCCGCTCACCCACTTCATCCCAATGTATAGGGGATCTATATTTCTTCCCATACAAAGCTTCATAAGCCGTTATGCCAATAGTCGCTTGAAAACTATTATTGTACACAAACTCCACAAGTGGCAAATGAGCTTTCCAAGAATCCTTGAAGTCTAACATACAGGCTCTTAGCATGTCTTCCAATATCTGAATAGTCCTCTCAGACTGTCCATTTGTTTGTGGATGAAAAGCCGTACTAAACTTCAGTTTTGTTCCCATGGCTCCATGTAACCTTTTTCAAAACGTTAATGTGAAATGGAGGTCTCTATTGGATATAATGGTAAAAGGTACACCATGCAGTCTCACAATCTTATTGACGTAGAGTTGTGTTAACTAATCCAACGAATATGTCGCCTTTATGGGTAAAAAGTGCGCAAACTTTGTAAGTCTATCCACTATTACCCATACAATATTTAAGCCTCGCAAGGTTTGAGGTAAACCAACCACAAAGTCCATGGTCATGTGCTCCAACTTTCATATAGGAACCATCAGCGATTTTAACAAACCCGATGCTCTTTGGTGTTCTGCCTTAACTTGTTGACAAGTTAAACATTGCTCAACAAAATGAGCAATTTTCCTTCGCATTTTTGTCCACTAAAATGTGCATCTCAAGTCTTTAAACATCTTCATGCTTCCGGGGTGAACAGAGTATGGAGTACAATAAGCTTCGGTCATAATTTCATTCTTTAAATTATCATCATTAGGTATGCAAAGACGATCTCCAAATCTTAAAGTAGCATCACCACAAATGTTGAAATTCGGCCTTTTTCCTTCGAGTACTTCATTTCTTATCCTTAGCAAGTTAGAATCTTGACGTTGTGCTAGTTTGATTCTTTCGATGATCGTAGGTTGCACTTTGAAAGTAGCTAAGGTGTTCGAATGTTGTCCAATGACCACCTCAATGTCCAGCTTCCTTAGATCTTCTAATATCTGTGTTTACTTGGTAATAAGATTGGTACTTAAACCATAATACCTCTTGTTCAACACGTCAGCCATAGAGTTAGCTTTTCCCGGATGATAGTCAATCACACAATCATAATCTTTAACCAATTCCAACAATCTTCTTTGCCTCATGTTCAAATCTTTTTCCGTAAAGTAATCCTTCAAACTCTTATGGTCTGTGAAGATTTCGCATCTCACTCCATAAAGATAATGCCTCTAAATTTTCAATGCAAACACTACCGCAACAAGCTCCAAGTCGTGTGTAGGGTAGTTTCTTTCGTACGGCTTCAATTGTCATGATGCATAAGTTATCACCTTTCCTTCTTGCATCAGCACATATCCAATATCGATTCCAGAAGCATCACTATAAATAGTGAACTTATCATCCTCGTTTGGTATGGTTAGTATAGGTGGAGTAACTAATCTTTTCTTAAGTTCTTGAAAACACTTCTCGCATACTTCGGACCAAGCGAACTTAACATCTTTCCTTGTCAACTCTGTCAAAGGAGAAGCGATCTTTGAAAATCCTTGAACGAATTTCCGGTAGTACCCAGTTAATCCAAAAACTTCTTACTTCTTCAATGTTAGTCGGCGTCTTCTAATCTTGGACAGCGGCAACCTTATTTGGGTCAACTTCTATTCCCTTTTTAGAAACTACATGACCAAGAAAGTATATAGTTTCTAACCAAAATTCACACTTCTTGAATTTTGTATACAATTTCTTTTCTCTAACCTTTTGCAAGACAGCTTCCAAGTGTTGCTTGTGCTCTTCCTCATTCTTAGAGTATATTAGGATGTCGTTGATGACAACTATCATGAACTTATCCAAATAGTCCTTAAATACTCTATTCATGGGATCCGTGAAAGTGGCAAGGACATTCGTCAATTCAAATGGCATTACTAAGAACTCATAGTGGTCGTACCTTGTCCGAAAAGCACTTTTTGGTATATCTTCGTCCTTGATCCTCAATTGATGATATCCAGATCGAAGATCTATCTGAGAGAATACTTGAACTCCTTGCAACTAGTCAAATAGATCCTCAATTCACGGTAAAGGATACTTGTTCTTTATCATTATGCGGTTGAGTTCTCCGTAGTCGATGCATATTCGCATTGTACCATCCTTCTTTTTCACGAACAAGATAGGTGTTCCCCATTGTGATACACTTTGTCCAGCAATTCTTGTAATTGCTCCTTAAGTTTTTTAAACTCTGTTGGTGCCATTCTATATGGAGTCTTCAATATTGGTGCAGTTCCAAGCATCAGCTTAATCGTACTCTCGGTAAATCTTTAGGGAACACATCTTCAAATTCCCGAACCATCTTTATGTCCGTGAACGGCGGTGCTGTCTTGTTGGTATCGACTACACTTGCCAAATAAGCTTGACACCCTTTCCTTACACTCCTCATAACTTGAACTGCAGAAATAACATATGGGAGTGATTTGGATTTAATCCTTCAAATGTCACGGTTTCACCCTCAAATGTGAAGATGATCTTTTTTTTCTTTACAGTGGATATTAACTTTATGCATGGACATCCAATTTATGTCAAAAATGACATCAAAGTCATTCATTTCAAGAATAATTAAATCAAATAACAAGGTTTTGCCTTTAAACACAACCTTGCATGATTTTAACATGTCACAAGCACACATTACAGTTCCAGCAAGTGTAGAAACACATAATTCAAAGTCCAATTTTTTGGACTTCACATAGATTTTTAGCAAACTTTCTAGACACAAAAGTATGTGTGGATCCAAAATCAAATAAAACATACGCATCATGATAAAATACCGAGAGTGTACCCGCCACCACGTTCGGATCATTTACAACTTGATCTCTTGTCATTGCGTACACTCTTCCCTGAGTCTTATTATCTTCTTTCCTCATCTCGGGGCAGTTAATAAATTAGTGAAAAGCTTTTCCACAGTTAAAGCATGCTTCTGTTTTTTGATAACATTCTCCACCATGCTTTTTCCCACAAGTAGCGCACACCGAAAACTCCCTTTTTGCTTCTTCCATTCTTGGCTTCTTATTGTCAAATCTCTTCCCTTCAAATTTTCTTTTGTTGCGATGGTTATTACGATTCCAAGGTCTGCTCCTAAAGTTAGAGCTTTCATTGGGAGCTTTCCTTCCAGTGCTTCAATCGGCTATCATTTGCGCTCGTTGTAATACCTCATTGTAGGTTGGTCGTCGCAAAGCTGCTACAACATTGAAGAGGTGTTCATTTAAACCATTCTCAAAACGACGGGCCTTTACCTCCTCGTTTTCCACCAACCTAGGAGCATACTTGCACAGCTCCTCAAACTTCCTATCATACTCAATCAGAGTCTTATTACCTTACTTTAGGTTTAGGAACTCAGTCTCTTTAGCACTTTGAAGACTCATAGGGAAATACTTGTCATTAAAAAGTTCCTTGAACTGTGTCCACGTCATAGGATTTTGAGTTGTTGCATATGCTCTCTTTGTTGATTCCCACCAATGTATTGCGCTTTCCCTCAGCATGTGAGAAGCACAAATCACCTTTTGAGTTTCAGTACAAGTTATTAACTCAAACACCAGTTTGATTTTCCTAATCCAGTTGTCCGTGTGAATTGGGTCCGTTGATCCCGAGAAAGTAGCCGGTCATTGACGCTTAAACCTCTCCACCACATCAGCAATCTCATCGCAATCTCATCTCTTAGTCCATATGGTGCAAAACTCATGTTAGCCTCTAAAGCTTGCAGTACAGCTTGAGTAGTTTCATTAATTCCAAGGGCTTATTCGTTGGTAGCCTCATTTCTTGCATGAACCATTTTTACTACACATAAGTCACAAACAACTTAAATAAAACTTCAAGGAAAACAATAAACCAAATCTTGGGAGTTTTAACTACCCACTCACTTGCATATACTTTAACCACAAAGTTACTCAACACATAATGATTGTAAAAAAAAATCCAAACATTTAACACATCATAATAGAACGTAATAAACCTCCATATAATTCATAATAAGATAAATAGTTTCAAATCAAACTCAAGTGTAACAAGACATAAACTAAGGTCACAATGTAGCATAACACGCTCATTTATTTTAATTAACACATTAATGAAACTAAACTAAACACTTTAACTCCTTTCGGAGTTTCTTATTCCCTGACACTATCCCAAACTCCTCGACCAATAATCCTGGGGGTTTAGCAACCACCATACTAGCAAATGGTAAATCTTTTTCCTTCTTGCAGGACCTAGGCCTAATTGGCCTCAAACGAATCATGTTCCTTTATCGTTTGATACTCCCAAACTCTTCAAAATAACACTTAAACTCAAAAGAATCCTCAATCACTTTATTATCTTCATGAACTTTAATTTCTTGTTCACATTCGTCATCGGAAGAATCTGAACTAGAAATATCAGAGATATCGGAAAAAGGAGCCAGATCTTTAATATTTTTATTTAACAATGCTTTCAGAGTTTCTTCTTTTTGTCTCTTCCTTGCCCCTTTGTATTGGTTGTACACTTCTAAAGTAGCATATCGAACAGAAGTGCAATTCCCTTTATCAGCAGCTATATCTTTCCGTATTCCACAAAGAAATTCTTTCATTATTTATCTTTGCTCCATATCCAAAATGTTCCTCATGGGTAATATCTTTGTTTTCAATCTCAAATATAATGTCTTCATCACTATCGCTTAAGAGGATAGGATCTAATGAAGAATTACCTTTAAGTTGTCAGACATTTTTCCTGTAAGGAACATTTAATAGTCATATTCAAATCAAAGTCAGAAAAATAAACAATTAAGCTTTTTTAATCATACTTGTGGTTCTGGTGACATCGTAGCACTTTTGAAGTTTCCTTGAAGTACTTTTAAATTCATCAAATTCGATAATTTAAAGCATTTCAAATCATACTTATATAATCAAATACAAATATATTTTATCAAAATATATATATATTTTACACATTAAAGTTTGTCACATAATTCGTAACCATGCTCTGATACTAAAACATTAGAATCTCATAGGTGTCTCAGTTTGACCATAATTTTCTCATAATTTCCAAAAGTAAGTAAATATTTAATATCTACTTTCTAATATGAGCTGTTACATAGATTTTGTAGTGAACTAAAGATGTTCAAATAATTTTTATAAATTTCACAAAAATCATTTTAAGACCAAAATAGTGGCATTATAACCGTAACAAATATAGATAGCTATTTAAATTTGTTCATATCATTATGAGTAAAAATACAAACCACGTTTCATAGAATATCAAAATTGTCTCAACATTCCAGCAACTATGTCTTAATATTCAAAAATTTATAGCTTACTCATCAAAACATGAAAAATAGAAATTCCAAATTGCATATGTTTATAAATATCTTAAGATCAATCTGTAAAAATTTCAGAGAAAAGCAAACTCATTTAGCCTACGAAATTTAACAGAAAACACCCACCGGTCATAATTTTCTATATTAATAGTATAAACTTCGAGAAATTCTAATTAAATCTATAAAAATTGGATTGAGATGAAACGAAAAGAAAAATGTTCATAGATGGTTGATCTAATTACAAAAAATATATTGAAAAATATTTAAAACATATTAGGATTTTGAAATCTATCACAATCACCAAAACAATATATAAATCGTAAAAGTTTCATTTAAGTTTTCTTTAAAACAAAATAGAAATAAACATAAAATAATAATATATTGATAAATCATCATGAATCAGATGAAATAAGAAAAATTAATTTAGGAAAAACCTACCTTAAATCTTGAGTTCCTCAACAGATCCAAATATTTTCTTTGTCAGAATTTCAAAAGAATCAAAACCGCTTTTGAACTTATATAAGTAAATTCGTTTTTCAACAGATAGAAAGAGAGAGAAATATAAAACAGACAAATTAGCTGGAGAGTTCACAGAGAAAAGAAGATAGAAAACCTGTCTTAAAATGAAAGACTGTCTCTAAATAGACAGTTATTTAGGGTTTTGTAATAAATTAAATAATTAATTAAAATATATCCTGTTATTTCAAATGTTAATAAATAATTAAATCATAACATAAATTGCATGTACTTCCTTGCGATTTATGATATCAAAATATAAAATAAAAAAAGGTAAGAAAAGCTCACATGAGGATCAGCATCAAAATCAAGTTCCAATAGTCCATCCTCCCATAGATTGTATGTTACAATCCGTGTTCCATGTTCTATCGGACATCGAACTACAGAGTAAAAATTGTTAAAGCAGACATGAACAAGAGAAGAATAAAGAAAAGAGCCACCAATCAATAATAAACAAATATAGTATAAGAAAAAAAAATTAAACCTTGATTTCTATCTAAGTCAGAATATTCCAAACATCTGAAAAGGCTATACAAGATTTAATTACGTATCACAATAGCCAACGCCTTTGAAAAAAAGGTAAAGAAATTGCTAACCAACAACTTATTACCTGCTGAAGAAGTTGTTGTTCACTTCAATAAGGAGACCACTGCACAATAATTGCTAAATTTCTATTCCAATCATCCAATGAAGCTCGCATCAGGTTCTTCCAACCTTGATCCTTTTTCTCATAGTCAACCTTATTTTTAAAACATAAGGACAGCCAAACTTAAAACAAAGTCTATATTGATAAAAAAATAAAATAAAATAAAATTCAGTCATTTAACATAATTCTCCAAAGTTTTTCACGATAGCCTCAAAGAAAACAATGAGATGAATTCGAAATAATTAAAAAGCCCGCACTACTAAAAACCAACCCGGGACAATGAAATAGCAAGTGAAAGTAGATTCATTTTCTTCATAAGCTAAAGACTTTTTCCCATAAATAGTTTCAGCGTAGAAAGAATGACTTATAGGCATTGGAATTGTCTTGATAGTAAAGATAAAAGATAAATAAGTAAGAAATTTTTTTATGAGAATAATTCCCTAAAATTCTTTATAATCATGCACATTATTGCCATCTATGTCTGCTTGAACCCACAATTCCTTTGTCTCTTCATCGTTAAGTCCATGGTGATGGCCAATCAAATTAAACTATAAAAGATTAGAGAAACAAATAGGCATGCTTACTAAATTTCAATTATTGTCCAATGATAGGGTATGCTTGCTAGATTTCAAGTCCTGCAGAAATAAATAAAAGGAGTTCCTAATCCTGATTTAGTAAATATACCATACCTGTCGAAATGCTTCACAGAAACCTAAGTAAGTAATGTAATCACCCTTGTCATCGGCCTTGAGAAAGGAAAATGCTGATTCTTCTGTCAGTGAAGTCCTCTGTAGTAGATACTGAAAACAGGAAAGTTAAACCATTAGAAATAGAAACTACAAGGTTTTTATAGAGGCACAATTATACCCAATGTAGCCTTTACTATAGACTTATATAAAAAGTATACCTTTACATTCAGTGTTGAAGAAGATGAGATTAGCCAATATCTATATAACAGTCAGACACACTCCAAGGATAGTTTTGGAGAGAAATATATATGTTGAAATAAAAGATATATTGCCAACCTTGAGCATGCCAAATAATGTTTCGATCCAACTTGTTTTTAGTAGCTTCCGATACTTGTTTAGGGTTAAGAAGCCATATGAAATCAACACCACATATGTTCCCCCAATGTTTGCGATGGCTAACCCACTACAGCATGAAAATATCAAATACGTTAGTAAAAAGCATAAAAAAATTTACTTCTTAGTACAAAATGAAAGTAATTGACCTTGTGTTTATCTGCATCAGTATATTGATGAGCACTATCATAAGATGACACAAACCCCTGAGACCTAAGGAACTTATAAACTTGTCCGTGTTTGCTTCCATTCCAATTACCGCAAAAAGCATACATTGCGAGACAGATTACAAACAACATGGAAAAAATGAAAAGAATAATGTAAAAACTCCCAAATTGAAGGCAATCAAAAATACCCACAGAGTATGATGCGCATTGGATTTAGCTTGTTTTCCTTTTGATAAGATTCTACATATTGCAGGATTTTCTAGACCTATAATACAACACAAGCAAGAATTGACAAAGAGAGGCACTTTGAACAAGAGAATTAAAAATACTACAGTGTATTTATGGATAAAAAAAGGTCATGAATTGAAAATGAAGTTACTTGGTGCAATCTTACAAGACACAAAGTTGAATCATGCAAAAAAATCAAGTGCATGTTCACAATGAGAATCTCTTGCTGAGTATTGTTGCTTCAGCATTGTGGAAGTGGGGTAACTAATTCAACATGTAATAGTTGTGCTACACGATCCCCACAATCATTGAAAAGCACCTTGCGGTAATTGAGAAATTTAAAGCAATCATTGCACACTACATTCAGTAAACTTATAGAATCCAAATGAAACACCCTAACCTGATTAATAATAGCAGCTTATGTTTTAATCAGATCAGATGTATATTTGGCATTCCTTAATGCAGAGCTGACTTAAAGACTCTTTAAAGCATATTGCAAAAAGATGACATAAAAATTAGAAAGACCACCACTGATGTCTCTTTTATACAAAATGAAACTACTTTGGCTATGTAAGTTGAAGAAATTGAAGAGAAACTTGTTCTTCCATTTTTCTCTCTCTTATTCTTATTTAAAAAACAAGTTACAAAAGGCTAAATAAACCAAAGCATAGGCATAATAGCCAGCTGTTATGACCTGGAATTATTTCCTAAATTTAGAGGAATCAATCTGCTAAAATCAAGAAAGTAATTGACATAATGAAGATTGGGTTATAGTCAATCCAAATCTCTTAGATTACAGTGAAAGACAACCAGCTGTAAACCCTATTCTAATTAACTTTATTTCTATAGAAGGAAGCAATAATTAAAAAAAAAATTTCCTAATAAACACAGTAAACTCCCACACTCCCCCTCAAGCTAGACTGTAAATGTTAATCATACATAGCTTGCTAATTAAATCTTCAAATGTTGCCCTAGGAAGTGTCTTGGTAAGAATGTCAGCTATTTGAAGATGAGTAGTAGTGTATGCAAAATTGATTATCTCATCTTCAATCTTCTCTTTGATGAAATGACAATCTGTTTCCACATATTTAGTTCTATCATGGTGGATTAGATTCTTTGCTATGCTTATGGCTACTTGGCTATCACAAAACAATTTCATGGTCTTATTAGTAAGAATCCTCAATTCTTCCAGGAGACGTTTTAGCTACATTCCTTCACAAATACCATGAGCCATGGCTCTAAACTCTGCCTCTGCACTACTCCTTGCAACCACAGATTGCTTCTTACTTTGCCATGTAATAAGGTTTCCCCATACATAAGTATAATATCCGAAAGTAGATCTACGATCAGTTGAGGAACCAGCTCAATCAGCATCTGAAGAAACTTCTATGCTTTTATTGGTTGATCATGTGAAATACAATCCTTTACTATGTGTCATCTTAAGGTACCTAAGAATTCAAAAAACAGCATCGAGATGCTCCTCATTAGAATTGTTCATGAATTGGCTTGCCATACTCACTACAAATCCAATATCTGGTCGTGTATGGGAGAGATAGATTAATCTTCCCATAAGTTTTTGGTACATTCCTTTGTCAACAGGTGAGCTACCTTCTTTTTGGTCTAGTTTGTTGACTGTGTCTATGGGAGTGTCTGCAGGCTTACAACCCAGCATTTCAATTTCCTTTAGCAAGTCAAGTGTATACTTTCATTGGGAAATTGAAATGCCTTTTCATGAGAGAGCTATTTCCATGCCTAGAAAATATTTAAGGAATCCTAGATCCTTAATCTCAAATTCTTCAGCTAATAATTTTTTTAACTTGATCATCTCTGTTTCAAAATCACCTATTAAAATAATGTCATCAACATATACAATTATAATTGCAACTTTACCATCAGTTAAATGTTTGACAAATAGAGTATGATTTGCCTATCCTTGAAAGTGCCCATGTTTTTTTACTGCCTTTGTAAATCTATTAAACCAAGCTCGAGGAGATTGCTTCAATCCATATAAGGACTTTTGGAGTTTACACACTTTGTTTGCAATGCTTTCATCTTGAAAACCTTGAGGAATTTCCATATAAACTTTTTTTCCAAGTCTCCATTTAGGAAAGCATTTTTTATATCAAGTTGGTGTAAAAACCAATTTAGCTTAGCTATTAGAGACAGTAAATCTCGGATTATGTTTAGTTTTTCTATAGGAGCAAATGTATCTTGATACTCTACTCCATATGTTTGAGTGAACCCTTTCGCAACTAATCTTATCTTATACCGATCTATGCTTCCATATGCTTTATATTTGACTGTAAATATCCATTTACACCCCCACTGGTTGCTTCCCCTTTGGTAAGTCAGAAAGTTCCCATGTACCACTCTTCTTGAGAGCTTGAATCTCATCTTCAATAGTCATTCTCCATTTTGGTTTTTTGATTGCTTCATGAATGTTGTTTGGAATTTCAGCTTTAAACAAATTTGAGATAAAAGCACGATAACTTGGTGACAAACCCACATAAGAAAAAAAAATAGCTATTGGGTGTTGAGTACAAGTCCTCACTCATTTTCTCAAGGCAATTGGTAAATCAAAATCATTGTAAGATAAATTATCATGAATAGAGTTAGTGACTATGTTACCTGATTGTGATTTAAGATTTTCTAAATTTAGTTTAGATAACTGGTTTTGTTCATGTTGTACACGATTTGCTACATTCCCTTGGTTTTCTTTTCTTCTTGTATAAACACAAAGCTCTTTGTCACTTGCACCTTGTGTGTGAGGTTCAGTTGTTTATAAATTAGTTTCGGTGTTTAGATTAGGTATATTAGGACTTGAACTTACAAGATTGAGACTTGAACTCTTAGCATTTTGAGTAGGAACACAATCATGATTTTCAGTATTTTGCCAAAACTGATATTCCTGTATGATTTGAGTCTCCCCCTGAATATGAGTTTTGTGGTAGAAAGGTTGATTCTTGAAAAATGTTACATTCATGGAATGATAAAATTTTCTTGCAATTGGTGAATAACATTTTTAACCTTTTTTATTGGGTGAATATTCAAGAAATATGCATTTGATGACTTTAGGATCAAGTTTACTCCTGTGTTGTTGATGAATGTAAACAAAGGCAATGCAACCAAAGACACGAAGAGGAAGAATGGAGATAAGATGAGTTTGAGGATAAACTTGGATGAGAGTGTTACAAGGTGTTTGGAATTTTAGAACGCTGGAAGGCATTCTGTTTATGAGGTAAATGGCTATGAGTACAACTTCACCCCAAAAATAGTTAGGGACATTGACAGTGAACATAATGGAGCGTGACACTTCTAGTATATATCTATTTTTCCTTTCGGCTACTCCATTTTGTTGTGGAGTGTCCACACAAGAACTTTGGTGCACTATCCCATTTTTTCCTAAATACTCCCCAAGAATAGAATTGAAATATTCTTTAGCATTGTCTGTACGAAGAACTTGAATTTTGGAATGAAATTGGATGTGGATCATTGAATTGAAATTTTGAAATATGGATCCCACTTCAGATTTTTCTTTCATGAGAAATATCCAAGTCTTATATAGTCATCAATAAAGGAGACAAACTACCTTGCACCAGTTACATTATTTACTCTAGATGCCCCCAAATATCATTGTGAATAATAGAAAAAGGTCTAGATGTTTGTATGGTTGATTTGGGTAATTATTTCGAGTGTGTTTTGATAATTAACAAATCTCACATTGGAACAACTTAGGCATTTTGTTATTTTGAAACAAGGATGGAAACAACTTTTCAAGGTATACAAAATTAGAGTGTTAAATCTATAGTGCCATAACATGATAGCACTATCTTGATTTGACTTGAAAGAAATAGAAACAGAAAGAGAGTTTGGACCTTTCAAAAGGACACATTGTGCATTTTGAGTTTGTTTTTAAAGAAAGTCATCCACTTTGAGAATGTAGAATCTAGTGCACAACTTAGCATTGTCAATCATCATCCTTGAGTTCAAATCCTGAAATTCACAACGAGAAGGGAAAAAACTAGCAGCACAATTAAGCTTCTTTGTGATTTTATTTACTAACAACAAGTTACAATTAAAGTTTTTGGAACCAAAAGAACTTAGTTCAAGGTAAGTTTCTTTGAAGTTATTATAGAACCTGTCCTTACCACCTTGGAGAGAGTTCCATCAACAATTCTAACTGTATAATTTTCAGAACATGGACTATAAGAGTGAAATAATAATGCATCTCCTATCATTTGATCAGATGCACTAGAATCTACAATCTAGAGACTTGATGTCTCACACATGACACTTAGAGTACTTGGAAAATTACCTTTCTGAGCAATACTTTCAGTTCCAATTGTAGGTGCTGTAGAATTTTTTTGAGATGTACTAAACATCTTTTGAAGCAACTCAATTTGTTCCTCGCTAAAGAGACTTGTTTCAAGAATTTTATGTTGTTTGACAGTAGCTATGTGACCATGACTTTCTCTTCCAAGTGGAGGTCTTGAAGGCTTTCAATCAGCAGGCTTGTGTTTTGTATGTCCTAGTTTTTGGCAAGGTCTCCCTTTCCTTATTCGATAGTCATTGTTTTGAGTGTTTGCTCTATGAATAGCTAGGGCTGAATTTTCTGAATTTGTGATTGAATTTGCATTTCCCATCATCACCTTCTTTCTATTATCCTCTTTAGGAACTAGAGAAAAGGCTTCTCGAATACTTGGTAGAGGCTTCAAGCTCATTACTCTTCCATTTACTTTATCCAAACTCTTATTAAACCCCAATAAGAACTTAAAAAGCCTATCTTTCTTGATTACCTTTCTATATTTGATACCATTTTCAGGGCAGTTTCATTTGATCTCCTCGATTATGTCTAGTTGCTGCCAATAGCGAATGAGAAAGTTGAAGTAATGAGTAATGGAGAGTTATCCCTATTGTACATCATAAAGTGCACTTTTGATTTCAAATATTTCAGCTATATTATCATTGTTAGAGTACATCTCCTTGGTAGCATCCCAGGTTTCTTTTGCAGTTCCATAGAACATGAAATTTTTTCCTATTTCATTGTTCATGGAATTAATTAACCAAGACATCACCATGTTATTTTATGATTTTCAGACCTTGTACTTGTGATCTTCCTTTGAAGGTGGTGTAACACCAATGAGGTAATTTTCTTTCCCTTTGCCACAGAAAAACATAATCATGGATTAAGACCATTGAAGATAATTATTCCCATTAAGTTTGTGACTTATAATGGAGAGTGTTGTTTGTACCTCCATCATGATGAAGAATAATAGCTTCCTGATTTGAAGTCACCTCAGATGAGATACTTGTGTACAAAGGACAAACTCTTTTTTATATGAAAAATAATTCAAATCTCACAAAACTTGATAGATGATTGCCCATACCCAGAATAATCATACTGTATAAAACCACGTGTGAGTAAATTACTATTTTCTTCTATTACTTAGAATATGCTCTTTATTTTGAAGATGCTTATGGAGTTTTCTTTAGACAAAAATGGGAGCATAAAATTATTATAACAACAACCAAAATGCAAATTCATTGTGACCCACTTGCACCATATGCAACTAATTGTACAAGGATTCTATTAGCATTAGAAACTGGAAAGAGTTTATAAAAAAAAACCTGGTTAATATAAAGAAACTCAGACGGCCAGTTTTTAATAAGGTGACATCATTTGATTAGTAGGCATCAAATATTAAAGCACAGCATAAAAGGCAACGACAGTCACAATCATCTCAAACTAAATTTTTTAAATGAAGAAAGATCCATGAGCTGACATCAAAATCATTGTATATTTTCATCATCCAAATTTGACAATCTATATAGCAAAGAAGCCCAAGAAGTTACCATGAAAGTTGGTGTATTTATTTTTTCTCTTTTGGTTAGAGTCGAAGCTAAGAGATTAATATTAAACCTACAATGGAAACCAATTCTATATTAGCTTCAAGTGAATTTTCGAGAATTCTAGCTTACCATTTACAAGATGTTCACTTCATCTAAGTGAAAAAATAACACTAACAATAACACATAAAATCAAGACCAAGTTGCCAGAAGTAATATGTCAGTAAGAAAAACTCCAAATGTCCAAAGTTTTTGAAAACCATGATGATAAAAAGTTGCTAGTAAGTAAGAACAAAATATTAAAAGTTCAAAATTTCGATAACCTATATGCCAAAATTAACAAAACAGTGAAAAAGAGGTACAAAATTTAGAAAAGAGAATGTAGTGAAATAGAGTACCCCATGAGATTAACGCGCAAGTGGATGTTCAATTCGATGAAGGGCTCATACATCTAGCCCAGATCGGAGACGTTTCCATGATAATAAAGTAGAGTAGAGGTGGCCATAAGATGATGAATGTCATAGATTACGACTATCTTTGTGCCATGGTGTGTTTGCAGTTTAAGAACCTTGACGTTTTCACGATGAGGGAAGGAGCTCAAAAGCAAGAGACCAATGCATTCATCTATAACCAACTTGTATAAAGGTGGGTTCAATGGGAAGAAGGCGAACTTGGCCACCAGGACAACATTGATTGACAAGCTCAACAATCACTTCTTCCTTCACAGCCTGTAATAATATATAAAATTGCATAAAAGAAAGAAACTCTAACATCATATTCTACTTGTGATTCATGTAGAGGATAGGATAAGAATTAAGTAAAATGCTTGGGAACAATATACAAGTACTTATGTATAGGGAATTACAATTATAAAAATACAAATTTATCCTACTTACTTCTCTTCCAACTAAATTTATGTCATGACTATCTTCGCCTGAAAAATTTATCCATTATTAACAAGAAAAGGAGTATACAATTATGTTTTCTTTGCTAAGTAATTTATGAGTAGCCATCCTCAGAGTTTGGGATCCTGGAACAGACCAGCTTCGCCGTCTCGATCCCATTTTGTAAATGATTCGACAGCATGGATACTTTCAATCTAGATCAAATATGTCTATGTGCCCTAAAAAAGTACCAAAATTTTTTAGAAAATGATCAACAGTTTCGAAATCCCCCTCGAAGCTGCAATAAGGATTTAGATCGAGACCAAAATTCAATTCCTGGCTATTTTAAAAGTGCGGATAATAATAGACTTGAAGGTAATATTGAAATAGTTGTACCTTAAAATTGGACTCTACGAAATAGAGAGATAGAAAAAAAGGAAAGAGAAAGAGAGAGAGAGGTGGAAGATGAGAATTGAGAGTCAGAAGGGGCTAACAATGCGTAGATACGTGTGTGTCCCTCAACCGTCGGTGCACCACCACTACACCATCAGTGAGGCATCGACAGCTCAATTTTTTTTTATCCTTCTTTATACTCTTTGCCACATCCTTCTCTACGTTATTCTTTTCAAATGTCTAAAATCAAAAACCAAACCAGAAAAATCTCATTAAAGAATTAAATTAACAAAGAAAAACAGAAAGTCAAAAAAAAGGAGCTAGCGGTGATGGCGATGTCATAATTTCTAATAGAAAAAAAATGCTACAATCTCATATACAATCACAATAAATATCCCAAATGATTAAGTGATAATGTTGTAGAACCATATATGTCCCTCAACCGTCGGTGCCCAGCCACTACACCATCGGTGGGACACGGACGGTTCATTTTTATTTTCTTACAATTATCCTTCTTTATACTCTTTTCCACATCCTTTTCTACGCTATTCTTTTCAAATGCCTAAAATCAAAAACCAACCGAAAAGAATCCCATTAAAGAATTGAATCAACAAAGAAAAACAAAAAGTCAAAAAAAAAAGAAAAAAGAATAAAAAAAAGAAGAAACTAACGGCAAAAGAAAGCATGAAAAAAGGATAAAGAATTAAGCAAAAGAATCATTTAGAAATGAAGTAGATATTAAGAAAGCATGAAAAAAAGATAAAGATCACAAAAATACGTAAACAAATAAAACAGAGAAAAGACAAATAAACAATAACTAAGTAAAAGAACAATGAGAAGTATATGGAATTTTCACATACCTCTACGGAACAGCCACAAGGCTCCTCTCTAAGAATGGCCTTGTCGAGGCATTTACTGTAATACAGACTCGGAGAGATAGCAAAACAGACATTGTTTCTATTGCACCCACTCTCACCTAACTCCGCGTGAACAAAGATAAAATAGAAAAAAAAATTAAAAAAATTTCAGAACGACGTCGTTTTTAAACTGCAAATAAAAATAAAAAGCCAGCAAAATGACAAAGTAGGGACGAAAAAAATTACTGTATCTATGCTGCAACCAGTCTTTATATATATAGTAGATATATATCATTTATATACGTATCAATGCATTTCGTAGTATAGTACACATAATAAATTAAAGTATTATTGCAAGATATACTAAGCACAAGACAACGCAAATAGGGTAATAAAAGTAATAAGAGATGATAGTGATGAAAAGAAGATATTATCGAAGCAATTTGTGCTGATAATATATTGTAAATCCAAGTAAATAGTTAACTCTTCTGGATTAAAATATAGAACCATCAAAACTTAGAAAGAATATAAGAATAATGGAATCAAAAATTTTGTATTAATCCGTAGCTTTTCTTCTTTTCATTCTATTGAAGTGTCTGTATTCATTGTACAAGTGACCTTTACATGTTGTCTAAATAATTCATGAAGTCTTTGCTAAGCAATTAAGTAACTTAGAAACACAGTCTACTACTCTTGAATGAAATCTAAGGTGTGCTGACCGGAGTTCTTCACTAGAATAGTTTCTACCTTCTTTCTAGGCCACTGACTTTTCCTTTCTTCAATGGATCTGGTTCGTTCTAAAGCTACTAGTCTACAGGTTGCCCTCAGTGCTCTGTCTCTAGAATCTCAAGAAACCGAAGCAGCAAAGCTAACAAATAAGATTTTGGCTGGGAAGATCCTTTTTACAAGAGTTTTCCGAAGATATACATTACCATATATTATGAAAAACTCTTGGCATATTAAAAGAATCTAGGTCAAAAAGCTTACTAAGAATATTTTTAAGTTCTGTTTTGCTTTGCAGGGGGATAAAGAGATAATCTTCTCTAAACGATCTTGGTTGATGGATTATGCCCTCCTTATTTGGGAATGTCACATGGAGAAGGCTTTACAAGATGTTTACTTCTACCACATTTTTTATGCAGGTCCATGGCCTTCCTCCCAAGCTTCTCCATCTAGGGGTGGCTGTAAAAATAGGGAACCAGATTGGAGACCTCCATGAGTCTACCATTAACAGCTATTTAATAGTTGCTCAAAGATATCATAGGTTCGAAATTGATGTCAAAGTGGATAGTCTAATTTCGACTTGTTTTTCCAAACAAAAGATGATGGAAAGAGATGTGGATTCAGTTTAATTTGAGAGACTTCTAGACTTTTGTTTCCGATGTGGTTTGCTCGATCATGATATGGGAAGGCGCAAATTCTCAGAACCAATTACAATCATGATGATGAATGGTGTTGAGGCGAGGTTGTACAACCCCTGGCTTCAGACAAGGGTCCGCTAGAATTACCTTTGCCAATCCCACTGTTTCTAATAGTCAACAACTACAAGTGGTAACTGGGTTTAAAGTTTTCAACTCAATTACAACTATACCTATTGATACTTCCTATTTGGAGATTATTGGAGCAGATATTACATCGAGAGGTGGAAGTTTTTCACTAGTTTCTTCTAAGGAACAGACTAGCATATGCTACTTGAAGAGTATTCTGGCCATGTACCTAGGAGTGGAAACCTTATCTCTTACTATAAACAAGCTTTTCTAGGGTTGAGAGATTGATCTACAAAAGTTGGTGCTGGATAAAGTCTGAAAAAGTCATTTCAAACTACCTCAATTAAGTTCTTAGGCTAGACAAGGACTAGATTATATAGCTTCAGTAGAACATCAAAGAAGATTTAAGGTTATATTTGGTAGGAAGGATGAAGCGGATGAAGGATGGAGTATTAAAGGGCGAGGGGTTGAAGAAAGGATGAAATGGATTATATTAATCTCTCATATTATTTGGTATAATATAAATGATGTAGAGTATAATGAATTAAAGTATAATTAAAAACTTGTCAATTAGTTATAAAAGTTCTCTCTCATCCAATTCATCCAATATTAAAGGTAGTGTTTTTTATGGATTTGAATAGATTTGTTCTCCATTATCAAATTCACTCCCTCCATCAATCCCTTATGTCAAACAATCCTTACACCTTAAATTCCTCCATAATTCCCTCCCTCTCCCTCAATCTCTCTGCAACTCTCTCCTACTGAAAAAGGGGCTTAATATTTCTAATTTGGATTTGGCGGGCATGAAAAAGGAGATCTTTGATTGGTTGGGCTTAGGCCTTGGAAAAATTAATAAAACTCATGTGCTGAGTAAGCCTTTTGTTCCTCCACCAATTCAAAGGAAAAGAGATGCCCTTGAAAAAAGAGAACATAAATAAGGGGCAAGATAGTAATTGCATTTGTAAGAAAAGAGTGCTTTTGCTGCTCAGATGAACATTTAAAGTGCTTAACTATTTTATCAATTATGCCTCACAAATAGCTATTGGACTCTATAACCCTCTCGTTTACCTAGAAGATTTATTTAGAGAAGGCCTTTTTAATAGAGGTTTTTAATGTCATAGCCATTGAAAGGTACTATATAGTATTTTTAACCATTTTTTATGTGAATTAAAATTTTGACCAATTTACTTAGTGAATTTACCTACTTACCATTTCTATATTAAATGCAATAGGTAATATTTATGATTTTTCTAGTCACATTTAGATTTATTGAACTTCTTCATCTTTGGAAACCAACCATTTTTACCATTCTACATCGTGGATGCAATAATCTTTCTTATCTTTCTTCAATAAAGAATGTTAAAATCAATTTTATAAAGCTTTTGTAATTTTATTTTATTTTGATGCTTATTTAGATTTTGTTTCATAAAAAGCATTATTCATCAATCATTTTTTAAAATGATATTATGGTTTTATGGGTTTAGGGTGTTAAATTTTTAAATTTTTGTGATCAATATAAAAATAAATAGTATAAAACCTTTATTTTGTGAATTTTATACAAAGTCGGTGTGAGTACAGTATTCACCAACGTCTTACTGACCCTTTTATTAATTTTTTTTAAAAAAATAAAATTGGATAGTGAGAGTTGATGGACACAAAACCCCACCGACCACCAACCACCATGCACATAGGGGGTTGATAGGGCACCGACCTAAGTGCATGGTGGTTGGTGGTCGGTGGTGGGTCCATGGCTACCCATCCCCTATCGACCCTCACCATCCAACTTTAATCATTTTAAAAATTAATTTAAAATTTACAAATATAATTTAAATTCTCATCTTTTGGTTTTATTTTAATATAAGATAATGAAAGCCGATGATATTATTATATTTGTTTTTTTTTCTTCCACAATTTACAAGTGGTAGGGTAGGTGGCCATTAACCACCTACCAACCCTTATCCCCAACTCACTTATCCAAAATCGTTCACCCACCAACCACAACATAAGAGTTCAGTAGTTTAACACTAGCCAAACTCATACACCTGCACTTCACCCTTACATACACCCCCAACCCACCATCCTACCCACCCATATTTTCATCAACACCACACTAAATCAATACCCATTTATATCCGTTCAAATACCCATTTATATCCGTTCAAACACCCATTTGCATGTATTCAATAACCAATCATGATTTCAAATACTTTACATCTATTTTTTCTTTGAAGCATTTAATCAAACACCTTATATGCATTCAAACACACAAATATTCATTCAAATACCCATGCTATTACAAACATTAAATACAAATCACATTTTTCAATTATTGAAAAATAATTACCCAAAATCAATAAATCAATCATTATTGTTTATAGTTTCTAATGTAGTAAACCTCTTGAAAAATAAAAACAAAGATGGAGCTAACTTCAATGATAGTTTGGGCGACGGCAACAGTGTGATTAACAATAGACATTGTCTGAGTCAATGGAGAAGAATGAACACAAAGAAAAATGAAAAAGAAAATAAGAATGGCGCTGGTGTTTAAGGGAAAATCAAGTGGCCAAAAAGTTAATTGAAGCTATAGGGGCATCTTGGTCATTTTAGCATAAAATTTTAATTATATAAAAAATTGGTTATTTTTACACAACCCATATTGGATCGGACCATGACATTAAAAAACCTTTTTAATAAGAGGATAGACCTTGAAGGGGAGGAAATTCAAGATGGCTATTGGGCTATATAAGCCCCTTATTTACCTAGAAGGCTCATTTAGACAAGGCCTTTTTAATAAGAGGATAGACCTTGAAGGGGAGGAAATTTAAGAGGGCCAAGAGACTTTGGACAAGAGGCTACTAAATTTGCAAAATAAATGTGCTGGGGTGGATGCATTTGGCCTAAGGTGAACCAAGTAGGGCTGCAAAGAATTCCTTTTCTATTACAAACAAACATAATGCAAATAAGGGTACCACATCTATTGAAGACCTTACCTCTAATTTAGCAGATGTAGAAATATAAGTTCATGCGACCTATTCCTCCCCATCTCAATTCAATCAGAGTCGATCGTCCCCATGCTACTTCACTCGCTCTTCCTAGTGTAAGAAAAGATCATAGAAAGTAGTAGTTTGCAGGCAAGGAGAACGGGAAGGCTCATCCAATTCGGGTTTTGGGGTTTAAGTTCATTCTTGTCGCAGGGGGAAACTAGTCACACTCTCATACTAGAATTTTGAGAGAACAATAAAAAAGAAAATTCTACAAGAATTCCACGAGCTTTAATGAAGATACACTTATTCATTGTGATTTTTAAAAATCATCAAAAAGTTACCTAATGGTGTTAAAGTTATCCAGAAAAATGGACGTTGACATAATTGACCAATGAAATGCCCATTTTACCTTTATAAAAAAATGAAGTAAAATAATTTATTTACTCTAATTGAAATAAAGTTTTAAAATTTTTGAAAAAATTATAAGAGTACAAACTCCTACAAGCTTATGAATCCCACCAACCATTTTATTTCAATATACCATTAGCCATGTTATTAAACTCTTAAACTGAAACCACAAAAAAAAAAGTTTTAAACAAGAAGCAAAAAAGAAATCAAAACAAACTAAATTAGGAATGATAATGAGGCAGAGTGTGGCGAGGCAAGGGTGCCATTTTGCATATCCTATCATATTTGGTTTTTTTTATACTTTATCTCTGCCCCAATCCCCATTTATGGGAAGGTAGGGCGGTGTAGTGGGAACCCCACCTCATACTCTATTATTTTAATTAATATTTTCATATTTAATAAATATATATATATATATATATATATAGCACAAAATATTTTTATTATATATACACAAGGTAAGGATAGTATTCTTGATTTTGCCTACTCTAATATTATCTTGTCAACTTAATAACTAGGGAATCCTCGACTAATTAAGTGCGGGATCCAGCAGGGCCGGCGAGATCCGCATGATTTTTTGCAGGTTCGGGTCTTCGTTATTGGATTGGATTGTTAACGGATCAACATGTTAAGACACGTTAATTTAACAGGTGAACACGCAAAAATACGATAACAATCCGTTACTATTCATAAAAATAAAAAATTAAATAAAAATTATTTTCTCCTCATAAAATACTAAAAATTATAAACTGTGTCAAAATATATTTGTCACAAATATTAAGTAAAATTTTAATATTTTAAATTATAAATAATTATAAATATTGATAATTTTATTTTTTTATTTGTTAATCACGTGTAGTTTTTATTTATATAGAAAATATGTTATATATATTAATATAATTATATTTGATTTATTTTGTCATATGTTTCTATTTGATAAATATATGTATTTCTATTAAATATATAATAAAATAGTATAATATTTTGTCACACGTATTTATATAAATAAATATATATGTGACATGTAAGACATATGTGATACAATACATTGATATAGTAATTTTTTTTATATGCATGTGTATGATCAAATATGTAATGTGATATATATATAAGACAATTTTATTTATATATGTGATATTGATTTATATACATATATTTATGAACAAATATTTATGTAATATATATATATATATATATATATATACAATTTTATGATATATGTATGATTCATTATACATATATGACACATGTTATATATGTGATACATGTGGCACATGCTACATATATAACTTATATGATAATGTCTAAAAATATAAAATTGGTACAATTATACACATATTAAATATGTTAAACATTTCATACACATACACTAAACATATATATAATTTGTACACAGAGATTTTTTTTAAGCAGATGGCTACTATTAATAATAATACTATTGATAATGGATATTATTTAATTAGTTGGTGTATGTCTATTTTATTAATTTTAAGTTGATTTTGTTTTAACTTTGTGGTAATTTTATCTTCGATAGAACAATTAAAAAGTTATTAAAATTGGTTAATTTATTTAACTGGTTAACGAGTTACATAATAATTTAATAAATGAGTTTGAATTTATATATTTTAACACGAAAATTTAATGGGTTGGATTCGGATGAAAAAATTTAACACGAACACAAAATTACATGACATGACACGTTGTCATCTCTAAGAAGAAGTTGAGAAAAAAACAGAGAGAGGATGAGATGGGGGCAAAAAGAATTGAGGGTTGAGTTGTACACATATTTATATAGAAAAAAAATATTTTTTCTATTTAATATGTATGTAAAGACCAATTTAATGTTAACTATTAAAATTAATGGGGTATACTTTTTTTATAATAAAAAAGGATTTCGATGTGGATCTCATCAGCCTAGAATTCTGTTAGTAGGTAGAACATTTTTACTACTCTAGCTTTGCAACCCTATAAGAGTCTAGAAGCGGTGACTCAAATTTCTAGATCTCCCTACCCCGATTGTGAGTTGAGTATACCGGCAATAACGTGCAGACTGAATTACAAATATAATGGAACAATCATCTTCCTTTTTATTAGACCACACCCCAGGTACAATAGGGTATACTTGATAGATGGTGGAATAGTATGAGAGCGTATCTTTAAGGGTTTTTTATTATAAAAAAAAATAAAAACTCTAAAGGGTTTTTTTATATTAACCCAAAATAAAAAGATAAAAGTTGACCAACAAAATAACTTTGACACCCCTTGAAAATAATATTTATTTAAAAAAGCTTAAGACAGCACAATCTTCTAGTATGTTCCAAACCTGATTTAAAGGTCCACTTTCTTCCACCAAGTTAGAAATATATTTCAAATAAAAATTAAAATTTAATTACAAGGATTTATATATCTATATATATAATGTACTTAGCGATTCTCTAAAATTATTATATTATCCATGATGGATTCAATATGCTATATTCTTAAAGAGGGCACCTACTCAGATTTCTAATAAAATTTTGATGAAATAATTAAGTAGTAAGATATGTTTCAAAATATTGTTCATATTAGAGTCGATGACTAAAAAAAAAATAAACGAGAATAAGAGTAAAAAAATAAAAGTCAATGGAAGAGGAATCAATATTCAGTAGTTTTCTCCCTATAAGATGCAAATATGCCAGCGAGTTTGCATCTCACTCACTCACCCAATCACTGTATCCGAAGGTTGCACAGGAAATGAGGAAGCCAAAGCTTCATTTGAAGCTTCTGATTCTTGCCCTCCACTCTCTCTTTCTCTTCCACTCTGCCTGCTCCGAAGTCTTCTTCGAAGAGCGATTCGAAGGTATATTAGAACTGAAACAAGAAAAGCTTATATTTTTCTTTTCTCATATTTTCGCACCAACCAGTCTCAGAAGCTTTTAGTGTGATCAATTTTGGAAACGTTATTGAGTTATTTATGTTAGTAGAATTTATTGAAGAAATGGATTAACACTTGAACTCTTCTGATAATTATTTGGGTTCAATTTTTTTCGATTTCTGGAGAACTTCGTTGCATATTGTGAATGATCTGGTTTGGTCAAACTCTGTTTTGCCTATTGTTTGCTTGCTCTGAAAGTTTTTCCCGTAATAGAACGACATAACTTCATCTTTATTTGTGTGTTTGGTGGTGTTGGTTGATTTCTCTCTCTCTCTCTCTCTCTCTCTCTCTCTTTAAATTTAATTTCTCCTATACTTCGTTGATTCTTGTTGAAGATGGGTGGAAGAGCCGGTGGGTCTTATCAGACTGGAAAAGGAGTGAAGGAAAAGCAGGGACGTTTAAGTACACGGCAGGGAAATGGTCTGGAGATCCTGATGATAAAGGTATGCCAATGACTTGTATTTACCCTTTTTTTTTTTTTTTTATCTAGTTGGGTAATGATGTTTTTTAATTTGATTTCATTGATAATGCAGTTTCAGTCAATTTATGTGCTGGTAAATTAGCATTGAAATGTTCATGTGCTGGGTTGATTTAGCTGTTAAAATTCTTGCCAAAGTTTGATGCTCTAAGTATCACGGTGTTATTGATGTATTAACAAATTTCAAATGTTATCTTATGTGCTAAATTATGTTTCCCATTGCCCTATGACTAATTGTTTTGAAAAGTTTGAGGATGCTTTTAAGGAAAAGAAGTTCATGCTTGGTGGTCGATTTAGCGTATTAATCAGATTGTAATGCACACAGCCACATCAACGAGTCTTATGTTTCTAGGCTAATGTCCATGAGGGCTTAGCCTTTACCCTTTGGTTGAGATTCTATGGTTAAATTAGGTTGAAGGTTGAACCCAAGGAGTTTCCCTTCAGCTTTTCCTTGATTGTGAATCAAAATCCATAAGAAAGTGGTTAATATTACCATTTTTCTTTCAGGAGAAGCATTCAATTCTTTTGTATTCTATAATTGTGAGAGCCTAGTGGCAATGACTGTTGTATTCTGAGTATCATTTGGAATAGTTCTTTCTAATAATAACAAATAATTCTTTCTATTACTTTAAAAAAGAAAAAAAGGAGAAGTTATTTAAATAATATAGTTCTTTCTAATACCAACAAATAATTCTTTCTATTACTTTGGAAAAAAAAAAACAAAAGTTATTTAAATATTTGTTTTCTTCTTGACTGAAAATAAAGTTAAATACAGCTTTAAAGAAAATATTTCCAAAAATGTGGTGTACATTTTATACTGGTGTAAGGATTGTATTGATTCCATAGGTGTATGTATACCTACATGTGGGCATTTCTTCATATGTGTCTGGACACTCATATTAGTGGTTGTTCTTGTTAACTGTGATCTCCTTTCAACCTTGGATATCTCTTGGCTTCTGTGGAATTCTTTCATAGGCCCACTAGAAAGCAGTGTAGTATGCTACTTCTAATGATTTGTACCATTTGTGTGTTCAATATTCTTATTATGTTGTATAAGTTGGAGCACACTAAAGTCTATGCATCAAATGAATTTGATTGTGGAATCTTAATTATAGTTGCTAACATCGTCAAAAAAGAGAGAGAAAAAAAAAGCGAAGACTTAATATCCCATTGATGATAAAAACAGGGGTGAAAATAGAATTGGTTTATTGACTCTATATTTGGAGAGATGAACCTACATAACAAAAATAGTACATAGCTAGGTAGCTGCCCAAAAATAGGGACTATAATTCGTATTATTGTGTGTGTGTGTGTCTCTCTCTCTCTATATATATATCAAGTCAATGCATGTATATATATTAGAAAAATATCAAATTAGGAGAACGTTTTAGAATAACAATTTGTTGGTTTTAGCTAGAAGCCTCCCGCAGCTCTCAATTTTAAGAATATCACTGCACTGTGTGCTCTGGAGTAACTTAAGTCTGGAGATTAACATAATATGGTAATGATTTCTCAAAAATGCAGGCATTCAGACATACAATGATGCCAAGCATTATGCCATATCTGCAAAGATACCAGAGTTCAGCAACAAGAATAGAACTCTTGTTGTCCAGTATTCTGTTAAATTTGAGCAAGATATTGAATGTGGTGGTGGTTACATCAAACTGCTTTCTGGCTATGTCAATCAGAAGAAATTTGGTGGTGATACTCCTTACAGGTCTGTCAGTTGTGTTTTTTTTTTCCCTCTCACTCTCTCTCTCTCTTTCTATAAGTTTGTAATATATTTTGAATTCCATGTTGGTCCAACGTTTGTTTAATGAAAAAGTTTCCTATCTTTGCTGAAAATGAACATACCTTCATTTCACTTTGACTAGTTCTGATGTGAATTTCTATAGCACCTACATTTATTGAAATTATGTTTTCTGATTAGGATTGATTATTTTATTGTTTTGGGAACTTTCTGTTGTTGATTTTATTCTTAATAAATTAGGGTGTCTTGTGGAATTGTCATTTCCTTGAGTTGCTGTGCTTTTATTTTCATGTTTTTGCTTTGATTTCCTATATAAATCTAAGTCTTATTGGTTATACTTGACTATTAAATCTTTAAAAATAATAATAATAATAATAATAATAATAATAATAAAAGAAGAAGAAGAGTAAAGGAATGAGGTGAAGATTGGAAAACATTCATGCACTTGGTGTGAAATAATTTAAGAATTGATTACAAAACCAAAATGTTTTTTGTTGTTTAGATATATTGATCTTATTATTTTTGCTATTTTGTTATCTCTATTCTATGTAGTTATGTTTCTAATTGAAAAAAGAAAAAGAAAAAGGAAAAAAAACATGTTCTGTCACTGGGTTAGTTCATTTTTCAAGAATATTGCATGGCTTTGCTTGCATCAAGTTGATGTGCCTCATGTGATATTTTGTGTCAGTAACAATTATGTGATTGAGATTTCATTTTAATATTACCAGTACTCAGGCTGCCTATGTCATTTTTAGATTCTAATCAGCAGTTCACATTAAATGAAGAACAACTTATCATACTCTTCTCATTAAATTGTTGCAGTTTCATGTTTGGACCAGATATATGTGGCTCACAGACCAAAAAGCTCCATGTTATACTTTCATACCAGGGACAAAATTATCCCATAAAAAAGGATCTTCAATGTGAAACAGACAAATTAACTCATTTCTATACGTTTATTCTAAGGCCTGATGCAACTTACAGTGTCCTTGTTGATAATCGAGAAAGAGATTCTGGAAGCATGTATACAGATTGGGATATTCTTCCTCCACCGAAAATCAAGGATGTAAAAGCAAAAAAGGTATATTGTTGTGGTGTGAAATTGAGTGGATTTATATATGAAAGTATCTACTATAGAAACAACCAATTGGGGTTCCTCTCATGTAAACTTTTGTTGCTTTATCACCAACCTTCTTTTCAAACAATAAAATATATTTTGACTTGTCCTCTCTTCACAGCCGGCAGACTGGGATGATAGAGAATACATTGATGACCCTAATGATGTTAAACCAGAGGTATTGTATTTCTGTTTTCTACTTGATCACTGAACGTGCTACTGCTGCATAATTTTAACCCTAATAATTTGTCTTAATGTTTTAGGGATATGATTCAATTCCAGCTGAAATTTCTGATCCAAAGGCCAAAGAGGTTTGTTGATTTCTTCAGTTTATCACATAGCATACTGTTTACATTAGGTACACTCCCATTTAGTAGAGTGCCTGGCATCTTATAATTCTGGTTATCATGAATCTAATGTGGAACCACTTAGTACTTTCAATTGGTAGATTTAAACTAAATTATAAACTGATCCTGCCAACTGTCTACCTCATGAACTAAGGTCTAGAGATGTGGTAGGAATAGTCTGTTTACCTGTTTTTTCTCTTGATGCTTTAATGAAATGGTTAATTAATCAGAAGACTTCCTGTACGTTAGTTTAGCTTTGTTGGCTAACAAATTTCTTGGGAATGATTTTCTTAACATGTTTGAACTTGTTTTGCTGCCATTTTGAATAGCCTGATGACTGGGATGACGAAGAAGATGGAATATGGAAGGCACCAAAGATCCCAAATCCAGCATACAAAGGATCATGGAAGCGCAAGGTATGTTTAAGCTAGCATTGCAAATTTGGAACTCATTCTTTTGTTGGAAGTTTCAAATTTCTGTATTTATGTCATATTTCAGAAAATCAAGAACCCCAACTATAGGGGAAAGTGGAAGATTCCATGGATTGATAATCCAGGTATGTTTATGTAATTAGCAAGTCTTGGTAGCTGAATATGCTATGTGAATGACTGAATATGATAGAGGAAGGACAAATTAAAACATTTCATTGACTTTCAAATATGATATATTAGACCATTTTACACCAATAACAAATATTGACACAGAATTTTGACCAAAAAATATATGGTTGAAGTAATCAACAATTAATACTGGCACATTTTAAATATCTCGTTCCCTTAGCAAATGAGGGGTGTCTAAATGTTCTGAAAGAAGCATCATAAGCAAAATAGAAAAGAGAACCTGAAAAAATTTATGTAACTCAATAGTAATGTCCGTGCATGGGAGAGGTCATGAGAGATCATCTCCAATAACAAAGAAAATTGTAGGCTTTTAAGTGTCTCGACCTCTCTATCTAGAATTGCACCATTTTTTTTTACAAATGTTTAGATAGCCCGTTGAGACCTGAGATTTTTTGAATTGGAAGTAACAATTTAAATCACTCAAATACAAATTGAAAGTCAAATGACAAAAACATTGAGTGACTATGAACGTCACTGACATTTGAGCTACCATTTGTACTTTAACTGAATATTTGTTAGTCATTTGAGTGTCTATCTGAATATTAGATTGAACTTTCTTTTCCACATATTTTACAAATTGTACGGTTTTCTTTGGTAAATGCAAAGGACAGATATTTGTGTGACGTAATATGATTTCGTAGCAAGTCCAGCAAGTTAGATTAATAAGCCCTAGTGTAACTTGTCAGTTCTGATTTTGAAACAATGCTCTTTTGTTTTGTTTTATTTTTTCTTATATTGGCTGCAGAATTCGAGGATGATCCTGACCTTTATGTGTTGAAGCCAATAAAATATGTGGGCATTGAAGTTTGGCAGGTATGGTTTCATGAGTTTAATTTTTCAACTGAAGGTCACAAACAGAGTTTAGCTTCTATGAAGAACAATATAGCATATCATTTACGTTTCAAGGTGGCAGAAAAAGTCCCTGTTCTTAGTTACATTTTATATATTCCAACTTATGTTGCTTGGACTTGGATGTGTGGTAGGTAAGTATTTGATTTGTTTATTTTTAAATCTTTTCCATGTATTTGGAGTGTCAGCTAGTCATACCATTTGATTTTTCTTCGGTTGGGTCTTTCACCCCTTCATCCTTTCTTATGATTTATTGATAATGGTTTGGACTTGTTCGGAGTCCTATTCACCATTTAATATGTTGGTTGTGAGTTTGTTATGTTCATGTGGAATCAATGGAGCTCATATGGAATTGCAGGTAAAGGCTGGTTCAATTTTCGACAATCTTTTGATTTGTGATGACCCACAGTATGCGAAGCAAGTAGTAGAAGAAATATTTGCTAATCGGGAGGTTAGCAGTTTCTCTTCAACATTTATATCTGCATACGAGTTAACTTGGATTGCCTCACTGCATTGTTAACTATGTGGGAAATTTCAGGTTGAAAAAGATGCCTTTGAGGAAGCAGAGAAGGAGAGAAGAGCTCGGGAAGAAGAGGTTATTAACAAGAAGTTTACTGAGTTCTATAATTTTTGGACATGAGATCACAGACTCACAACTAGACTGTAATTTTGATTGCTAATGATGCTCTATGTGATTGTTATATAGGATGCCAGAAGAGCAAGAGAGGAAGGTGAAAGGAAGAAGAGAGAGCGGGATCGTCGCTATGGAGATAGGAAGCGTCATAAAAGGGTATTGCATCCGTGAATTTCTCTTTTCCATAATTCCTGTAGGACTTGTAAGTTTATCTCAAAATTAATATCATTTTGAACGCACTCGTCTAGTATAAATTTGTTTTAGGGTAATAAGATAAATTATAAACAATTGTTTGTACTAAATCATCTTTGCATTTTCACAACATCAGTTTATTATTATAAATTAGTGGCATCAAGCGTTATTGTAGTGTAGTTGTGAAACTCTTATGAGATTGGTTTTTTTATTTTTATGGATGGAGTACTTTGAGAAGCACGACAAGAGAAAAAACATATGATGGAGTTGGACACGTCTTGATAGACGCTTTGGTTTACGATGAAGCATTTGAGGAATTGGTTTTCACTATCTAGGGAATACAGAAAATAAATAATAATAATAATAATAATAGTAAAGTAACATAGCAATAAGGTCATATGTGGATCTGGCAAAACAATTGATTCGTTTTTCTTAATGGTTCTTGCAATAACGTTAGAATGGATGTATGTTGAAATGAAGATGTTGCCATCGTCTATTTAACTCACTCTGTCTCTTCTCGCATACATACACAAAAAATAGTGCATCATTGCTGATTGGAAATTACCATCCAAGGAAAAGAAATTACTAACGGGAAAATTCTGGTTTGCAGCATGATCCCCGTGATTACTTGGATGACTACCATGTAAGGATGAGCAATTTTCTTCTTCGCTATATATTTTAATTCCTTTCAGTATTATTGTATTGTTATTGTTTATTCTTTCCTCATGTTTAGCCCTTTTACCACCCTATGGAGTTCAATTATTATCCTCCATCTTGCAGGATGAACTATGATTTTAGGGCATCAAAAGGCTAGAGTGAATGGAAGAGCATTCCACAATGCCAAAGAAGCTTTGTTCTGATCTTACCGCGTTACTTGTTTCGGAACTTGTATTAATTGTTGTTGTAACAATAATACATTATTCATATGTAACTAATTTCCAAGATGAGTTATTGGAATGGTGGAACTTCATATTTTCTTCACCATGAACCTTTGCTTTTGACTCGACTCTTTCTTGAGTTCTGAACTTCCATTGCATCAATTGGGAATTGGAAATAGTGAGTTACATCGGGCTTTTTTTTAGGTCTTTCATGGACGTTTGCTACGTTAAAATATTGTTTTATTTTTTCAGCATTGACCAGAGTATTGAACTCTCTTCCAACCAATTTACTCTTAAAAGTTCAGTAAACTACGTTTACACTGTACACACTTTTAGGATTTAGCAGGAATTTAAATTCACGTTGCTATCCATGACAAGTTAAATTTTGAAAAAATACATATGCACAGGGGTGCCGATGTTGGGTATGTTATAAAATGTGTGCACCGTTTATGTTAAATTGTTGTTTAAACGCACCGTTTTATTAAAAAAAAAAAAAGTAAATAAACCAGTTCGGCTAAATCAAGATTGCAAAACCTCTGCAAACCCACAACTTTGCAAATTTCCACCCTCTCTGATTTTTGCAAATCGTGCATCTCTTTCGCATAGCTCTCATCTTTGCAATCATGATCCTCATCTCTGCAAACCCACAACTTTTCATATCTGCAAATCTCCACCCTCTATGATCTCTGCAAGTCGTGGATCTCTTTCGCACAACTCTCATCTTTGTAATTGTGCTCCTTCGATCTGAGAAAAAACTGGTAATTTTTTTTCAAAATGTGGCGATGAGCATGCATATAGAACTTTTTTTTGAATTTATTTTCAATTTAAAATATGCAAAAGCAGCTTTGATGGTGTTTCTGCTTTCTTTGTTGAGTTATATTTCATAGAAAATTTTAATTAGAGGAGATCTATTTTGTAATGGTTACTTATTTATTTATAATTGAGGGGTCCCATTTTAAGCTAGTCAACTTCATGATTTAGCAAACAAGATTATACATTTGCTGGTATATTTTTGTAATTAGAAAAATACATTGTTCTCTCGCTACTATTGGAGAGTTCTCGCTACTATTGGCGAGCACAAACAAAGACTGTAAAATGGAACTCTCGCCTATAGAAGCGAGATCTCCCTCCTTTGGACGAGACATTTTTCTGAGAGCAAAATGAGTATCTCACTCGTAGTAGCGAGTTCTTGCTATTATTGGCAAGCACAAACAAACACTAGCAAAGTGAGTGTCTCGTTCGTAATAGCAAGTTCTTGCTACTATTGGCGAGTACAAACAAAGACTGTAAAATGGAACTCTCGCCTATAGAAGCGAGACCTCGCTCTTTTGATGAGTATCTCACTCGTAGTAGCGAGTTCTCGCTATTATTGGCGAGAACAAACAAACACTAGCAAAGTGAGTGTCTCGCTCATAGTAGCGAGTTCTTGCTACTATTGGCGAGCACACACAAATACTAGCAAAGTGAGTGTCTCGCTCCTAGTAGTGAGTTTTTGCTACTATTGGCGAGTAGACACAAACACTAGTAAAGTGAGTGTCTTGCTCCTAGTAGCGAGTTCTCGCTACTATTGGTGAGCACAAATAAATACTAGCAAAGTGATTGTCTCGCTCGTAGTAATGAGTTCTCGCTACCATTGGCGAGACATTTTTTTGAGAGGAAAAATGAGTGTCTCGCTCATAGTAGTGAGTTCTCGCTATTATTGGCAAGGAAAAATACTGAATAAAATTGTCCTAGTCCATAATTTTGTTTTTGAAGATATATGTATTGACTGATTTTTGGTTTAACTATATGATGTTTTTAGGATATTTTCGTTCTGTGCAATGTCATCTTCAAGTACAAATGAGGACCATAGGCAACAAAAGTATGAATGTGGTTCTTATATGAGCCTAATGATATCTCATTTGGAGAAAAATCCAAATACAAAATATTGGAAGTGCAACAATTATAAGGTACTTAGAGCTTTACAAATGGTTGGAGGATCTTCATGTTTTTTTTTTTTTTTACTTCCAACTTCAAATCAACTTAGAACTTACTCGTGCTTACTCAAATCAACTTCATGTTTATGATTAGCTTTATCAACTCAAAACTTACTCATGCTCAAAAATCAATAAATCAAGAGAAGATAATGCAAAGTAGACATGTTGACTGATATTTTAGAAAAACACCAAAGTTGAAAACATGGCTTAATAAAACCAGTAACAGAAAGAATAAAGAAGCAATCAAAAGGTGATTTCATGAAACCAGTTTAATAATCAAAACATAGCTTAATAAAACCAGTTTCTTATGTCATGTCCTATCAGTTTTTCCCTATTAATGCATTTCCATACTTCTCAGTACTCCTTCTAGCTCCATTGCAACCTCTTGCATGTTAGGGCTTTCCTGCACATGAAATACATATAAACAGTATAATAATTATTACAAGGATTCCATATAAACGGTATAATAATTACTATAATAGGGTAAATAAGAAACATTATTGCAAATATTCCACACCTAAACACATATCATTAATTCATATAAAAAATGTACCAGCTTTAGATATTAAATCCTCATCATTTGCCGATTCTGAATCATTGCTAAAGTCATCCATAGTTGACCTACAGAATAAAAATAAAATAAATAAGTTTATTCATACAAAAAGAAAAAGAAAAAGAGATTGAGATAAATTAAATAGGGCAATCACTTTTCATGCAATTTAGGGCAATTTCTTTTGTCATGTGACTGTCCCCTTAATCCACATCCTCGACAATCTAGATTTTGAAATTGACATTTCTTTTGAAGATTTCAATCTCCTTCCACATTTTTTTGATCTCACATGCGTAGGATTGTTAATACTTTTGGCCTCTCTACTACTTACTTTTCCAATTGATGAGGACACCACACTCTCTTTCATATGCATCTCCTTAATTTTTCTATGTACCAATTCCAATTCATTGAAGAGGACATTAGTGCCTTCAACAGTAAGGCAAGCATCATCAACTACAATAGAAGCTAATTGAGATAGTTGTGCATGCCTCGTTATCAAATACTTATCTTGGTGTTCATTAATTTCATGACCACTATTGTCAAAGACTCCACCAATTTGACACTTTTTGTCCATCTTCTTAAAATATATTGACTTAGTAAATAGACAATTTGTTTAAACCGAAAATAAGCCAACATATGCCTACATGGGATTCCTTTAAAATCAAATTGTCTACAACTACATGATACAATATTGGATTCCTTCAGAAAAGTCAAATGCCTATGTCTTGATAAAGAACTTCCTTCAACCCTTTGAACATTATAAAGTGCAGTCTCATCATTTTCAAGAGTGCAATTTCAAATGTAGGCATCACTTTCAAATATTTCCTTTTGAAAAGATAAAAATTAACTTTTGTATATATCTTCACCATTTGTGTTTCCATAGACCATAAAGATGTCAACTTTGGTTGCTCATTCTTATCTTTATAATCTGCAACCAACTCTTCATGTTATTGATGACATACAGCTCGATTAAAACGTGTGATAAAATCCATCAATGAATTTCTTCTTGAAATATATTTCTTGAAAAAAAAATGTGAACTTTCAACTCTTTGACTACTTGACATCCCAGCACTGAAATGCATATTAACATATGCTGGAACCCACTTATTGTGGATTTCATATAATTGGCATAACCATGCATTATCATCAAGTTTAATTTTCTTCAATAAATCAAACCAACTTACTTCAAACTCTTCTTTAGTTTCAGAATTTAATATGACATTTCTAAACAAGTTATAATTGTCATGAAAAATTATCGCATCCAATTTTTCAGAAAACTTGTTTAAAATATGCCAAATACAATACTGATGAATAGTTAATGGTAGAACATCAACAATGGCCTTGGTCATTGCAGGATCTTGATCGGTAATAATCACTTGAGGTGCACCATTCAACATAGCATTCAATAACTTGTTGAACAACCAAATAAAAGGCTCCGTTTTATCATCACTTAAAAAGGCGCACCTAAAAATGATAGTTTGACCATGATGATTTACTCCTGTAATTGGAGTAAATATCATATGATACTTGTTTGTGTTGTAAGTAGTATCAAATACTATAACATCCCCAAAAAAGTTTTATGATCTCCTTGCATAAGGGTCTGCCCAAAAGCATCTAACAAGTTGGTTTGCTCTATCAAGCTCATACTTATAGTAAAATGCTGGTTTTTTTTCTTTTTCCATAGAAAAAAACTCAAGCAAAGTTTCCATATCAACCTCTTTAAGCTCTTCCATCAAACGTTGTTCATAGTTTCTTATATCTTTATCAATACAACCTATATTTTGAGCACCACCAGATTTAATCTCCATAACCCGTATTTGTTGACATGTAGGTATATTCGCTTCAGAGAGTTGTTCGCTTAACTTTCTTTTTGCAGTCGATATACTTCTGTGTGATTTTAAAGATGTATCTTTGTGGGAGTGGCAAGTGCATGGTTATGTTCTTCAACAAAAGTGCTACTAATCCAATTTGGTCCTGTTTGTTTCTTAACTAATGTAATCTTAGCCTTACATCAACTCGAACTACTCCTCTATGCCTTTCACTTGATCGTTCAACCAATTCTTTACACTGTTGCTGATAAAAATTATTTGTTTGTCCTTCCTTAGAGCAAACAAATTGTTTCCAAACTATCTCATTTGTTCCTTTATTTTTCCTACTATTATTAATCCTTGTACTAAATCCATATTCCCTAGCATATGCATTGTAAAAATTAAAAGCCTCATCAATTGTTTGAAATTCTTGTTTAATTTTAGGCTTTTTTCATCCGCGACCTGTGGAATATAAGTTTTTCTTGTTGCAGTATCACAATCCGACATATTTATAACAAGAGACAAATAACACTTCCCTAAAACAAACAAATATTCACATCGATTTTTCAGGCATCCCAGGATGCAGTAGTACAATATCCCATATACAAGGAAACTCAAGAATACAAGCAAGCACATGCAGTAGTACAATATCCCATATACATGGAAACTGAAGAATACAAGCAAACAATTATTTGTACGGGGACTCACTACTAGGAACGAGACACTCACTTTCTTAGTGTTTGTTTGTACTCGTCAATAGTAGCGAGAACTTGCTACTAGGAGCGAGACACTCACTTTGCTAGTGTTTGTGTGTGCTTGCCAATAGTAGCGAGAACTCACTGCTACGAGCGAGATACTTACTTTACTAGTGTTTGTGTGTGCTCCCCAATAGTAACTAGAACTCTCTGCTAGGAGCGAGACACTCGCTTTGCTAGTGTTTGTGTGTGCTCGCTAATAGTAGCGAGAACTTGCTATTACAAGCGAGACACTCACTTTGCTAGTGTTTGTTTGTACTTGCCAATAGTAGCGAGAACTCACTACTACGAGCGAGATACTCATTTTGCTCTTGGAAAAATATCTCGCCTAAAGGAGCGAGATCTCGCTTCTATAGGCGAGAGTTTCATTTTACAGTCTTTATTTGTGCTCGCTAATAGTAGCGAGAACTCGCGACTACGAGCGAGACACTTACTCTGCTAGTGTTTGTTTGTGCTCACCAATAGTAGCGAGAACTCGCTACTATGAGCGAGATACTCATTTTGCTCTCGGAAAAATGTCTCGCCCAAAGGAGCGAGATCTTACTTCTATAGGCGAGAGTTCCATTTTACAGCCTTTGTTTGTACTCACCAATAGTAGCGAAAGAACAATGTATTTTTGTAATTACAAAAACATACCAGCAAATGTATAATCCTGTTTGCTAAATCATGAAGTCGACTAGTCTAAATTGGGACCCCTCAATTATAAATAAGTAATTAACCATTACAAAATAGATCTCCTCTAATTAAAATTTTCTATGAAATATAACTCATCAAAGAAAGCAGAAACACCATCAAAGCTGCTTTTACATATTTTAAATTGAAAATAAATTCAAAAAAAGTTCTATATGCATGCTCATCGCCACATTTTGAAAAAAAGTTACCGGTTTTTCTTAGATCGGAGGAGCACGATTGCAGAGATAAGAGCTGTGGGAAAGAGATCCACGACTTGCAGAGATTGGAGAGAGTGGAGATTTGCAGAGATGAGAAGTTGTGGGTTTGCAGAAATGAGGAGCACGATTGCAAAGATGAGAGCTATACGAAAGAGATGCACGATTTGTAAAGATCAGAAAGGGTGGAAATTTGCAGAGCTGTGGGTTTGCAGAGGTTTTACAATCTTGATTTAGCTGAACTGGTTTGTTTGTCTTTTTTTTTTTTTAATGAAACGGTGCATTTAAACGACAATTTAACGTAAACGGTGAACGCGTTTTATAACGTACCCAACATCGGGGTTTATGCACCCCTATACATATGCATACATATGTGTGTGTGTGTGTGTGTGTGTGTGTGTGTATATATATATTAAAAGAATTGGGACCGCATTGTTTTGTTCATACAAGTTAAAATGATAATTTTGGACGAATATTTTGTAACCATCAATAACAGATTGTGGAAGAATATTTGGTACTGCTAACTGTTTCTACATTGTAGCAAACTCGTGGGGAAAATCAAAGGTCATACATGTTTTGAAAACAAACAACCAGAGTGGCTAAGCTGTTGATTTAGAAAATGAGATTCATTGTTTGATGTATCACAATAATCCCATCAAGTGTACAATTTGGGAAGTGTGGGCTAGGGCTTTAAGGCTATGTTTGGTAGAAGGAATGAAGAGGAAGAATGATGAAGTGGTGAGAGAGGAGGGGTTGTGAAAGGATTAAGTGGATTATATAAATCTCCCATATTGTTTAGTATTTATTTAGTATGACAGGAAGGAAGAAGAATATAAATGATTGAAGTATAAATAAAAATTTATTAATTAATTATAAAAATCTCACCTTTTCCAATCCATCTAATGTTGAAGGAAGTTTTTTTTATGGATTATGATGTATTTGTCATTCATCCTCAAATACACTTCCTCCATCAATCCCTTCTATTAGAAAATCGCCACACCTCAAGTCTCTTTACAACTCCCTTTACCTTTCTTAATTCCTCTATGGCTCTCTCCTACCAAATAATGGCTAAAAATTTGAATAATGGAATGGATGATAAAATTCAAATAATCTCTTAATTTGTAAAATTAATTAATTAATTAAAAATTAAAGTCTTTTGGGAAAATCCACTATACAACATGCCAGCATTATTTAATTGACATAATATATTTAGAGAATTCTTTAGGTTTAAAAGTATACTTTCTAGAGGATTTCTAACTAGTTTAATAAGGAAAGTATTTGTATTTGAAACACTAATTTCAAATAGGCTTTTAAAGGATTTCTACTCTTTTGTTTATGGAAAATAGTTTTTCCATAGTTACGGAATTCTAAAAATTGTGTTGCTCACTCTATTGGTTTAACGATTCCTTGATATTTATGGTAATAAAAAAACATAACTTTAGTTTTTTTTAAAAAAGGTAAATTATTTATATATAACTAACCCATTTAATTTAATAATTTGCACAAAAGTTTCTAAATGCTTGACGCGTTGAGTTTGTTCAATGAGAAAACTAATATATCATCCATTTTGATCCTGACAAAAGGAAGGCTCTACAAAGTTATTTATCAAAGAATTAGAAATGAAAGTCTATTGAAATATCAGTTATTATAAAAAAAAATGTCCACCCATAACCTTTAAAATAGAAAAATGGACATGCAACAATAATTTTTTATTATTATTTTTTAAATATCCACCATTTAACTTTTTGAAAAGTAAGTTATTTAAAATACTCCTACTCTAATTAGATGATAATTTGTAACTGGTATACTCAACTACCTATTTCTTTATTACTTTCCCTTGACTCTCTTATTTAGCTCCCTCTAAATCTGGTGAAAAAATTGATAAATCTGTTCAATCTCTTGACAGATTTGTGATAGAGCTTGGATTTCACTTCAAGAACTACCACTTAGCATGTAAAAGAGGTAAACATACTCTCATCTATAATATTTTATACATACTCTCATATCCATAATTATCTAGGTTGATGTTTTAGTTCTTATAATATTATATTGTATTTTTAGGTTGTTTATGATTCCTTGAAGTGTTGAAAATAAGACTTACAATATCTTTCAGAGCAGAATATATTCAAGAAAGAAATTTTACAGTATATTTTAGCTTTAAAATTGTAGTTCACTATTGCTTCACAAGTTCATTGTTGGTACATTTATGAAACTACCTACTCATCAATAGCAGTGAGATCTCGCTAGAAGTGGCAAGGATGCATGATATGGAACCAAACTAAATCCTTACTAATAGTAGTGAGATCTTGTTAGAAATGGCGAGACATTTTTTAGAGAGAAACTCAACTATCTGAGCAATGTCTCGTCACTTCTAGCGAGATCTCGCTACTATTAGCGAGTAGACAATTTGGTTCCATATCATGCCTACTTGTCGATAGCAGTGAGATCTTGCCACTTTGAGCGAGAATTCATTTTTGTTCCATATGATGCGTTCTCACCAATAGTAGCGAGAACTTGCCACTATTGGCGAGAAGACAATTTTTTCCCTTTACTATTTGCTGTGTTTATGTTTATGTATTTATTACAATTTTTATTATTTAGTTTGTTTATATTTATGTATTTGTTATAATTTTTTTATTTATTTCGGGTGGTTTATCTATGTGTAAGGTTTATTATGGAGGACGTCATGGTTGTTATTCGGTACAATGAAATGTTTATTACAAATGAAGAGGGGAGTTGAGAATACATTAATAAGATAAATAAAGTAAAGATGATAAAATCGAACTATACATATAAGGAACTACTAGATCTAATGTATGCAGTGACAAAGATAGATCACAGCTCTTTTTAGATCATAATGAAGTATTTATTTTACTCATATTATAAATTGGATCTTATTGAGATTGAAAACAATGAAGATGTTCAATGCTTTTTGAATGAGCAGTTTCACATTTATACAAAATATAGATCATCGTTGTACATTGAGGTAATGCAAAATGTTTAATAAAAGGTGCCATAACATGAACGAGAGAAATATATTACCCATGATAGTGGATGCAAGCAAGATGAGAACATTCACCTAACCCCAATTACCAATATAGAAGATGAGATCCCAGCAAATGAAATAAGAGGTTTGTCTACAGTGAACATGTGATGAGGCTTACATTTTTGGAGAGGATGTTTCAATACCATCATTAGATGAATACGTGCAATTTAACAACCCACATGAATAAGGTTTTGATGATTGAGATGGGATAGATGCGATGGAGGAAAATCTACAACAAAATGATTTCATACACAATGATGGTATTGATTTAGATCATGGGGTTGGGATTAATGCCTAGTAAATGCACCATTTGAAGTTCCAATTGTGTCAGAAGGATTTACAATGGCTAATGTTCGTAATATGCCAGAAGGGTTTGGGATAGTTTACTCTCCTCTATCTTCATTAGATAGGCATATTCTTTATGAACCCTGGCCTATTGAAATTGACTCACATACAACACAACGTTAGACGTCCCGAGTTGATAGGGCATCTCAAGTTGATATTGGTCCTTCAACGTCAAGTGTATATCTAATTTCGAACACCGATAATGTTTCATCTTCAACAAATGAAATTGAGGTCAGACAAATACACAAAAATAAGAAAGAGTTACAGCTAAAGTTGAGCATTTATGCAATGGAGAATCATTTTGAATTTAAAGTAAAAAATTCATGTTCATAGAGATAAGAGGTTGGATATGTGGATGATAGTTGTCCATGGCGTATCTATGCAGCTAGGGTTGGAGGTTTAGGTTTGTTTTCCATTAGGGTATTCAAGAAAACATGTGAATATATCTTTTAGTTTTGGTGTTAAGGATACAAAAAATGAACAATTATACACTTGGTTTCTTGAGAGGTTTAAGGAGGCCTATGACGAATTCCAAATTTAGTATTTATTAGTGATAGACATAGAGGTTCGAAGAGGGTGATTTCAATTGTGTATCCTAATGCACATCATGGACATTACATGTACCATCTTAGTTGCAATGTAAAGTAGCATTTTGGAAAAAATAAATATGTGTACATGGCTTTTTATTAGGTAGCGAAAGCTTATATGCCAATTGATTTCAACAAATATATGCAGCATTTCTAGACTATTGACATACGTGCTCATTGTTACGTCATGGAAGGTAATCTTGAAAGATGGTTTAGATCTCATTTCTTGAATATAAGGTACAACATAATGACAACCAATATTGCCAAGTATCTGAATGTTGTGCTTGGAGATTCTAGGTCACTTTCAATTGTACCATTGCTTGAGAGTATTAGGGCTTTGATTCAAGTTTGGTTTTATAATTATCGTAATGAAGCAAAATCTATGACGACACCGGTTAGTTCATGGCTTGAGAAGAAATTGCAAATAAAGGCTTGAATTATGCATGAGGACAAATGTCACACCATTAAATATGTATGAATTTGAAGTTCGTGGATCTGAGTTTAGGGCAACTTTCAACTTGGAAAACAAAACATGCTCATGTTGGGAGTTTGATATCGATTGTTATCCATGTGTACATGCTATGGCTGCTTGTCGATTTCTTAATGTTTCATGCTACTTATTATGTTTAGATTATTACATTGTCTCAGCATGGAGAGATTATTATACGAGTACCATTTACCTGCTTGATGATCCACCCCTATGACAAGCACCACTGGAGATTAACAATCTGGTCGTGCTCCCTCCAAATGTGTGACGTACACTCGACCGACCTAGGACACAACAAATTCTATATAGAGGAGAAGATAGACCACACCATAAGTGTAGTAGATGTAGGGTACTTAATCACAACCAACAAACATGTCCTGTTAATGTTCCATTATACCAACACTCTTTTATTTATTTATTTATTACATAATTCATTGTGAAAATGATCCAAAAAAATTGTGGTGGCAAATATATATTTTTTTATTATTCATAATAAGATGTAAATTTGATGATGTGTTTATTGGTTAATAAATTAATTGTGTATTTAATTCAATAGTGTATGTATTAAACTACATTACCTGAAAATCTAAAAGGAGCCCACATAAACTGTAAATTCCTGAAGGATTAACTTCTCTATCACAATTTCAAAGCTTTATATAATGATTCCATCAAAGCATAGTATGAATCCAAACCCTAAGGATGTTAATTGAAGTAATCCAAGTCCTTTATAAAAGAGAAATGCTTGATCTTGATGTTGCTTTGGCTCTCTTTTCTGAGTATACCACACTCGAAAACATATAGCAAACTTATCTTAACCATATCATCTTCCTCTTGATAGTGATTGAGCCTCAATTTGATGAATACATCCCTCAACATCTTATTTTTAATCTTTTCTTCTCCATTGAAATAGTGTTAATCGGATGGTTGGTCTAACTTCAATTCCATTATTAGACCAAATTTCTTTATGGTAAAAATTGCTCCTTTTCTATTGAAATTGAACTCCCTCGTTCATGCTCTCTGCTTGCCTTAGTACCATGTGGTGAACTAAGTGGCCGCTAAAGGTAACACTCTTCATCCTTTTAAAAAAATCTTCAAAATAAGATTTTTCGAACTATTCGAATTGTCTTTTTTTCCTTTTTAAAGGCTTATCAGAATTTTGAGCAAACTTAGCAAGAATGTTACCGATATACTCTAGTATCGATGCCTTGGATGATATACGAACTGCATCATGCAAAGCATTAGGACATTTTAATGGTTTAGCCGGTTCCATTTTGCTATCCTAAACAACAATTAAAAACAACGGTGAAAAGTAATGTATCTTAACCATATACATAAAAAGGTTAAATCAAATATACCATAAACTAAAAAATATATAATTCTTCTATCAAAAAATAAGATGTATGTTATTAAAATACAAAGAGCAAACACAAGAAAAAAGAAATACCCATAGCATGGGCAATCGGTGTAACCCATTGGTATATCGGTGGTGATTTCCCATGCTGTCGTACCATGTGTCAGTGTGGTGCCATCAGCATAAGCAATCTGTAACACCCGAATCCTAAATTATATGCATTTTTTTATATATTTTGTTAATTATTTTATTATTAAATTGTATTAATTATTTGATTGGTAGCTAAGTAGAATTTAATTAGAAAACCTAGACCTAATAGGATTAGTTTACCTAAAACCTAAAGGAATTTTGCCTATATAAATATATATTTATATATATATATATATACAAGGTTTTGTTATTTTCCGTTTACCACATCAAGTAGTAGGAAAAAAAAAAAGAGTCAGCAGTAAAGAAAAGGAAGAAAAGGGAGAGAGAGAGAAGAAGAAGAAAGAAAACAAGAAAGAAAAGGAAACAGCTGCCAAGGAAGAAAAAGTGTGTGATTTTGTGTGTGTGGTTTTCGGTAAAGTTTGGAGTTAATCAATAGCTTTTGGTTAGTTTGCTAAGAAGGCAATTAAGGTAAGTTTCACACCCTAATCTGGTAAGTTTCTCTGAAATTTTATGAAATATACGTGTAAAAATCTTATGTCGCATGACGAATTGTTCAAGCTGTTAGTTGTGTGATTGGTAACATAGATATATATATATATATATATATATATATATAATGGTATATGAATTTACACCGTGCATGTAAAGATGATTGCTTATTTTGTGTTGATAAATTATATAAAATATAGTTAGTGGATGATACATGTGTAACCGAATGATTAAATAATTTCATATTTATTAGTGTCTTATATAAATTATGTATAATATATAGGTTAGTAATAGTACACGAGAGATAAGTCTTAGGTGGCTTTCAATTTTAAAGTATAAATAAATATGTATTGCTAATCAACTAATGTTATGAATTGTTAGTTGTATATATGTACAATATTATATTGATAGACCATATATGTATACAGTTGCAAATAATTATCTACTTTGTTTGATGGCTTTGACTTATTTGTATTGGTTATATATATATATATATATATGTATATATTGGTGTGTTAATTTCTTAAGCTAATTTTTGTAGTAGCACCATGTAGTTTTGCATGAGTTAATGTTGGCATATATAAATAGTTATATATGATTGGAAACCAATAACTACATGTTATGATGAAGTTTGATATATATATATATATATATATATATATATATATATATATATTAATTGCTGAATTATACTTGGAAAATTCTATGCATAATTATGTGAGTCTTTTTCCTAAGTGAATAAATGTATGCAAGTGTGTGAATTATGAGTCTATGCTATACAAATAAGTTATTTGTGTGATCATGACATATGCATACATAAGTATGAAAGCATAATAAAGATGTTTTGTATTTATGCTAAAGAGATTTGATTTCCGAAAAGCTTACGAATTTAAAATGTTTTTGCTTATGACCATGCATAGTAAACAATATGTGTTTGTTATGAAAGGAGCCTACGTTTATTTGTACCTTTAAAGGGAGGGCTCAATAGTCCGGTTTATTGAGAGATAAGTTTACATAGGCATATGTAAACATATTGATATATATGAAAAGACTCATTGATGATCACAATGAGACATGGTTACTATTCTTTGTGTGAGAGTGTGTAGCAAAACTTAGCTTGCATGACTAGGATGCAAGTGTGATTGTCTTCGCTTATACTATTTTCTCTTTATGGCTATTTATTTTTCTTAAAAGTTAGTTTGTGTGCTACTTTGGAAAAAATAAATTGTTGACGGGTAATTTGCTCCTTATGAGTGTGCTACAAGTAAGAATGAGATTGCATACTCTTATATGAAAATTTAAGTCCTATATTTTTCTATGTGTTTTCAAACTAAAATGATTATATTCTGGTTTTATAAAGGGAATCAAAGTTTTATGTATGAAGTTTGTTTGGCAAATTACGACATGTATTTTTGCATTGCATTGACATATGCTTTCAAACTAAAATGATTATATTCTGGTTTGATAAAGGGAACCAAAGTTTTATGTATGAAGTTTGTTTGACGAATTACGATATGTATTTTTGCATTGCATTGGCATATGCTTGTGGAAATTGTTGAGTGACTTGTCACTCATTCTATTTTGTTTGCATTTGTGCTGGTGAGAACAAACATTGATTAAGGTTGCTTGGGGCGTTGGTATAGGAAAACGAATGGTGAGACAAGCTTATATAGATTAGTACATACGCTTCCAAGACAAAATAAATATTTTTATTTTATTTTATTTTGTTTAGGACATAATAGTTTAATTTATGACTTTTCTTTAAATTGTGGGTTGAGACAAAGTTTTTAATTTGTTGGTTACTTTGATTTATTCAAAGTATTTTTTTAAAAAAAATTTGGTTTGGAATTTTCAAAGATTAACTAAAAGTTTATATTATGAATTTTATTATGTCCTTTATTTGTTTACGAACAAGAAATAGCTCTTCTTAGATCGAATCCTAGAGGTTCTGTTAAGGGGAGTTACACAATCAGTGTCCCCCATTGATGCACTATTGGTGGGCATCGATGGCCCACATCATCGCATCAACAAACCCAATGATGTAGTACCATCAATGCTTGGAGAGATGGCATAGGCCATCGGTGCCCACCAATAGTGCATCGATGAAGGGCATTGATTGCCCATGCTAAGCACTAATTGGTGGCACTTTATCCACATACAATCAATTCAAATGTTTTCAACACATGAAATCTAACTTCAAATGTATTCAAAAATCAATTTCAAACAATAAGCCCTAAACAAAAGCACCAACCACTTAAAATCAATAACCCAAACCATAAAGCCCAACCACCATCTATATATAATCAAAATGTATAATACAAAATCAAAGATGAAATTAAAATCTATAATACAATTATTGTTCATAAACAAGAAAAACCCAACATAAATAACCCAAGACCCAACCTTTCAAAACCAAACAACAACACTAATCTTAATTACAATGACGGTGAGTTGCGACAACGATGGTGAGCGCGATGGCATCATTTGGTTGCAGCGATGGCGACAACTATGGGTGGAGGTATTGTTGAAGGAGAAAGAGAAGGAGAAGGAGAAGGAGAATGAGAGGATTGGTGGCGGGTGGCATCGGTGTGGAGAAAGGGAATCAAAGTGGCTAAAATTTTAATCCACATTAGTCTCATAGTCTTTTTGTATTCAAGGGGTATTTTGGATATTCAGGTTAAAATTTTAATTGCAGAAGAAATTTTTTTTTTTCATTAATTGATGTTTGACCTTACCATAATATCAAAAAATTAAAAGTTTTATAATATTCCTAAAAATTGAAAAGTCCTATAAATACAAGAATAAAAGTTCATTGAGGTGTTTTATAATGTTCTCAAATTTTGATATCATATGTTTTTATTTTTTGTTTGACATATTTTATTTTTTAGTCTTTATGATTTTGTTTTAAGCTAATTATGATAACTAAAGTCATTTGTAATTTAAAAATAAAATATGTCATTGATTATTGAATAATACTTTGCATTACAACTTATGAAGTGACACAATCCATATAACATAGCCCTCCTTGGTTACAATATAAGTTGTACTGAACAATAATATTTTTCATCATTATGGAGTAGAATTTACCATACTTCTCCAATTACTTCTGGCTGCTCTCCTAGTAGGGTGGAGATTAGGCAACAAATTTTGCCCCAAGGGTATAGGGAGAAGACAGGAAATATGATTCCGACCCTATTTATATAAATAATTATGCTTTTAAACATGTTATATATTAATATTTTTCAATTATCTTAATTTAAATGTATATTAAAAATATTTTTATTTTATTATATAAAGATATACCTATTAAATTAATACTTTTATTATGTAAATATATATTTATATAATATATTTGAAGAAAATAATATATATTTCACACTAAATTAAAATTTATAACAAGAACCAACACCACCCACCTCCTTTTAAGTGGGGTTATTTCCTATTCGTCAAAATCAAGGACGAATCTAAGATTTTAAAATTAGGTGGGCTACTTTTGCCTTGTGAAAAAGTTTTTTTTTCTAAAGAAATAGGACCTAATGGTATGGGTATATGTTTTATTAAAATAAGACAACTATTCATAACTAGGAATATTGTAAAATTTACTCTCATAATGTCATAAACCACTTCATTGAAATAGTTGAGATTGTGCATCATTTATGTGATTCAGATATACATTTGGTTAAGAATAATATTTGCTTTATGAATATCGTCACATTCATTAACTATATATTCACATTGTTCTTGAGGTAATTACAGATCATATCAAGAGTTGTGGTGTCAAATTGTCCTATTTTTAAACTCAAATATTTGAGATACTATATTTTCATAATTAGAAGATTCAGAATTTAAATACCTCCAAGGTAAATCACTTGATGATCTATCACTTTGTTTTTTCTTAATAAAAGAATCTAGTACCTTTAAACTTCTTTGGTTTTCATCACTATCCGACATCATAAGGATTTTAGATTATAATACAAGTTATATCTAAATTATAATTACTGATATTATGAAAATATTATAATCAACAAGCATTTTAATTTTCAACAAACAATTTAAGATAAAATGAATAGTCAAATTAATTTTTAGCAACCAATCCAAGTAATCAAAACAAACAAAATTTCAGTAAATTAAAAAATATACATATATAAACATCTTAATTTACTATTATCCAAACCAATAAGCCAAAACCTCCTAGCAGCAATATATATATATATATATATATATATATATATATATATAATTAACCAAATCTCTAATTGTCTTTCAAAAAAACCCTAACAATTAACAATTATCCAAAATCTCAATTCAATTAATCAATTAATAAACTCTCAGTCTTGAATCAAAACTTTAATAAAGTTATATTTATCTAGTAAATTAGTAAATATACATAAAGTTTAAAAAGAGAATATAAAGAGACAAAATATAAGTTAAAAAATTTGTTTCATTCATTCTAAAACTATACTACTAATAGATAGAACAATATCAAATTAAGTCTATAAAATAAAAACTTGTGAAGTGATCATATGCTGTCAATCTATTTTCAATAATACTAAAAAGTATTAACTTATATCCATTTCCTTTTAAAAGAAAAAAAAATATTTAAAAAAATCAAGAAGTTGTTGTAGTTACAACCCTCAATGCGTGAGGCAATTTTTTTTTGGATGGGCTATATACTAACAATAACTAATATAAAAAAAAATTAAATTTTTTTTTTAGATTGCCTGTCTACAACCTGAATAGTTCACAACGTAGATTCGTCCCTGATCACAATGGTCACAAGGTAATTTTTTCTTTTTGTAAATTCTATCATTAAACTAAAATCAAACATAATCACAAATTAAACTTCAACGAGTCAAAACACAATTTTAGTTAGGGAAATTGATAAAAATACCCACCAAAATAATACAATTTAGATAAATATCCATAAACCTATGTTTTTTTGCAAAACCTAGGCAAAGTACCCAAACTATCCTTATTTATTCTCTGTTGCTCAAACCCATTCTTTCCTTCAATCCTGACTACTGCCTTCTCCTTCCTCCATAATAAGGATTTGAAGAAAAAAATATTTTTTTATATAGATCTAGATTTGAAATTGAATGGTTATTGTGTATATATGTGTAATTGATTTTGATTTTAAGAGATTTTGATGTATTTGGTTTGAAATGCATGGTTTTGATGTATTTCATTTCGAAAAATTATAACGTCGGAAAACACAGTGTGCTGGTGGGAGTGCATAATTTTAGCACTTTTAAGGACGGACACAATACTGTCCGTCGTTAAAAAGGTATAACTCGGCCAAAAGGCCGAGGCCATCTGCAAGCCTACCGAGGGAGCGCACTTTTAACAACGGGAAAAATTATGGTTGTCCTTAAAAGTATTAAAATTATACGAAAAATAGAAAATTTAAATATTATAAATATGCATTATATTAGTTATATAAATTATATTAATTATATATATAAATTATTATAATATAATAATATATATAATTATTATAATATAATTATTAATTATGTACAGTATATAGATATGTACTAAAATTGTAAATTTCTATTTAAAATAGAAATATGTATTATAAATTATATATATACAAATATTGTAATATTGTATTTGTATATATTGACTGTGAATTCATGAATAGTTCTTGAATTTTAATCTAAAATTTCATTTCCCTAATGGTATAAGAAAATCCAAATTGATACATAACTAATCAGTCTTGGTTTTTTTTATTGAAAAAAAACTTTCTTAATTTCAATTATAACAGCAATTACGGGTATATGTAAACCCCATAACTTGTGTAATTTTAATACTTTTAATGACGGCCACAATTTTGCCCGTCGTTAAAAGTGGGCTCCCAGGCTTGTAGATGGCCTCGGCCTTTTGGCCTAGTTATACCTTTTTAACGACGGACAGTATTGTGCCCGTCCTTTTAAAAGTGCTGAAATTATGCACTCCCACCAGCACACTGTGTTTTCCGACGTTATAATTTTTCGAAATGAAATACATCAAAACCATGCATTTCAAACCAAATATATCAAAATCTCTTAAAATCAAAATCAATTACACATATATACACAATAACCATTCAATTTCAAATCTAGATCTATATAAAAAAAATATTTTTTTCTTCAAATCCTTATTATGGAGGAAGGAGAAGGTGGCAGTGAGGATTGAAGAAAGGAAAAGTGTGTTTGAGCAACAGAAAATAAATAAAAATAGTTTGGATATTTTATTTAGATTTTATAAGAAATATAGATTAGTGGATATTTTTTTAATTTATATTATTTTAATAGGTATTTTTATTAATTTTCCTTTTAGTTACTTTTATGGTAGTCCATCCCAAAGTAAAAAAGAGATATGAATAAAATATCAATATATAAATACCTCATAAGCTGCTATCCCAAATGTGGTTATCAACACTTATTATTATTATTATTTTGAAAAGGTTAAAAAATGGAAAGGAAACAAGAACGATAGATTATGATTTGGATCCCGATTTTTGTTTGGCTTGAAATTTTCATTATATATAATAATAAATATGAAAATTAAGTGGACCAAATAAGGAGAAAAATAAAGAGGGAAAACCATTGATGGAAAAAAAATTCGAAAAGGCGTGTGGTTGCGAATTGCTATTGTTTTTGGCAAGATGTGCTTGCAAAACGTGTCCTACAGAAGGTGACATAATCATTCCTTTAATACGTTTTTAAATATCCCCACCTCCACGTGCTAATATCACCCACATTCCGAATCCACATGTACGATCTTCGAAGCAACTCCATACCACCTGCAGGTAACTTTATCATCCATAACCGAGAGAGAAAATATTAATTGAGCGAAAATTAAGTTAAAACGCGTGGTGTCAGCGCGGTGGGGGAGAAGAAAGTGAAAATTCCCTTTGTTAATTTCCCTTTTTTCTCTTTCTTTTTTAATTTTTGATTTCTTTTATAGATTTCAAGTTTTGTATTTTTTTTTTTCAAAAAAAATACAAAAGGAAAATATTGAGTGCCCAACTGCCAAGAGTGCCAGCCCACACACCCACAGGCACTCTCTCTCTGTTGAAAAGGAAAGGGGTCAGGGGGAAGGAATGCAGATGATCTCTAAAGCTTCCTCTGCAATGGCTTCCTTGCCTTGCTCTAGGGTTTGTTTGTCTCTTTTCTTCTCTTTTCCCGTTCTCTCTCTTCTGTGCTTTTTTGTGCTGCTTTTTGTCTACTTTTGTTCTTTTTATATTATTGTTGTTTTATTGTCATTATTCCTATTTTCACCATTTCTGTATGAGATTGTAGTTGGTCAAGTTCTTTTTGTTGAGAAGTTGAGATCAAGGAATTTTTTTTTCCTTTTTATTTTTGCGGAAATGTGATTAATGTACCCGTTTATCTGTGTTCTGTTTGTTTGTTTGTTTATTTTTCTGTTGTAAGGGCTTGGAAAGGTAGCTCTTGATTTTCTGGACGATTTGCTGATTTGGGTTTTTATTTCTCTGTCTCCAGTTATTGAATTTGGACTACTATTTATTTCTGAAGCATAATAATATTGGTGGGTAGTAATAAACATTTAATGGAGGGAGACCGTTTCACCAAAAAAAATAGAGGGAGACCGTGTAATTCTTATTGGTGAAGATGGTTTTTGACTGTAAATTACGGACGGAATTCTTTATTTGGTCGTGAGTATACCTTTGGTTTTCAATTTTTTATACTACGGGTTGGGTTGGCCAAGACAACCAAGCAGGTTGGGTTTTTTCGAAACAGCCTAGATGGCTCTATAACTCATTCTGTGCAATAAATCTTTCAAAACACACCACTTTTTCCGCTATATGATTTTTCCACTATGTAGTAAGTTGGAGAGACCTTGACACTACCATTAGGATCTGAAATGTGAATGTCAAAGCGGCACTTCTATGAGGCAAATGGGTTTGGACTATACACCCTTGATGTATATATATTGAAGAAGTTTGTGAAATATGTTTCTATGTTGTTTTCAAATTGGCACTTCTTGCTAATTGGACTGAAAATGATTCCCATGTTTCAGGTGAGGAGTGGCCTATGTGTATGGCCAGGCATGAGACAACTTTGTCTCAGAAAAGGCCTTTTGTATGGATTCATGCGGTTGTTTTCTACACCGCTAAAAACTTTGCGTGGAGCTAGTCGTTCCCTTAAGGTTGCTCAATTTTGCAGTGTTGTTAATATGTCATCATCATTGCAAATTGAATTGGTGAGCAGATCTCTATATAGTTTTTCCTTGGCAACTATCAAGTTTATGCCTATTTACTTGATGTGTGTTGGTAGTAAGAATACTATATGATGATCTGACATATGATGGAGAGTACTTTACTGGTTCTATTTTGTTTCTCAAGCATACTCAAAAGATCAGTGAAGCCAAGTATTTAGATTGTATGATGAGATAACCATGAAAATTAATTTATTTTGGATCAATGCTGTAGCTTTTGCATTTTTTCTTACTCTTATGACATTCTTGCATTTCATGGAACCCTATTAAATTTAGTCATGTTGATTGAGCATCCACCCACATTTAGTTGGATATCAGTTTTATCTGCAGCTGTTGCAAATAGTAATGTATTATCCAATTCTTTAGGAAACAGACTTAAAAACAGGATTTTATCAAATTAGTGAAGCACCTAGTGAATTTAGACATGGTGTGTTAATGATTAATCATTTGAGAAAATACATGTTAGACAACAGGCTTAAAATGTATCATTTTATCAAACTAGTGAAATAACTGGATGTGGTAATTGATCAATCATTTGTAGAATCATATGCCTGTTGTATGTTTGCTTTTATGGTATTCAAGCTTATAACATAAGCTACCCTAGAAGTTTTATATTTTCTACATTGTCAATATGAATCATATATTTCCTTTCCTTCTCAGGTACCATGTCTTAGTGATAACTATGCATATCTTTTACATGATGTGGATACTGGCACTGTTGGTGTCGTTGACCCTTCTGAAGCGGTACCTGTTATAGATGCTTTAAGTAAGAAAAATAGAAATTTGACGTACATACTAAATACTCATCATCATTATGATCACACTGGGGGAAATGCGGAGTTAAAGGCAAGGTACGGGGCTAAGGTATGATAAAAATAACTTGTGGTATTTAACTTTTATTGATAAGTAACTTTTGCGAGAGTTTTTAAACATTTGTACCGTTTGATGACTCTGAAATGGTTGTCACTCATGAAGTAAGAAAGCAATTGAAGCCTTTAATTTTGATGTTAAGAACTTACCAAAGAGCATCTAAATATTTAATGGTGCTTTATAAAACATACATATCTAATTAAACCAATTACAACCATGTTCCTGGGGATGAAAAACTGGCAAATAGCATGAAATCTAGAATATAACTTTGCTTTTGTCAAAGTAGAATTCTTTGACGATGAAGAAAGCTATCGCCAATAGTTCTAGAAGGTGCTATCTAATTATCTTAATGCCAAAAAAAAAAAGAAAAGGAAAGTAGAAGCTACTGGTAAAAACCACGCTAGATTGACATATGAAGCTAACAAATGTCTTCGTGAATTTGCATCCCTGCATATCAGTATAAACTCTGAAACTTGTATGCTTATGTCTATTGGGAGATGAAGAGATCTTCATGAGCTTGTCATTTACTGTTCCTTCACCTTTGCCTTGTCAGGCATAGGATTTAGTGTAGAACTGATATATTAACCCCAATTGGGCAAATTGTTGACTCTACCAGAGGGAGGAACCATTCAAATCCTTATTTTCTATTTTTGTCATTTGTAATTTGTAATTTTATTTTAGCTCCAAATTAAGATTGCCTTTTAACTAGAAGTCTAAAACCAGCAATGGAGAAGAGGGATCAGCCAAAATCATTACACTGGCTTCAGAACACTGTTGCAGACTTTGTTGAGTCCAAGCCTGAAAGTATGTAGTGTCATGACATTGTAGTAGAATTTAATCATGTAATAATTAAATCTTCTAATTTTGAAAATAGCGTGGCCATACCCTCCAACTATTATATAGTAGTAGTTTTATGAGACAAGAACTGGAAAGAATAGTTTTTGTGCTAACCAATATATCTACCAAATACTTAATATATTACTTAAGTAAAATATGCTGCTGCTGTTTGTCTAAAATATTTATATCAAACTTGTTATCCTGTGAATTATTTTGTTAATGTTGAATGTTATTTTTCCATGACTTAATTTATTCCTTTCCTAGAGCCTCGTTTTTAGAAAATATCACATTGCATTTATACCACTAATAGCACTAGCAGAAATTATTAATTGTAATGTAGTTGTAGTAATAAGACAGAATATTGGAAAATGTTGCAGCATTTGTTGATACTGGTTTTGCAGAGGCTTTGAATGAAACTAGTCTTTCTAGACTTTAGCAATGTGCTTTGTTAATGTAATTTCATATTTCAATGTCAGAGTTAGAATCAAATAAATAAATAGATACTTCCATTTGAGGTGTATAAAGTCTGTTAAAATAATTTTTCTTTGCTTTTGTGCTAATATGTTCTTTGGGTGCTGATGCTTATATTGTTGCTTTTAGGTGATTGGCTCGGGATTAGACAGGGATAGAATTCCTGGCATTGATATTGTTTTGAATGATGGAGACAAGTGGATGTTTGCAGGCCATGAGGTGCATGTAATTGAGACTCCTGGTCATACGAGAGGTTGTACTTCTCTACTATACTAACATTTGCAAGTCCCTTGAATTTGGTATATTATATATATATATATATATATATATATGTAGACTCAAACTATTGAAACCACTTTATGTGTTTCTGTTAACTGATCTGTCTCTGCTCATTTGTGGATTCCAGTTTGTGGGTGTGTACAAAATTAACTTAAAATTTTTAATGAAATTGGCATTTGTTGCTATATTGTTTACTTGTGTTTAGGATTTGCATGTTTATGGTTGAGTTCCATTGGTACTGCATTATACCCTCCAGTCAATATCCCCTTGTCTGTTAGTTATAACTGATGGGAATCCACTTATGTCATTTGACGTGGTAAAAAAAACTAAATAAAAGAAATGTTGAAAGAAGAAATAATTTGAAAACACGGTGGTTGCTGCCGCAAATCATCTTTTTCTTCATTGTTAATTGTAAAATAATAAAATCTAATATTTTATTGCAATTAATTGAAAGCTCTTTCTGTTTTTGCTGATGAACATGGCTTTCTCTCCCTCTCTCTATCCGCAGACCTCTTAATGACATGTTTTGGGGCTTAAGATATCCCGACTAGATTACAAGCCCCCAGATTTGATAATTTGTTTGGCTTCAATTTTCTATCTGTTTACTGTATTTCCTTGCTATCGAGCTTCAATTGTTTGATGTTTTTTTTTTTTTACTTAATTGGTATTATTATTATTATTTTAATTGCAATCAGGTCACATTAGCTTCTACTTTCCTGGTTCTGGAGCAATATTCACTGGAGACACTTTATTCAGCTTATCTTGTGGAAAGCTCTTTGAAGGAACCCCTGAACAGGTATGTCTCCACATAGGCCTTTACATTCCAGTTTGCATTGATATTTGATATTTTTAGCCAATGTAAACCTTATGTTCATTTCATTGCTTGTAAAAGAGTTGTAAATTACCAGCAGATATTTTAATATCTTATATAAATGTATATTCAAATATGTATAGGAAATGTTTTAAAGACCAAATTTAGGGTGTTAAATTGATATTTAACTGAAAAGGAAATTGAAGCATATTTGGAAGTGTAATAATAAGTTTTTTAGATTGTTCTCATCCTTTGTAAACAGATTTAAAAACTATTATAAACTTGACCTAAATGTGCTAAAATGGATATGTTGATGTTTCCATACGAATTTTATTTTCTTTTTTTTTATCAATGCCTTTTTAAGTGTTCTGTTTTATTTTATTTTATTTTTTGTTGTTTCCGTATAGTAATGGCTATTTATCTATGTTACAGATGCTATCTTCTCTTAGAAAGATCGTGTCTTTGCCAGATGTAACGAATATATACTGTGGTCATGAATATACATTGGTCAGTCTTTTTATCTTTTATTCTCGTGTCCCTAATGAAACTTTAAACTCAACACTGTAATGCTGACTACAGACACCCGCTTTTGACAGAGTAATTCCAAGTTTGCATTGTCTATAGAACCGGAGAACAAGGCATTGCAATCCTATGCGGCACATGTATCTCATCTCCGCAATAAGGGCTTGCCTACGGTATTCTCTGGGACTTCCTCTGTTCAAGCTAACTTTTCTATGGCCCCCTTCAGGGTTTTTATTCTGATTTTATTTACTGATCTCTGAAATATCAGCCTCGAGATAGCCATGATTTAAGATAATTTTTATGCATGGAGACTTGGGAAACCCACATTTTAATGGGGTGGGTTGTTATCTGTTTAGTCTTGAGATTCTGTGGTTGCAACAATGGATGCATATTTGTCAGTAAAATTCATAGTTATCATGAAATACGTTATATCCATATTTTTTCATTTGGTTATGAGCACTTCTTCCACAAACATCTCTCATCTCCTATTTTTTTCTCGACTGTTGTGAACTTCTGTTATGGTTATCAGATTCCAACTACACTAAAATTGGAGAAGGCATGTAATCCATTTCTACGCACTTCGAGCACAGAGATACGGCAGTCGCTAAACATTCCTGTCACGGCAGATGATGCAGAAGCCTTGGGTGTTATCCGGCAAGCAAAAGACAATTTTTGATATTTTCAAGACCATGTTCCTTTCTGTGTATAGGAGAAATATTCATCTGTGAAATAAATACCACTTGGATTTCATAATTGTCTATATCTTTTTAATATTCACAGTTTCTGAGTATATTTTAATTTATTAATTACGTCTTAGTATAAGAGAAAGGTGGACAATTTTTAGTTTGATACGTATCAACGGCACCATCTTGTTTGGAATTATATTTTTTTATGCCAAGCAATTATTTTAAATACTATGCTTTTGTATTTGTCACCAACCCTAATATTGAGTGGTTGAATTTTATGGTGTAAATTATAAAACATCCTCTTACACTCATCTGAAAGTTTCAATTTACCCTTTATAGTTTCAATTGCAGTAATGTGCAACCTTAGACTTAACAAAAGATCAAATCGCCCTTCCATTATCAAAACCAACGGAAAGCTCTCATCAGGTTAAGCTGGTACGAGCCTTAGTCTTCATAAAAATTGGATCCAATAATCATTTTAGGTTGGCCATTGTCTTAGTATACATCTTGAGTGATCTAGGGTTGGTCAGACTTTCTAATGAGCAGAAACCACCAAAATTCTCATTGATTCGGTGCTCTCTAAGTACCCAAACCACAGATCCGATGAAAACGAAAAGGCAACAGCTTGTCACCCAAAGGTCCCAACTCAAAGGCTTCAACAACACCCATGCGTCTCTCATTTTCATATATAGCAAGTCACAGTTAGAAATTATAGATTGTTATGTGTAATTGCTATGCCCAGTACAATTTATTTAGGGGTTTTATGTCCGTACAATTATCTGTACAGTTAAAATTAATAAAATAACTAATTACTTTTTTAATTTTCTATTATAGTAAAAGTACATCTTTTTTATCTTTATATTTACTTTCCTATCCTTATTTAATTTAAAATTACTATTCACTATCAAACCGTCTCCCTCAATTTATTACTGTAATTTAATTTAATTTATTTCAACCTCTTATATAATTTGTATAATCTCTCATACTGTAAAATTTTAAATTGTAAAACTCTTATGTTAAACTCTCATCTAAAATTCTTGTCTTAAACTATTCTATCAACCTTTCTTTTAAATTCATTGCCCAAATTTTGTACACATACTTATTTATTTTGCTATCTTTTTACCGTAAGATGATTGATCGAAAAGTTGAGGTCGGATATGGTCGGATCGGACTAGATCCGATCGTCAAGTTGTCAGATCTGGTTCAATCATGATGATCCAACCATTTGACGGTTGAATTTAGTCGGATCATGGTGATTCGACCTTCTGAAGGTCGAATTTGACCATCAAATGGTCAGATCTAGGTTCCGACCATTGTACGATTGGATCTGATTGGATCATGGTGTTTAGACCATCCAATGATCGGATCTGACCATCAGACGGTCAAATCTGGTTGGGTCATGGTGATCTAACCATCAATAGTTGAATTTGCTTGCATCATGGTGATCCAACCATTTGATAGTTGGATATGGTCGGATCTACTTGAATTATGGTGATCTAACCATCTGAATGTCATATTCGACCATCAGATGGTCGAATATGATCGGATCATACGGTCAGATCATGGTGATCAGACCGTCTGACTGTTGGATCCGACCCTACAATTAATGACAGTCATATATGAGTATCATTAAAACATATAAAACCATCTCCTTCAATTTATTATTGTAATTCAATTTCGTTTATTTCAACCTCTCATATAACTTGTACAATCTCTCACACTATAAAACTTTAAACTGTAAAACTCTTCTGCCAAACTCTCCTCTGAAATTTTTGTCTCAAAGTCTTATATCAAACTATTCTATTAAATTCATCACCCAAAATTTGTACACTTATTTTTTTACTTTCTTATTTTTTTACCATCAGATGATTGATTGGAAAGCTGGGGTCGGATATGGTCGAATTCGACCAAATCAAACCGTTAAATGGTCAAATCTAGTCCGATCATTGTAATTCGACCATCTGATGGTTGAATCTAGTCGAATCATGGTGATCTGACTGTCTGAAGGTTGAATCTGACCATCAAACAGTAGGATATGGTCCTATCATGGTGATACGACCCTCTGATTGTTGGATCCGACCATCGTATGATTTGATTTGGTTGGATCATAGTGATCGGACCATGAGACAGTTGAATCTGGTGGGAACTTTTGGATCTAGTCGGATTATGGTCATTTGACCATTTAAAGGTTGGATCCGACCATTTGAAAGTCAAATCGATCATTAAATGGTCGAATCTGTCGAATCACCATCATATGGTCAGATCTAACCATTAGATGGTCATATCTTGTTGGATTATAATGATCCGACCATCGTACAGTCGGATCATGGTGATCCGACCATATCATAGTGATCCGACCATCAAATGGTTAGATCCAACCTGACAATTAATGACGGTCATGCATGACCGTCATTAAAACATATATAATGGATTTTTTTATTTTACTTAAAATATGTTTTAAGTTATTTTTAACTATTGGATTTGACTGTTTGGTGGTCGGATCCGACCATATGACTGTCATTAAAAATTATTTTAAATAAAAAAAAATTTGTCACAGATAAAATATTTGTTTTATTTAATTGAATAAATAAATTAAATATATTTATTGAATTAAATAAATATATTTATTTTATATTTATTAAATATATTTTTCATATCATTCCATATTAATATTTCTTTTTTAATTCAACTATTAATTATTTTATTATTATTAATAAAAAAAATTAAAAATTAAAAATTACAAATGAAAACTAATTATATAAGATGAATATATTTATTTATTAATATTCAATTCAATTTAAGCTGCATATATTAATAATTCAATTAATAATTATTTTTCCATATGAATTTTTTTATTTAATTAATATTCATATTTTAAGATGATTTATTTAAATATATTAGGCATATTTATTAAATATATTCGGATATGTATGTGTTATGTGCAGTAAAATGACAATAAAACAATGCACATGTCGTGTTAAAAGAGAAAGTGGTAGGAAAGTAAATATACAAATGAAAAAGGTACACTTTTACTATGGCAGAGAATTAGAAAAGCAATTGGTTATTTTATTAATTTTGACGATACGAATGATTATACGATCATAAAATCATTTATTTAGGGTAATTTGATATCATGTCCACGCCCAATACATATTGAATTTTTTGGGCCCGTTTTATGCATTATTATGTTTTTGTCCCAAAATTGCCATCATACTCTTAAAAGTGAAATATGTGAATAATTTTTTTAGCCACTTCGTCATTCTAGAAGTAAAATTTGAAAAATTGTATTTTTTCTCTTAAGCTCACTCAATTGCGAATTTCATTTGTTGTTCATTTGCCATCATCGTCGCCTTTGCAAATCCATCATATACTTTGGGTATTCTCCTTTGTAAAATGCAGTCGCCTTTACGAGGTTAGTTTTCTCATTTAGTGTATTTGGTTTTAGAGTTATTTGGTTTTAGAGTTGTTTGTGTGTGTATGCATATATGAGGTTAACCATAGGTTCGTTATAGGTTTATTGTTTTATAAGGGTTTAGGGTTTAAGTTCTCTTTGTTTTTATTTTTTTTTCATGGGTTATTGGTTAATTTAGGGTGTTAATTTAGGGTATTTTTATTTTTTTTCATGGGTTAAGCAGTTTGATTGTACATACATTGTTTTAATATTTATGAGGCCTACTTTATATTTAACATGCTATATGTAATTTTAATAGGAAATGGACTCCCTCAAGGTTGGTAAAACTTTGAAGTACCCTGAAGTAAAAGGTGAATGTGTTCACATAATGAACAAGGCAACATTAGTTAAAGTTGTTGAAGAGATAAAGGGCAAGTTAAGTAAAGACAGTAATGAAATGAAGAAGATGGAAGATAATTGTTTCAAACAATTTCTCAAGTTAGGTTGTGTAAACTTCTCTACCAGTCTTGTTCATCACTTACATAGAAGTCAAACCCACACCTTTGACAAAAAACATATGGATTTTAATTTTGGAGGCAAGATGACATAATTTAGTAAGAAACAGTTTGGTCTTATCAATGGACTGAAGATGGGTCAAGTTCCAAAGAGGAAGGCAACTCCTTCATTTGATAGAATACAAGACGACTATTTCAACAATTCGGATAAGATCATAAATGTCATGGTGAATGATGTTTTCACCCATATAGTGGAGTACATGGAAGACGATGACATGGTGAAGTTATCATTATTTTTTCTCCTTAAATGTATTCCTATTAGGAAAAAGAGTTACACCCAAGTAGATAATGATCACCTCTTTATGATAGATGACCTTGAATATTTTAACTGTTATCCATGAGGAGAAGTGTCATGGGTTGCCATCATATTCTCACTACACAAGGCTTTGGAAAAACCTAATAAGTCTGGCATCTATAATGTTAGAACGTGTCCAATTGCTTTTCACATTATTAAATCTATGCATCTAACTATATTTTGGCTATATTTAATTTTTTTTTTATAATATATTTGTTCTTTTTTGTAGGTTTGGGGATATGAGATAATCTCTAAATTGGGTAGAATTGCTGCCAATAAATTAGACGATGTGTCTTTCCCTCGCATTCTTAATTGGTCAGCCAACTTCACTCCAAACTATGTCCAATTGAATGATAAGCTATTTAAGAATATGAGGGGTAAGTAACTTATTAAACTTACTTATTTGCATTATTAACCTTTTGTATATATATCATTATATTTTACTAACTAAATGAACATATATTCACTTGAACAATATGATGTGGTTGCCACATTAGAGCCCACAACAAATGAATATATGTTTATGTTAAAGAAAACATGCTCACTAATGATGATGGACATGATGATAGTGATGATGATGGTGATCATCATGTTGATCATGATGATGGTGACAGTACAGAATCACCAATGAAGAAGCCTTGTACGGATGACAATCAAAACCTTCATGATCATGGTCATGATCTTTATCATTACAGTCCAACACAATTTCCTTCTAGAAATGCTAACTTATTTGAACCTTCAACATTGAGTAAAGTATGTATACTATATAAATTAAACTTTCAAATTGTGGATTGTATGCAAATTGTTTACCTTATTTTCTTGTGTACATGTAGATTGATTGGATCCAATCGAATGTTGAATGGTTGAAGAAGGAATTTCATTATAATAAAAAATATGTCAAGGGTGAGCTTATGAGCATGAAGGATACTCTTAAAGTTATCCTTAGGCTTGTTCTAATCAATCGCAAAACATAAGAGAAAGTTAATATTTTACACTTAATTCACTTTTACATTACATATATTTCACTTGATTAACTGATTATGTGATTCTTTGCCATGTCATTTAGTCCTACTAAGATGAGGGATAATAATAATAATAATAATAATAATAATAATAATAATAATAATAATAATATTATTATTATTATTATTATTATTATTATTATTATTATTATTATTTCTAGTCAAGATGACGTGCCCCATGAAGATAATTTGGAGAATCTAGAGCTGTTGCAGTCACATGATGAAGCAGAGTAACATGTGAGCAAGAAAGGGCAATTGGAGGTGTTCCAGCCACCACAATCTGAAGACGCTATTGAAGAAAGAGCAACACCTATTGAAGAAACCACAACAATATGAAGATGTTGAACAAGCAAGTTTTTAAAAAGAACTTAAAAAAAAAAGCTCTTTGTTATGAATTTCAATATAAGGTGTTACTTCATCAATGACGAACAACTCAATCACATATGATGAAGTTGCAACAAGCACTTTGTGACAAAAATGCATATATTTAGTTTTTCAAGTTTTGTTTGTTATTAGGGCACGCAGATTGATAACTAAGTGGATTCCACTCCGAAGGAACTAGAACCAAAACAAGTAAAATATATATATATATATATATATATATATATATATATATGAGGATTAGACATAATTAATTTTGTACCTGGACTAGGACTAATCTGATCGAACTAGGACTAGGACAATTTTAGTACTATTCTGTATTTGATATAATTCGGACAAAATTATAAACTTTTTATTCCATATTTGGCGCATACCGGACTGTGATTAAATATTTTTTTTGAAAAAATTATATATTCTATTTTAGATTTTATTAAATTTATATATATATATATATATCTTATATCATAATTTATTAAGCCATGTTTTTAATTTCATATATTTATTATTAGTTATTTTGTAATATATTAGTTGATAGCTTTTTTATTTAAATTTTTTAATTACATTAATTATTTTTTAAAAAAATATATATAAAATATTTCCTACTAATTTTTATACCCATACAAAATACTCCTTGTTTCATAGATTACAACTTAAAAGGGTTTGATGAACTAGAACAAAATAAATTCTTAAGTACAAAAAATGCCCATAATTCAGAAATTGAATTGTTAATACATGTACAGATTCTAATGAAACTTCTCTTATATAGAAAAAAAAAGTGGCCAAATAGCCTTTGTATATATACACAATAAAAAATCTGTCATTATGAAGTACCAAAATATTATTTTCTATAAGAAACCGAAGTTACTTTAATCAATAATACTCCAACCTTACACTTGCTTATTTTTGCAATATAAACACAAACAGAGTATAAACACTCAGAAAAATGAAAAGAGAAAACACAAACACAGTATGGACTCCTATGTTAATTGGTTTTACTACTTCTGTCCCTATACACTCACATTCTTTACTATTAGAGAACCTCAAAGCTCCCAACCAAACAAATGAAACACACGCAGCCTATCATAGAACTAAAATATTTTAGTCTTGGTTCAATAAGTGTACCTTTGGGGCCTGTAACGAAGTGCACCAACTTCCCCAAACATGTTTCCTGATTGCAGAGTCCAAACAATTGGCTCTTTCCCTGTCTGACAAGCAATTATTTCCACTTCCCCAGGAACAATGATGTATACTCGTCCGGTGCTTCGTTTTGCATAACGACATCTTCTCTAGGTGGCAAGTACTCTGCCTTCATCTTTGCAACCTGTTTAGTTTGTTTAAATAGTCATATTGCATTGTAACTATTAGTTTAACATGAAAAATACAAACTTCAAGAACCATTATAGATCAATCACACATTTGTAGATACATGTTAATCATATGACACATTCAGTACTTCATTCATTTAACCTTATGTCAAGCATCTATCTTTCTCTCTTAATATTAAAAATCAAACACCAACATAGATTCACCAGCATTTAGATATTGAATAAAATTGAGGTACCTACTAGTAGTAGAAGTATTTCTCTTGAGGCACCCTTGAAAAGATAGACTTTTTCAATTGTAGGAAAAAGCAAATGCTGGCAGATGCTTTTGCAAATCGATTTTGGTAGCTGTTCAATTAGTTGCTGCTGGTTTAAACTCTCAGCCTTAAATCTCAAGCACATATAAGCCAGTATTTGTTCTTTTAGCCTTGGAAGCAAGCGATTTCAACCCACAAAATTTGATGCTGATTGAATGCTATTTCTCTATAAGAATTCAAAGTAAGAAGATAGAACAATAGGTTCAAACTAAGAGAAGACAAAAAAAAAAAAAAAAGAAAAGAAAAGAAAAAGAAATTTATACTCAAACCCGGTGCTTAAGCTCACAAAAAATCCAAAACTCTTCTTACTTCCCTCTTTTTATTTTTTTCATTGTCCACGAAAATCAAACATGAATTTAGTAAATGAACTAGCTAAATTACAGACCATTGTAACCAGATCCATAAACAAAATCAAATTTCAAGCTTCCCAAATTTTTCAAACTATTTTTCCTTTAGCAAATCATACAAATGAGAAGGTCGATGCACAACACAAGAGAGATAAAAAAAAATTATTCACATGCTGATTTTCAATCCTAACCAAACAAAACTTAAAAAAACAACTTAGAACCCAAAACACATGTACTACTCTGCATATTATTTTTTATATAGGCACTGCATATATAAACTATACTATTCATAGTGAGAAACCATATGAGAATGAAAAAGAATACATTAGATGCTTAAACCATTCAAAATTTCATTTTTTATTAACTAATTTCATCAAGGAGGAATTTACATCAAATCCAAATCAAAACCAACATAAACCAATTTTTCTCAGGCAAAACCACATAGATCCAAAAGTATCCATACAAACCCAGATGAGAGAAAAAAAAAACCATTAACTATGGAGTTTTGATGGGATCCAGTACAATAATACTGGTATGATGGCACCCGATATGTTCAGGCGCAAAGACGATTTTAAGGCAGTGCCTGCAGCCATGTAGAGCTACATTCGGCGTTATTCGGGGTTGTTACAGTGTTTCGGCTATAACTCATTACGTGGAATAGAAGACTCATAAAAGTGGAGGAAGAAAGCAAAGCTGCGCTTAGCGTTTCTTCGGTACTGCTGCAATGGTTTGACTATAACTCATTAAGCAGGATACATGACTCATAAAAGAGGAGGAAGAAAAAAAATCAAAATAAGTAGAAACCGAAATCGAAAGAATATAATAAAACGTAAAAATAATATAAAAAGATGTGCAACACGTGAACTTCCCAAAAGGTCACCCATCTTAGTACTATCTCGCCTAAGTACGCTTAACGTCGGAGTTCTGATGAGATCCAGTGCATTAGTGCTGGTATGATCGTACTTGACATGTTCTTGCGAAATGACAATTTTAAGGCATTGGTTGTAGCCACGTAAAGCTACGTTTGGCCTTCTTCGGCGCTACTGCAGTGCTTTGGCTATAACTCATTACACGAAATATAAGACTCATAAAAGAGGAGGAAGAAAAAAAATTTAAATAAATAGAAACTGAAACCGAAAGAGTAAAATAAGGAGCTATATCAATACAACCTTCTTGAGGTTTAATTCAATTTCAGTCAACCTATACTGGTTTGAAAATTATATTAAAATCTATCGATATTCGTTAATATATCATTCTACCTCCCAAAATTAACATCCATTAGTTTAAAATATTTATATTTCCTATGTTGCATGTGTAAATGATATTTTTACCCTCAAAATATATTAAGTATTTATTTAAAAATTTAAAAATATAAAATTAAATTAAAATATTAATTTAAAACTATATAATTTGAAAAATAAAAATAAAATATTTTTTAAAATATATTTTTTCTTCTCTCTCTCCTCACCTCCACCCTTCCCTCACTTTTTCTCTCTCCTCTCTTTCACTTTCACCCTTTATTTTTCTTTTCTCTCTTCCTCGTTCTCATTTTTTTTCTTTTTTCTTCTTTCTTTTTTTCTTTTTATTTTATTTTTTCTCTCTTCTCTCTCTCACTCTACCGTCGATCATTTCTTTTCTTCTTCTCTTAAATTTTTATTTTTTTTCTCCCCTCTACTTTACCCTCCCGATCTCCTTTCTCTCTCTATTTCTTTTTTTTTTCTCTCCTTTACCTCACCTTCTTGATCTCTCTTCTCTATCTATTTCTTTTTTTTTTCTCTCTTGTGCCTCACCCTCCCAATCCTCCCAAACTCTCTTCTCTCTCTATTTCTTTTTTTTTTCTTTCCTTTGCCTCACCCTCCCGATCTCTCCTTTATCTCTCTCTTATTTCTCACCCTCACTGCCCCTTTCTTGATGCTAAATTTCTCTTCTATCTCTCCTATTCCTCACTCTCACTGCCTCTTTCTTGAAGCTAGATTTGAATTGTGCAAATTTTTCTTTACACATTACTGGTTTGCATAAAATATTGTTACTTGTCAAAATTGTTGAAGAAAGGAAGAAGTTTTGTGTGTAGATTGGCCATCATATAAGAATAAGGGGGCACGACCTGGTCGTAGTAGAAAGAAAAAAGCTAAAGGAGAAAAAAGGAAAAAATCAAGATCATAAATATAAAACTATAAATTTTGAATAATTTTTAAATTAGATAAATATCACAGTGAGAAAAGGGGGAAGAGAGAAGAGATAAATATTTTTAAAAGTATATTTATTTAATTTTATAGGAAGTAATATTTTATTTATTTATTTTAATTCAAAACGACCTATTTGTCTATCATCTATTAATTTAAACGGTAGAAAACTAACAGTAGTGGGTTCGATCATATTTTTCAAATTTGTATAGGTTGACTAAAAATTGACCAAATCTCAAAGGGTTCTATAATAATAGCCCTAAAATAAAATGTAAAAATGATATAAAAATGGATGCAACACGAGGACTTCCCTGGAGGTCACCCATCCTAATACTACTCTCGCCTAAACACACTTAACTTCGGAGTTCTGATAGGATCCGGTGCCTTAGTACTGGTATGATAGTACCCCACATGTTCATGATGATTTTAAGGCATTGGGTGCAGCCACACAGAGTTGCGTAATAAATAGAAACCGAAACCGAAGGAAAAAAATAAAACGTAAAAATCAACACATGGACTTCCCAAGAGGTCACCCATCCTAGTACTAATCTTGCCCAATCATGCTTAACTTTCGAGTTCTTATGGGATCTGGTGCATTAGTGCTGGTATGATCGCATCCAAAATGTTCACGTGGAACGATGATTTTAAAGCATTGGCTGCAACCACGTAAAGTTGCATTCGGTGTTCTTCGACACTATTTCAGTGCTTCAACTATAACTCAATGCGCAGAATATAGGACTCATAAAAGAGGAGGAAGAAAAAAAATAAAAACTAAAGGAACAAAATAAAACATAAAAATAATATAAAAAGGGTGCGACACAAAGCCGAAGGAACAAAATAAAATGTAAAAATAATATAAAAAGGGTGCAACACGAGAACTTCCCAGGAAATCACCCATCCTAGTACTACGCTCGCCCAAGCATGCTTAATTTTGGAGTTCTAAAGGGATCCGATGCATTAGTGCTGGTATGATTGCACCCGACATGTTCACGCACAATGATAATTTTAAAATATTGTTGCGTTCGTCATTTTTGGCGCTATTGTAGTGCTTTAGCTATAACTTATATAGGACTCATAAAAGAAGATGAAGAAAAAAATTGAAACCAAAAGAATAAATAAAATATAAAAATGGGTGCAAGACGAGGACTTCCCAGGAGCTCACCTATCATTATACTAATCCCGTCCAAGCACGCTTAACATTAGAGTTCTGATGGAATTAGGTGCATTAGGGCTCGTATGATCACACTCGGCATGTTCACACACAACAACGATTTTATGGCATTGGATGCAGCCACGCAGAGCTGTGTTTGGCGTTCTTAAGAATATTGGATTTATAAAAGAAAAGGAAGAAAAAAGAATCAAAATAAGTAGAAATCGAAAGCAAAAGAATAAAATAAAACATAAAAATGATATAAAAGGGGGTGCAGCATGAGGACTTCCTAGGAGCTCACGCATCCTATTACTAATCCTGTCCAAGTACGCTTAACATCGGAGTTCTGATGAGATCCGGTGCATTAGTGCTAGTATGATCACCCCGACAAGTTCATGCGCAACGACGATTTTATGGTTTTAGCTGCAGCCGTGTAGAGCTGCATTCGATATTTTTCGGCGCTGCTGCAGTACTTTGGCTATAACTCATTATACAGAATACATAACTCATAAAAGTGGTGGAAGAAAATTAATTAAAATAAATAGAAACCGAAATCGAAGGGACAAAATAAAATGTAAAAATAAAATAAAAGGGGAGCAACATAAGGACTTCTCAAGAGGTCACCCATCCTAGTACAACTCTTGGTCAAGCACGCTTAACTTTGGAGTTCTAAGGAGATCAGGTGCATTAGTGTTGGTTTGATCCCAACCAACATGTTCAAGTGCAATGATGATTTTAACTCATTGTCTGCAGCCATAGAGAGCTGCATTCGGTATTCTTCGGCTATAACTCATTACGCGGAATACAAGACTTATAAAAGAGAAGAAAGAAAAAAGAATCAAAATAAGTAGAAACCGAAAGCAAAGAAATAAAATAAAACATAAAAATGATATAAAAGGGGGTGCAGCGTGAGGACTTTTTAGGAGCTCACCCATCCTAGTATCAATCCTGTCCAAGTATGGTTAACATCGAATTTCTAATGAGATCCGGTGCATTAGTGCTAGTATGATCACATCCGACAAGTTCACGTGTAATGACGATTTTATGGAATTAGCTGTAGCCACATAGAGCTACATTCGGCATTTTTGTCGTTGTTGCAGTGCTTTGGCTATAACTCATTATACAAAATATATAACTCATAAAAGAGGAGGAAGAAAAAATTGAAATAAATAAAAATCGAAACCGAAGGAACAAAATAAAATGTTAATATGATATAAAAAGGGGAGCAATACGAGAACTTCCCAAGAGATCACCAATCCTAGTACTACTCTTGGCCTAGTATGCTTAACTTTGGAGTTCTAAGTGGATCAGATGTATTAGTGTTGGTTTGATCCCACCCAATATGTTCAAGTGCAACGATGATTTTAAATCATTGTCTGTAGCCATAGAGAGCTGCATTCAATATTCTTCGGCTATAACTCATTATACGGAATACAAGACTTATAAAAGAGGAGAAAGAAAAAAAATCAAAATAAATAGAAGCTAAAACCGAAAGAATAAAATAAAAAGTAAAAATGATATAAAAAGGCATGCAACGTGAGGTCTTCCATGGAGGTAACCTATCCTTGTACTACTATCGCCTAAGCACACTTAACTTTGGAGTTCTGATGGGATCCGGTGCATTAGTGTTGGTATGATCATACCCAACATGTTCATGCGTAACAACGATTTTAAGGCATTGGTTGTAGCCACTCAAAGCTCCTTTCGGTACTACTACAATTCTTTGGCTATAACTTATTACGCGGAATACAAGACTCATGAAAGAGGAGGAAGAAAAAAATTCAAAATTAATAGAAACCGAAACCAAAGGAATAAAGTGTAGGGCTCATAAAAGAGGAGGGAAAAATCGAAATAAATAGAAACTGAAACCTAAGGAATAATATATAATATAAAAATGATATAAAAAGGGGTGCAACACGAGGACTTTCCATGAGGTCTCTCATCATAGTGCTACTATCGTAACAGGAATGTATCTGGGATGGGCCTTATCAAGGAAAAATTCCATTAAAATTCTACAAAAATTTTAGTAGAACCCCCCCTAAAACTTGGACTAACCCAATTTGTATCTGCATAAAAAACACATAATAATAATAAACATAATAATAATAATAATAATAATAATAATAATAATAATAATAATAATAATAATAATGTCCAGTGGCCACAACAAATGCCAACGGAGGTCCCACAACTTGGAATTTCAAGATACAAATAGAAAATCCAAAGAAGGTTCAACAATTTCAAATAAGTACACATGGTACCGACTTGGGTTATTCTAAGAGCCAACTAGTAGAAATAGACGAATGTCGAGAGTAATATACATATCTTGAAAATAAACAATAATAAAGGAAAATAAGTTTACATTCAAACAATGGAAGTCCGTAGAAAAGAAAATAGGAGGTGATGGTGATGCCAATCGTGTGAGTCGACCACTTCTTAAGTGGATCTAACAAACCTTTCAAGAAAATAAAAATAAAATTACAATGAGACAAGCTCAGTGAGTGGATCTAGATATCATGAAAAATAATGAATTTACTTTATATGGAAATAGATAAATAAATAAATAGTTAACATCAAATTAATTTATCCATTAAATGATAAATATACATAAATAAAACTTCTATGCCACTTATCATCCAGTAACCATAAGGGGGAAATGGAAACCTATCATACTACCCTTGGTGTCTTAAGGCATATCAGAGGGGAAAGGAAAGGGGGAACTTATCAAATTACCCTTGGCATCCCAAGGCATAGAGACATGAGGGGTGACAGAATACATGCTATCCATAATCATCAATTGTGTCAAGCTGACCCATGGCGTACCCCAATATCCATCAATAATCATATTATCCACACTACATATATATATATATGTGTGTGTGTGTGTGTGTGTGTGTGTAATAAATATAAATCTCTTTGTCTCAATAATAAAAATAAATAAATAAATAGATATTTCTTAAATTGTAATATCATATAGGTAGATATATCATAAATTTAAAATAGTGCTAAAAATGTAATGATTTTATAAATAAACTAAATTCACCCACTAGTAGGATCACTGCTAATCCGTAGGTGTGCCCGCTTTAGTATTCACTCTAGTCACAAGGCCTAAATATTAACAAAACATATATTATCAACTTCCCCAAACACATAAATTTTACTTATCCAAGTCCAAACAATTTAATTGCACAAATTCACCCCAACACCCGTTACAAGAAAAGTATGAGTATTTTCTAAATTATCAACCCACCCTTAATCTATCTCCAATTATCCCTTAATTCATCTTAAAAGCTCCTTACAACCAACAATTAACCAAAAACAGAGCTTTTCAGATTTAATTCACTAAAATCCCAAAATACCCGTACCCTCTAAAATTGGAGTTTTTCCAATTATTCACCAATCAACAAATTGAATCTCAATCTAACTTCCATAAATTATTAGATGTCTCAATTCAACCAAATTTGAGTCCTTTCACCTCATTTGATATCCAAAATATACAAATTCTAAAATAGCCTGAATCCTCAAAAATTAAATTTTCTTAAATCTCAACAAAATTGACTTATTATATATCAAATCGAAGCCCATGAGACAAGGATGGAGAATCTACCTTAAATTTGGTCAGGTAATGACCAAGGTGGCTCGAAAATGACCGGGAAGCAGCGACTCAAGGAGAGTTTTGTGATTCCTACAAAATGAAGCATTTTTAAAAGAAAATAAACTTGGAATCGGACTTAGAGGATCGAAAACAATGGGAAAACACCCACCTTTTGTCGGAATCTGACGAATGGAGGAAAGAGAGCCATGGGTTCCTTGGCAGGATATGAAGGCTTACCAACCGAAGCATGACGAGTCGTGGGAGACGCACGCATTGGCGAAGTCACCGGTGAGGTGCGTGTGGTGCGACGACAATTTCAATTACGCACTTTAGAGAGATGAGAGAGAAAAGGTTAGCCGGCTGGGAAGTAGAATAAAGGGAAAAAGATTTTAAATATTTGAAATATTTACAATTTTGCTACTGTCTTTCGCTGACCAAAACTTTCAAACCAAAACTCTGATTTAACCAAGCCGCTAGTCTATGAACTTATATCAACGAGCACTACACAATAATACCAAAGTCAAAACCAAATATCAGAACCAAGTCAAGATGATACGGATCAACTCCTTCTTCTTGCGCCAAAGATCTTACCATTTCCAAAGGACCTGGAGTTACATCTCTTTTCCATTCAAGAATTCTTATGTGTTTCCACACCCTTTCAACGTCGAGACCTCGAAAAATGGAAAATTTCCTTTTTTTTGTCTTAGGAACGCATACAAGATTCGTCACTACAAAAAGGATAATGGTAACCACACCATTAACTACTTCATTTATGAATTTCATAGTAATAGAAATCCATGTCCTACCGAGACAGAATTTGTAAATTGTCATCAACTCTAACTCCACTGACTACCTTGGTCATTTAGTCAAAACTAAGTATAGGTTTTTACATCTCGCCCAAGCATGCTTAACTATTAAGTTCTAATGGGATGTGGTGCATTAATGCTGGTATGATCGTACATGCAAAGTTTATGCAATTATCATTGTCTGCAGCCACGTAGAGCCGCGTTCGGAGTTCTTCAGCAGCTATTGCGGTGTTTCAGTTATAACTCATTATGCAGAATACAACATTCATAAAAAATGAGGAAGAAAAAAAAATCAAAATAAATAAAAATAGAAACCAAACAAATAAAATCCAGAACTCAAAAAAGAGGAGGAAAAAAATTGAAATAAAAAGAAATTGAAACAGAAGGAATAAATAAAATGTAAAATGATATAAAAAGGGGTGCAACAAAAGAACTTTCCAAGAGGTCATCCATTGTAACACTATATTCATCCAAGCACACTTAACTTCCGACTTCTTATGGGATCCGGTGCATTAATACTGGTATGATCGCACCCAAATTGTTCACACGCAATGACGATTTTAAGGCATTAGCTGCAACCACGCAGAGCTACGTTCGGCGTTCTTCGGCACTGCTGTAGTGCTTCAGCTATAACTCATTATGCGGAATACATGACTCATAAAAGAGGAAGAAGAAAAAAAATCAAAATAAATAGAAACCAAACAAAAGGGAATAAAATAATATAAAAAAGGATGCAACATGAGGACTTCATTACACGGAATAAAGGACTCATAAAAGAGGTGGAAGAAAAAAAATAGAAATAAAAAGAAACCGAAAAAGAAGGAATAAAATAAAAACGTAAAAATTATATTAAAAGGGATGCAACATGAGGATTTCCCAGGAGGTCACCTATACAAGTATTACTCTTGCCTAAGCACGCTTAACTTCGAAGTTCTGATGGGATTCGGTGCATTAGTGATGGTATGAATGCACCTGATATGTTCACGTTCAACGACGATTTTAAGGCATAGGCTGCAGCCACGCAAAGTTGTGTTCGGTGTTCTTCGCGCTGCTGCAGTGCTTCGATTGTAACTTTGTACGAAGAATATAAGACTCAAAAAAGAGGAGGAAGAAAAAAAAATGAAATAAATATAAACCGAAACTGAAGGAATAAAATAAAATGTAAAAATGATATAAAAATGGGTGCAACAAGAGGACTTCCCAAGAGGTCACCCATCCTCGAATAATTCTCGCCCAGGCATGCTTTACTTCGGAGTTCCGATGGGATCCGGTGCATTAGCGCTGGTACGATGATTTTAAGGCATTGGCTGCAACCACATAGAGCTGCGTTCAGCGATATTTGGCATTGCTGCAATGCTTCGGCTGTAACTCATTACGTGGAATATAGGACCCATAAAATAGGAGGTAGAAAAATATCGAAATAAATAGAAACTGAAAATCAAGGAATAAAATAAAACGTAAAAATGATATAAAAAGGGGTGCAACAATAGGACTTAAGGAGGTCACCCCTCCAAGTACTACTCTCTCCCAAGCACGCTTAACTTCGAAGTTCTGATAGGATCCAAAGCATTAGTAATGGTATGATCGCACCCGACATGTTCAAGCGCAACAACAATTTTAAGGCATTGGCGCACCGGCTACTTTTGACGCTCTTCTAGATCGCGCAAAGATTCTTACAGTCATTATGTGGAATATAGGACTCATAAAAGAGGAGGAACAAAAAAAATCAAAATAAATAGAAACCGAAACCAAAAGAATAAAATAAAACATAAAAATGATATAAAAAGGAGGTCACCCATCCTAGCACTACACTCTCCCAAGCATGCTTAACTTCAGAGTTCTAATGAGATCCCATGCATTAGTATTGGTATGATCGCACCCAACATGTTCACGCGTAAATGACAATTTTGGCAGATACGCAGCCCCGCAGAGCGATTCTGTTCTTTAGCCGCTATAGGCTTTGGGCATAACTCATTATGCCGAATAGAGAACTCATAAACGAGGAGGAAGGAAAAAATCGAAATAAATAGAAGCCAAAACCGAAGAAATAAAATAAAATGCAAAAATGATATAACAAGAGGTGTAACGCGAGGATTTCAAGGAGGTCACCCATCCTTATACTACTCTCGTCCAAGCAGGCTTGCATTAGTGTTGCATTAATGTTGATGGGATTCGGTGCATTAGTGTTGGTATGATCGCACGTGACATGTTTACGTACAATGATGATTTAAAGGCATTGGCTACAGCTACGCAGAGCTGCGTTCAACGTTCTTCAGCGCCGCTGTAGTGTTTCGTATAACTCAATATGCGGAATACATGACTCATAAAAGAAGAGGAAGAAAAAAAATGCAAATCAATAAAAACCAAAACCGAAGGAATAAAATAAAACGTAAAAATGATATAAAAATGGGTGCAACACGAGGACTTCACAGGAGGTCACCCATCCTAGTACTACTCTTGCCCAACCATGCTTAACTTCGGAGTTCCGATGGGATACGGTGAATTAGTACTGGTATGATTGCACCCGATATCTTCACGAGCAATGACGAGTTTAAGGCATTAGCTACACCCATGTAGAGCTACGTTCGACATTCTTCGACGCTGCTGTAGTGCTTCGGCTATAACTCATTACGTGGAATATAGGACTAACAAAAGGGGAGGTAGAAAAAAAATCGAAACCGAAGGAGTAAAATAAAATGTAAAAATGATATCAGTTTGATGTTCTTTGGGGCCGCTGTAGTGGTTCGGCTATAAGTTTTTGCGCGGACTATATGACTCATAAAAGAGGAGGAAGCAAAAAAATGGAAATAAATAAAAACCGAAGGAATAAAATAAAACGTTAAAATGATATAAAAAGGTTACAACACGAGGACTTCCAGGAGGTCACCCATCCTAGTACTACTCTCGCCCAAACACGCTTAGCTTCGGAGTTCCGATGGGATCTGGTGGATTAGTGCTGGCAAAGTTGCACCCGATATGTTCACGTGCAACGAGGATTTTAAGGCATTGGCTGTAGCCATGCAGAGCTGCGTTCGGCGTTCTTTGATGCTACTGCAGTGCTTCGGCTATAACTCATTACGCCAAATAGAGGACTTATAAAAGAGGAGGAAGAAAAAATTTTGAAAAAAATCAAAACTAAAGGGATAAAATAAAATGTAAAAATGATATAAAAAGGGGTGCAACACGAGGACTTCCCAGGAGGTCACCCATGTCAATACTATTCTCGCCCAAGCATGCTTAACTTTGAAGTTCTGATGGGATGTGGTTCATTAGTGCTGGCGATCGCACCCATCATGTTCACGCGCAACGAATATTTTAAGGAATTGGCTGCAGCCACGCAGAGCTGTGTTCGGCGTTGTTTGGCGCTGCCGCAATGCTTCGGCAATAACTCATTACGTGGAATACAGTCCTCATAGAAGAAGAGGAAGAAAAAAAATCAAAGAAAATATAAACCGAAACCGAAGGAATAAAATAAAGCATAAAAATGATTTAAAAAGGTGTGCAACACGAGCACTTCCGAGGAGGTCCCCCATTCTAGTACTAATCTCTTCCAAGCACGCTTAACTTCGGAGTTAATGGGATCCGGTACATTAGTGCTGTGATGATCGCACCCGACAACTTCACACGCAATGACGATTTTAAGGCATTGACTACTAACACAGAGTTGTGATTCGTTTTCAAATTACTTACTATAACTCATTACGCAGAATACAGGACCCATAAAGAGGAGGAAGAAAAAAAAATTAAAATAAATAGAAATTGAAATCGAAACCGAAGGAAAAAAATAAAACGTTAAAATGATACAAAAAGGCGTACAACACGAGAACTTCCCATGAGACCCATCTTAGTACTACTCTTGCCCAAGCACGCTTAACTTCGGAATTCTAATGGGATCCAGCGCATTAGTGCTGATATGATCGCACTGACATGGTCACGCGCAACGACAATTTTAAGGCATTGGCTGCAGTTAACCAGAGCTTTGTTTGGTGTTCTTCAGCGTTGCTGCAGTGCTTCGGCTTTAACTAGTTAAGCAGAACACAAGACTCATAAAAGTAGAGGAAGAAAAAAAATCAAAATAAATAGAAACCGAAACTGAACCGGAGAAATAAAATAAAACGTAAAAATGATATAAAAAGGTGTGCAATACGAGTACTTCCCATGAGGTCACCCATCTTAGTACTATTCTCGCCAAGCACGCTTAACTTCGTAGTTCTTATGGGATCCGTGCATTAGTGCTGGTAGATCATACCCGAGATATTCACGCACAATGACGATTTTAAGGTATTGGGAATAGCCACGTAGAGCTGCGTTCTGTTCTTCGGTGCTGTAACAGTGCTTCAGCTATAACTCATTAGACGGAATACAAGACTCATAAAAGTGGAGGAAGAAAAAAAATTGAAATAAATAGAAATTGAAACAGAAACCGGAGAAATAAAATAAAACGTAAAAATGATACAAAAAGGGGTACAACACGAGGACTTCCCATGAGATCATCCATCTTAGTACTACTCTCTAAGCATGCTTAACTTCGGAGTTCTGATGGGATCAAGTGCATTAGTGCTGATATGATCGCACCCGACATGTTTACGTGCAACGACGATCTTAAGGCATTGTCGTGAGTTAAGAGCGCTCGGGGTTCTTCGGCCGCATAACTTGTTAGGCCGAATATAAGACTCATAAAAGTGGAGGAAGAAAAAAATCGAAATAAATAGAAGCCGAAACCAAAACCGGAGGAATAAAATAAAATATAAAAATGATATAAGAAAAGGTTAAACACGAGGACTTCTCAGGAGGTCACCAATCCTAGTACTACCCTCGCCCAAGCACACTTAACTTCGGAGTTTTGATGGGATTCGGTGCATTAGTGCTGGTATGATTTCACCCGACATGCTCACGCAGAACGATGATTTTTAGAAATTGGCTGCAATGCTTCGGTAATAACTCATTATGCGGAAAATAGGCCTCATAAAAGAGAAGGAAGAAAAAAATTCAAAATAAATAGAAACCAAAACAAAAACCGAAGGGAAAAAAATGTAAACATGATATAAAAACGGGTGCAACACAAGGACTTCCTAGGAGGTCACACATCCCAGTACTACTCTCGTCCAAGCACGTTTAACTTTGGATTTCTGATGGCTTCCGGTGCATTGATGCGGGTATGATCGCACCCGACATGTTCATGCGTAACGACGATTTTAAGGCATTGGCTGCAGCTATGCAGAGCTGCGTTCGGCATTCTTGAGCGATGCTATAGTCTTCGACTATAACTCATTACTCGAAATACAGGACTCATAAAAGAGGAGGAGGAAAACAAATCAAAATAAATAGAAACCAAAACCGAAGGAATAAAATAAAATGTAAAAATGAGACAAAAATGGGTGCAACATGAGGACTTCCCATGAGGTCACCTATCTTAGTACTCCTCTCGTCCAAGCACGCTTAACTTCGTAGTTCTAATGGGATCCGGTGCATTAATGCTGGCATGATCGTACATGAGATGTTCACACGCAATGACAATTTTAAGGCATTGGGAACGTAGAGCTGCGTTTGGCATTCTTCGATATTGACAGTAGTACTTCAGCTATAACTCATTACGCGGAATATAAGACTCATAAAAGAGGAGGAAGAAAAAAAATCAAGATAAATAGAAACTGAATGAGTAAAATAAAACATAAAAATGATATAAATATGGGTGTAACACGAGAACTTCCCAGGAGGTCACCCATCCTAGTATTACTCTCGCCCAAGCACGCTTAACTTTGGAGTTCTGATGGGATCCGGTACATTAGTGCTGGTATAATCGAATCCGACATTTCACGCACAACGACGATTTTAAGGCATTGGCTGTAGCCACGCAGAGCTACGTTTGACGTTCCTCAGTGCTGCTGCAATGCTTCGGCTATAACTCATTATACGGAATACAGGCCTTATAAAAGAGGAAGAAGAAAAAAATCGAAATAAATAGAAACCGAAACCGAAGGAATAAAATAAAGCATAAAAATGGTTTAACTTCGGAGTTCTGAAGGGATCTGGCGCATTAGTACTGATATGATCACACCCGACATGTTCACGTTCAACGGCGATTATAAGGCATTGGCTACAGTCACGCAGAGCTGCGTTCGGCGTTCTTCGGCCCTGCTGCAGTGCTTCGGCTATAACTCATTACGCAGAAAATAGAACTCATAAAAGAGGAGGAAGAAGAAAAATCAAAATAAATAGAAACCGAAACAGAAGCAATAATATAAAATGTAAAAATAATATAAAATGGGGTGCAACACGAGGACTTCCCAGGACGTCACCCATCCTAGTACTACTCTAGCCTAAGCACGGTTAACTTCGTAGTTCTAATAGGATCCGGTGCATCAGTGCTGGTATGATCGCGCCCAAGATGATTATGCGCAGTTACAATTTTAAGATATTGGCTGCAGCCACGTAGAGCTACGTTCGACATTTTTCGGTGCTGCTACAGTACTTCTGATATACCTCATTACGCGGAAAACATGACTCATAAAAGAGGAGGAACAAAAAGAATTAAAATAAAAAAATCAAACGAAAGAATAAAATAAAACGTAAAAATGATATAAAAAAGGAGTGCAACACGAGGACTTCTCAGGAGGTCACCCATCCTAGTACTACTCTCGCCCAAGAACGCTTAACTTCAAAATTCTGATGCGATCCGTTGCATTAGTGCTGGTACAATCGCACCCGACATGTTCATGTGCAACGACAATTTTAAGGCATTCACCGCCATGCAGTTAAGTTGGCTGTTCTGGCTGCGCGCTAGCCATTGCTGGTTATAACTCATTACGCGGAATACACAACTCATAAAAGAGGAGGAAGAAAAAAAATCGAAATAAATAGAAACCGAAACCGAAGGAATAAAATAAAATGTAAAAATGATATAAAAAACGGGTGCAACACGAGGACTTCCCAGGAGGTCACCCATCCTAGTACTAGGATCGCCCAAATACACTTAACTTCGGAGTTCTGATGGGATCCGGTGCATTAGTGCTCATATCATCGCACTCGACATGTTCAAGCGCAACGACGATTTTAAGGCATTCGGCACCACGCTAGAGCTACGTTCGCCGTTTCTTCTTTATTACAAGAAAGCCGGCTTATAATTCGCTACGCTTAATACATGACTCATAGAAGAGGAGGAAGAAAAAAAAATCGAAATAAATAGAAACCAAAACAGAAAGAATAAATAAAACGTAAAAATGATAAAAAAAAAAAAAAGGGTGCAACACGAGGACTTCCCAGGAGGTCACCCATCCTAGTACTACGATCGCCTAAGCATGCTTAACTTCGGAGTTCTGATGGGATCGGGTGCATTAGTGCTGGTATGATCGTACCCGACATGTTCACGCGCAACGATGATTTTAAGGCATTCGCTGCAGCCACGCAGAAGCTGCGTTCAGCGTTTTTCGTCGCAATTGCAGTGCTTCGGCTATAACTCGTTAAAGAGGAGCAAGAAAAAAAAAATCGAAATAAATTGAAACCGAAACCGAAGGAATAAAATAAGACGAAAATGATATAAAAAGTGGCACGAGGATTTCCCAGGAGGTCACCCTACCTAGTACAAGGATCGCCCAAGCACGCTTAACCTCGGAGTTCACTGGATCCTGTATTATTGCTGTATGTCACACCACATGTTCACGCCAAGAACGACAATTTTAAGGTATCGGCCGCAGCTACACGCAGAATTGCATTCGGCTGCTTCTGCTACGCCGCAGAAAAGTTTCGCTATAACTCGCTGAATACACGAATCATAAAAAGAGGAGGAAGAAAAAAAAAAACTAAATAAATTGAAACCAAACCGCGGAATAAAATAAAACGTAAAATGATATATAAGAAACGGTGCAACACGAGGGACTTCCAAGGAGGTTACCCATCGTAGACTAGGATCGCCTGCCGCTTTAACTTCAAGTTCCACGGATCCTGGCCCATTGCCGTATGATCGCGAACCGACATTTCACGCCCACCTACGCATTTTAAGCGCATTCTACCGCCGAAGCCCGCATTCTTGGCGCCGCTTATAAGCATTTCGGCTTATAACTCGCGCTTAATACATACACGTACAATAGAGAGGAAGAAAAAATCAAATAAATAAAACCAAACCGTGAATAAAATAAAACATAAAATGATATAAAAAAGGGAGCAACACGAGGAGTTCCCAGGAGGTCACCCATCCTAGTACTAGGATCGCCCAAGCAATCTTAACTTCGGAGTTCTTATGGGATCCGGTGCATTAGTGCTGGGTATGATCGCAACCGACATGTTCACGCGCAACGACGATTTTAAGGTATTCGAGGGAGGCACGCAGAGCCGCTGCTCGGCGCTCTTCTACGCAAGAAGCTTCGGCTATAACTCGTTATGCGGAATACACGACTCATAAAAGAGGAGGAAGAAAAAAAAATCGAAATAAATAGAAACCGAAACCGAAGGAATAAAATAAAACGTAAAAATGATATAAAAAAGGGGTGCAACATGAGGACTTCCTAGGAGGTCACAGTCATCCATCCTGGTACTACTCTCACCCAAGCACGCTTAACTTCGGAGTTCTGATGGGATCCGGTGCGTTAGTGCTGGGATGATCGCACCCGACATGGTCACGCGCAACGACGATTTTAAGGCATTCTTCGACGCTGCTGCAGTGCTTCTACTATAACTCGTTACGCGAAATACACGACTCATAGAAGAGGAGGAAGAAAAAAAAATCACAATAACTAGAAACCGAAACCGAAAGAATAAAATAAAACGTAAAAATGATATAAAAAGAGGGGTGGAACACGAGGACTTCTAGAAGGTCACCCATCCTAGTACTACTCTCGCCCAAGCACGCATAAGGTCGGAGTTCTTAAGGGATCCGGTGCATTAGTGCTGGTATTATCGCACCCGATATGTTCACGCGCAACGAGGATTTTAAGGCATTCTTCAGCGGTGCTTCACAGCGTATTTATAACTCGCTTATTGAATCCAATTGACTCATAAAAGAGGAGGAAGAAAAAAAATCGACATAAATAGAAACCGAAACCGAAGGAATAAAATAAAACGTAAAAATGATATAAAAAAGGGGTGCAACATGAGGACTTCCCAGGAGGTCACAGTCACCCATCCTGGTACTACTCTCACCCAAGCACGCTTAACTTCAGAGTTCTGATGGGATCCGGCTAAGTTAGTGCCGATGATCGCAGACTGACATGGTCACGCCGCAACGACGATTTTAAGGCATTCTTCGACGCTGCTGCAGTTGTTTCGCTTATAACTGCTCATGTAAATACACGCACTCATGTACAGGAGGAAGAAAAAAAAAATCAAAATAACTAGAAACCGAAACCGAAGGAATAAAATAAAACGTAAAAATGATATAAAAAAAGGGGTGTAACATTTGGACTTCGAAGGTCACACATCCTAGTACTACTCGCCAAGCACGCATAAGGCTCGGAGTTCTGCGGATCCTGCATTAGTGCTGGTATTATCGATTCGCACATGTTCACGCTAACGATTCTAAGGCATTCTTCTACTAAGGCTTCAGGTTTCTAGCTTATAACTCGCTATTGAACTACCTACTCATAAAATAGTGGAAGAAAAAAAAATCACAATAAATAGAAACGGAAACCGGGCGAATAAAATAAAACGAAAAATGATATAAAAGTGGTGCAACACGAGGACTTCTCCGAGGTCACCCATCCCGCATTCTTCCCAAGCACGCTTAAATTCGAAATACGGATCCGGCAGTATTAGTGCCGTATGATCGCACTCTACATGTTCACGCCAAGAACGACGATTTTAAGGCATTCTTCTGCCGCTCGCTGTTTCGGCGCTTATAACTCGTTATTGAATACACCACTCATAAAAAAGTGGAGGAAGAAAAAATCAAATAAATAGAAACCAAACCGGCGAATAAAATAAAACGTGAAAATGATATAAAAGCGGTGCAACACAAGGACTTCCTGCGAGGTCACCCATCCCGGTACTACTCTCGCCCAAGCACGCTTAACTTCGAGCCTTGATGGATAAGCGCATTCTGGTATGGGGTATGATCGCACTACATGTTCACGCGCAACGACGATTTTAAGGCATCTTCTTCGCTACAAGCAGTTGTTTCGCTTATAACTCGCTATTGAATACACTACTAATAAAAGAGAGGAAGAAAAAAAATCAAATAAATAGAAACCAAACCGCGAATAAAATAAAACGAAAATGATATAAAAAGGGGAAAACAACAGGATCTTCCTAGAGGTCACCCATCCTCATTTGCTTCTCGCCAAGCACGCTTTTTAATCTCACGGGAATCCCGGCATTAGTGCCGGTATGATCACACTCGCATGTTCACGCCAACGACGCATTTTAAGGTATCTTCTCGGCGCCGCCAGTTGTTTCGCAATAATAACTCAAGCTTAATACACCACTCATAAAAGTGGAGGAAGAAAAAATCAAAATAAATAAAAATCAAAACCGGCGAATAAAATAAAACGAAAAACGATATAAAAAAGTGCAACACGAGAACTTTTCTGCGAGGTCACCCATCCCGGTAGTATTTCGCCTCAAGCACGCTTTAACTTCGAGTTCTCACGATCCTGCATTAGTGCCGGTATGATCGCACCCTACATTTCACGCCGCGAACGACGCATTTTAAGGCATTCTTCTACACGCCGCAGTTGCTCGGCTATAACTCAAGCTGAATACACCACTCATAAAAGTGAGGAAGAAAAAAAATCAAATAAATGAAACCAAACCAAGGAATAAAATAAAACGAAAAATAATATGCGCAAGTAAAAGGCAACACGAGGACTTTATCCCCGTCTACTCACTTACAAGAACGCTTAACTTCGAGTTCGATGGGATCCGGCAATAAGGCCGGGTATGATCGCGACCACATGTTCACGCCAAGAACGACGCATTTTACGGATTCTTCGGGCGCCGCCAGTAAAGATTTCGCCTATAACTCGCTACGCTGAATACACCACTCATAAAAAGTGGAGGAAGAAAAAAATCAAATAAATAGAAACCTAAACCGGGCGAATAAAATAAAACGAAAAATGATATGCGAAAAGCGCGGCAACACAAGGACTTCACGAGGTCACCCATACTGGTACTACTCTTTCCCAAGCACGCTTAACTTCGGAGTTCTAATGGGATCCGGTGCATTAGTGCTGGTATGATCGCACCCGACATGTTCACGCGCAACGACGATTTTAAGGCATTGTTCGCTACCAAGCAGCTTGGCTATATAACTCGCTACGCTGAATACACCATTCATAAAAGTGAGGAAGAAAAATCAAATTAATAAAACCAAAACGGGCGAATAAAATAAAACGAAAATGATATGCTAAAGCGCCAACACAGGACTTCCTAAAAGGTCACCCATCCCGGTACTACTCTCGCGAAGCACGCTTAACTTCTGAGTTCGATGAGATCCGTGCATTAGTAGCCGGTATGATCGCACCCGCATGTTCACCACGCTAAACCACGCATTTTAAGGCATTCTTCGGCTACGAGCAGTTGCTTCAGTATAAATTGCTACTGGAATGCAACGACTCATAAAAGTGGAGGAAGAAAAAAAATCGAAATTAATAAAACCAAACCGGCGGAATAAAATAAAACGAAAATGATATAAGAAAGGGGTGCAACACGAGGACTTTCCGTGAGGTCACCCATCCCGGTAATTACCTCCTCGCTAGCACGCTTTAACTTCGAGTTCATGGGATCCTGCATTAGTACGGGTATGATCGCGACCGACATGTTCACGCCGCTAAATCCACGCATTTTAAGGCATTCTTCGCCGGCCGGCAGCGTTTTTCGCTATAACTTCGCTACGAATATACCACTCATAAAGTGGAGGAAGAAAAAAATCAAATAAATAAAACCAACCGGGCGAATAAAATAAAACGAAAATGATATAACAAAAGGGGTGCAACACGAGGACTTCCTGCGAGGTCACCCATCCCGACATATTACTCTCGCCAAGCACGCTTTAACTTTGGAGTTCCGATGGATCCGCATTAGTAAAGCCGTATGATCAGCGCTCGACATGTTTACACGCCAAGAACGACGCATTTTAAGGCATTCTTCGCATACGCCGCAGAGTTTCTGGCTATAACTCGCTACGCTAATACAATACTCACATAAAAGTGGAGGAAGAAAAAAAATCAAAATAAATAGAAACCAAACCAAGGAATAAAATAAAACGTGAAAACGATATAAAAAGGGTGCAACACGCAGGACTTTTCTGCGAGGTCACCCATCCCGGTACTACTCGCTTCAAACACGCTAACTTCGAGTTCTACGGGATCCGTATTAGTGCCGGTATGATCGCCCGCATATCACGCCAAGAATCGACCATTTTAAGGCATTCTTCTACACAAGCAGTAAAGAGCTTTCATTATAACTCGCTACGAATACACGACTCATAAAAGCTGAGGAAGAAAAAAATCAAATAAATAGAAACCAAACCAAGGAATAAAATAAAACGTAAAAATGATATAAGAGTGGGTGCAACACGAGACTTCCTGCGAGGTCACCCATCCCGGTACTACCTCGCCCAAGCACGCTTAACTTTGGAGTTCCTACGGGACCCGCTGCATTAGTGTCGGTATGATCGCGACCCTTACATGTTTACGCCAAGAACGACGCATTTTAAGCGCATTCTTCTATACGCCAGAAGTTCGGGCTATAACTCGCTACGCTGAATACAACGCACTCATAAAAGAGAGGAAGAAAAAAATCAAAATAAATAGAAACCAAACCGAATGAATAAAATAAAACGTGAAAATGATATAAGAAAGAGGTGCAACACGAGATTTCCTGCGAGGTCACCCATCCCGTACTACTTCGCTCAAGCACGCTTAACTTTGAGTTCACGATCCGGCATTAGGGCGGTATGATCGCGCACCCACATGTTCACGCCTAACGACGCATTTTTTAAGGCATTCTTCTACGCCGATAGTTGTTTCGCTATAACTCGTTACTTAATACACCAAATAAAGTGGAGAAGAAAAAAATCAAATAAATAGAAACCAAACCGGGAATAAAAATAAACGAAAAACGATATAAAAAGCGTGCAACACGAGGACTTTCCAGAGGTCACCCATCCCGGTACTACTTCCCTCCAAGCACGCTTTTAACTTCGAGTTCGATGGGATCCGCGGCATTAGTGTCGGTATAATCGCACCACATGGTCTCGCCGCGAACGACGCATTTTAAGGCATTCTTCGGCTACCGCCGCAGTTGCTTCTGCTATAACTCGTCTACGGAATACACCACTCATAAAAGTGGAGGAAGAAAAAAATCGAAATAAATAGAAACCAAACCGCGAATAAAATAAACGAAAATGATATAAAAGTGGTGCAACACGAGGACTTCCTGCGAGGTCACCCATCCCGGTACTACTCTTCAAAACGCTAACTTCTGAGTTCACGGGATCCGCAGCATTAGTGCCGGTATGATCGCATCTGACATGTTCACGCCGCTAACGACGATTTTAAGGCATTCTTCGGCACCGCAAGTTGTTTGCTATAACTCGCTACGCCGAATACACGACTATAAAAGTGGAGGAAGAAAAAAACGAAATAAATAGAAACCAAAACCAAGGAATAAAATAAAACGTAAAATGATATAAAAAGGGGTGCAACACGCAGGACTTCTGTGAGGTCACCCATCCCCGTACTACTCTCGCAAGCGTTTTTAACTCGAGTTCGATGGGATCCGCTGCGATTAGGCCGTATGATCGCACCGACATGTTTCGCCGCTAAACGACGATTTTGGCATTCTTCGGCTACGCCAGAGTGTTTCTCGCTAAACTCAAGCATAAATACACCACTCATAAAAGAGGAGGAAGAAAAAATCAAATAAATAGAAACCAAACCAATGAATAAAATAAAACGAAAATGATATAAAGAAAGTAACACGCAGGACTTCCTGCGAGGTCACCCATCCCGGCGTACTAATACTTCAAGCACGCTAACTTTCGGAGGTCCGATGGGATCCGCATTAGTGCCGGTATGATCGCATCTCGACATGTTCACGCTTAAATCCACGCATTTTTAGGCATTCTTCGGCGCCGCCAAGTAAGCTTCTCGCTATAACTCGTTACGGAATACACCAACTATAAAAGTGGAGGAAGAAAAAAAATCAAATAAATAGAAACCAAAACCGGGAATAAAATAAAACGTAAATGATATAAAAAGGGGCAACACGAGGACTTCCAGAGGTCACCCATCCCCGTACTACTCGCCAAGCACGCTTTAACTTCGAGTTCACGGATCCGCGTGCATTAAGCGGTGGTATGATCGCACCGACATGTTTACCACAAACGACGCATTTTAAGGCATTCTTCTGCCGCCAGCAAAGGTTTCGCTTATAACTCATTACGCTGAATACACCACTCATAAAAGAGGAGGAAGAAAAAAATCAAATAAATAGAAACCAAAACCGGGCGAATAAAACAAAACGTGAAAAATGATTTAAAAGTGCGGCAACACGAGGACTTCCTGCGAGGTCACCCATCCCGGTACTACTTTTCACAAGCACGCTTAAATTCGAGTTCGAAATGGATCCGGCATTAGTGCGGTATGATCGCATCTCGGCATGTTCACGCTGCTAACGACGCATTTTTTAAGGCATTCTTCGGCTACGCCGCTAGTTGCTTCCTACGGCACCTCGCTACGCTGAATACACGCACTGGCTAAAAAGTGGAGTGTGAAGAAAAATCAAATAAATAGAAACCTAAACCCCAAGGAATAAAATAAAACGCCAAAATGATATGCGTGGGTGTGACTTTCCGTGAGGTCACCCATCCCGTACTACCAAGCACGCTTTTAACTTCTGAAGTTCTCGATAGGATCCTAAGTGCATTAGTGCCGGTATAATCGCATCTAACATGTTCTCGCCGCGAATCCACGCATTTTAAGGCATTCTTTCGGCTACGCCGCGAAGAAGTTTCGGCCATAACTTATTACGCTAATACACCCGGACTCATAAAAGCTATAGAAGAAAAAAATCAAATAAATAGAAACCAAAACCGGGCGGAATAAAATAAAACGCGTAAAATGATATAAAAAGGGGTGCAACACTAGGATTTCCGTGAGGTCAGTCACCCATCCCGTATTACTCTTTCGCCAAGCACGCTTTAACCTCTCGGAAAGCTCACGTGGATCCTGCATCGCGCCGCATGATCGCGACCCGCATATGTTTACGCCAGCTAAATCCACGCATTTTAAGGCATTCTTCGCATACCGGCCGAAGTGTTTCGCTATAACTCGCTACGGAATACACCACTCATAAAAAGTGGAGGAAGAAAAAAATCAAATAAATAGAAACCCAAACCGCGAATAAAATAAAACGTAAAAATGATATAAAAAGGGGTGCAACACGAGGACTTCCCGAGGTCACCCATCCCGGTACTACTCTACTTCGCACGCTTAACTTTGGAGTCGCGGGATCCTGCATTAGCGCCGTATGATCGCATCCGCACATGTTCACGCCGCGAACGACGCATTTTAAGCGTATTCTTCTACTGCCGCAAAGGTTTCGCTTTATAATCGCTATTGAATACACCACTCATAAAAGTGGAGGGAAGAAAAAATCAAAATAAATAAAACCAAACCAAGCGAATAAAATAAAACGTAAAATGATATAAGTAAAAAGGGGTGCAACACGCAGACTTCCCGCAGTCACCCATCCCCGGTACTACTCTCGCTGGTAAAGCACGCTTAACTTCGAGTTCGACGGATCCTGCATTAAGCCGGTATGATCGCACCCGGCATGTTCACGCGAACGACGATTTTAAGGCATTCTTCTAAGCCGCCGGCAGTTTTTCGGCTATAACTTCGTTACGCTTAATACACCAATTCATCAAAGCCGGTGAAGAAAAATCGAAATAAATAAAACCTAAACCGGGCGAATAAAATAAAACGTAAAATGATATAAAAAAGGGTGCAACACGAGGACTTTCCGCGAGGTCACCCATCCCGTACTACTCTCCCCTGCAAGCACGCTTAACTTCGAGTTCACGGATCCGCTGCATTAAGGCCGGCATGATCGCACTTTATTATGTTCACGCTGCAATTACGCATTTTAAGGCATTCTTCGGCTATAAAGGCTTCTGGCTATAACTCCATTGCGGAATACACCCACCATAAAAAGTGGAGGAAGAAAAAAAAAATCTAAATAAATAGAAACCAAACCGCGGAATAAAATAAAACGTGAAATGATATAAAAGCGTGAACACGCAGGATCTCCTGCGAGGTCACCCATCCCCGTATCATTTCAAGCACGCTTAACTTGGAGCTCGACTGATCCTGCATAGTGCCGTATGATCGCATCTCGACATACGCCACGCGAACGACGATTTTAAGGTATCTGGCCAAGTAAAGACCGCTTATAACTCATTACGCTGAATACAACTCGTACTATAAAAAGTTTGCTGAAGAAAAAAAAAATCGAAATAAATAGAAACCAAACCGGGCTTAATAAAATAAAACGTAAAATGATATAAGGCAGTGGGTGCAACATTTGGACTTCCGGTGAGGTCACCCATCCCCGTATTACTCTTTCCCAAGCACGCTTAACTTTGAGTTCGGGAGTGGATCCGCAGCGGTGATATGCGTAATGACGCGACCATGTTTACGCTTAACGACGCATTTTAAGGCATTCTTCGCTACGCTGAAGGTTTCTATCTTAACTCGTTACGAATACAC